>CM041210.1:18293978-18447741 GCA_023065735.1 Coffea humblotiana | reverse complement strand
AGCCCCACCTTCCCCTAAGGCGAACCAAAGGGGTTGGCGGACCGCCTGCCCAACTCTCGCCAGGACTACGAAGTCGAATCACACAAACCCTAGATTACGCGCGATCGAAACCAAAGAAAACAAACACTCGGAGACTACTACGCCGATTACACACAACTAAAATGTTCCGAATGATTACAAGTAGTATCTCAAACGAATACACCTAATATACATGCTTAAACACTTAAGTACATACATAGAAAGTTGTACAAGTCAAAACGTGATACTTGATAAAAGTAACTAGGGTTTTGATTACAAAAGAGCGTAACAAAATAACATTTACATTAGCTTGACACTTTCTTCAAAATCATGGTTCAAAAGTGTTGTTCCCTGTAAGGAAAACAAAGATAACGGGAAGGGGTGAGCTTACGCTCAATGAGGTACCAGAAGTACAAGTAGTCATGAATCATGGCATTTCACGTATCAATCATGCAGTTATACACACCAGATAGGGAAATAAATAAACGTTTCAAAGAGAAAGGATACAGGTGGCTCTCAGGAGCCAAAATGCCCAATTGCGATACTTGATCCAAACCCGTTGACTCTCCGTCAACATAGATAGAACCAACATGTCCGTAGACCCCACTTTACACCGAATTCCGTCCACCAAACATACCCCTTACCGGGCCCGAATACCTCAACCGAACAGAGGGTGGTAATACTCGAGTATACCGAAAATCCAGAGTCTCAATACCCAAAGATTTCTCAGAAACAGACTACTGTGGTTCGTTATCTAATCGACCAGGCCTTTACCGGCTCGACTCGAATAACTAGCCACAGGATTTGAGTTCAGAGGTAACAGAAAGGTCGTTGGATTTAATTTTCCAAACGACATCAACAAATACAGAAAACAGGTACAGATAACAGATACAGAGAACAAATACAGATTTATACAGTATACAGGAACCAGAATAACCAGATGAGAGAAACGAGTGTGATAAAGTACACCCTCGTTTCATCCGAAGCATACAAAAGTCACAGATAATCAAGTTGCAAGTTGCAAGTACAGATGAATCAGATAAGCACCAATTTAAGGGGATGGTACACTCACAACAGATGCAGTGCCTTTACACATTGGTTTTGGGTATTACTCTGCTCTTGGAGTTCAAATCTGCAAGGAAATATTGTTTAAGAGCATTGAAAAGTAACTAAGGCTCGAAACTTAAACATTTCGTTTAACGAGAATCAAGTAATTGAGACTTATTTAGAGACTATTTGTAAAACCCTTGATCACTTTTCAAACGGTGAAATTTTGAAGCCATTATATGTGAAAAATGCCGTTTGGGTCGAAGAAATGAAAGAAACGTATTTCTATCAGTTGTAAATTTCAAGGGTACAAATTTCGGCCGAAATTCAACTTATATATCTCCACAAAAGGAAACTCGAATAACCTAGACAAATCGAGTTAGACTCGTCCTCAAAACCGTACTCAAGACAAGTGTAATTCTACTTAACCCTTGAGTGCAAATTTGGGCAGCACGCCCTTTGTGTTTACCAAATTTCCAGCCATTTATGGCTTCATTCTTTTCCTTAATTCAGCCCCACAATACACACAAGTAAGGTTACCACAATAGCCCTTCCATTAGGCTCCAAAATCATCCAAGTACAACACAAGTGCAATAGTACAAGCAAATATCAATTTTGAAGACAAAAGCTAAATGGCAGATTTGGCATCTCGTAGTATTTTAGTCATAACTGGAGCTATGGTTATCGAATCGGGGTGACCCTTATACCATTTCGAAGCTAAGACAGGGGGGAACAACTTTCATGAAGGACACCTAACCTAATTTATAGTTTATCTAAGTCGAATTTGCCAATCACAGATCCAAAAGTTTATGATCAGTCTGGTTGTCAGCACTGACTTTAACCGGCAATAACTCAGGCTACACAACTCCGTTTGGGGTGTTTTCAGAGGCTTTGGAAAGCTAAAATATAGGGCTACAAGTTTTGTGTTTTGGCCAAAAGCTAATTGGATACGAACCAGGGTGAAAAATTCAGCCCAAACTGGTGAATTCACAAAACTGTTTACGAATTGCAGCTTGTGGCAGTCAGGGTATTTCGGTCATTTCACATCCTACCATGCTCCGATTGAGCTGAAATTTTACCAGTAGCTAGCTAACTCAAATACCTACAACTTTCATGTTTTGAGCATGGGCTGATTCGGTCTTCCTCAAGGACGAACATACAGTGCAAAAACAGGGCAGATTACTACCACATGTAACCCTAAGCTGGAATCTTGTGTACAAAGCTGAAATTTTCCGCAAGTAACCACAATTAACACACACTAGCTCCAATTCTATACCATATTAAGCCATCAATTCAAGCCAACTATGATCATCATATGAAAACAGAAAAATTCCCAAGAAAATAAGAAATTCACCTAACTTCACTTCAATCCATGAAATCATCTACAAAACAAGCTATTTAACTACTACAAGCCACTAATTCACCATTTATTATGAACAAAAGTTAAGTTCCAAGCAAAAATACCTTAACCTCAAGAAAGATAGCAACTTAGAGCTTTCCTTTGCAAAATCACTCCACAAGCACCTTCAATCTCACTTAATAAGCGATTTCTACGGAGGAATTCGGATTTTTATCGGTTGGTTTTCAAGATTTGGACAAGAAATTGAAACCAATGGTTGAAACTCTCTCTCTCTTCTTTCCCTTCAAGTTTCAGCCAAGAAGATGCTAAAATGAAGATGATTTTGGTCAAAATTAGCTTTTGGTAAAGTTAAGGAAAAGTTAGGCAAAACTTGGCCCAATCCCGTCGCGACACGTGGCACTTTTGGATTTCTTTCTTATCCTTTAGCTTACTAATGACCAAATATCTAACCAACCTCTAATTATCACTTAGCACCTAGTAATTTAATGCCTTACTGCACAACTTAACCTAATTGGCCGAATTTCTCTCACTTAACGCACTAGCGGGTCCCACATCCGCTATTCGCTCCAAATCTCCCGTGAACTCACTTATACTAGAAAAATGGTTTAAAAACTATATTTACTTATAAAATATATGTAAAATGAATATAATAAAGAAAATAAAAAAAATGTGTGCACGAAAATCGATAAAACCCTAAAACCCTAAAATCGGATTTTTTTTTTCGAGTTCTTACATTTCACCTAACACAGCATTCGTTTATATTTATTCGCTTACAACTGCTAATAAACAGGACTTTACCCTACTCCATCATATAGCTCATGCCCTTCAAAGAAAGACATTACTATGCTACATCAAAAAATCAAGCTCACGAATCAAATTAATGAAAAGAAAAAACCACACTATAGTAACTGCGTACAATACTGAAGATCTTGCCATTAACAATCACTCTTGAAACAGTTCTTTTCTGTATGCTTTCTTTTGTTCGTGATTGCAGATGTACACTACTTTCTATTTTGTTTACCAGCATCACATCTGCACTACATAGAAGTTCTACTTTTTTCCTGTCTATCGTATGAATGCTAGATTATCTTTTCTATGATCTAATTGCCCATTTATGACTTAATGAATACATATATATATATATATATATATATATATATATATAATTTAACTAACATAACAGTAATGCATTCATATATTACATCTACACTAATAAACTGTCAACCATTCTCATTATCAAATCTATCAAACAAAAGAAAATTGAAAAACAAACAACATAATGATACATTATAATACCCCTCAATAATACTCTCAATCACTATCACTAATGGAACTAGTAAATGAAGGAGAACTAGGAGAACGTGCCGATTCCTCTGCTATCTCGTCCTTCATTCTTCTAGCAATTAATTCCAACATAGGCAAATATCGACCATTCTTCAGAGCACTGTCCAATACAGGCGCCCAATCACCATGCTTGTAAAAAGTTTTAAACGGATCATAAACTTCATTTTTTAGCAAAATACTATTTGCTTGAGCTCGAGCAAGAGGTTCAACAAGTCTATTCCGGCAGCTATCTCCCATAGGAAAACAAGCACCCCCAACAATTGTCAACCTATTCAGTGCATCTTCCAGATCTGGATAATCATCTTGAACATTTGGAAATCTTCTATTGGCAGCTGCCATCTACAATTTTTTTTTAAAAAAAAGGAACAGAAAATAAAAAGAAGGTCCTAGACATAGAAAAACATATGCACAAAAAACATACGCTTATATTCTCACAAATGCAACCAAACAAAAAAGCCATTGTGCTCATGTGAACCTATTGTATAGCTAATCTATCTTTACATCTTAGAATATGTATATATAGGGCTGGCAATCAGGTCCAATTCAGGTTGGCGGGTCGGGCCCTGATCCGACCCGCCAAAAAATTTGTTGACCCGAACCCGACCCATCAACCCGTGACGGGTTAGATATGCTGACCCGAACCCGAAAGTTTCAGGTTGGCGGGTCAAGCGGGTTGACCCGAAACAACTTGAAATTTAATTCCCATTTATTGAATTAACCGGCTATAATTTTTAATAGAATCAATTCCAAACTAAATTAAGACATCAAAAGAGTAAAAATAATGTAATACATCATCTATCCAAATATAATAATTTCAACTTCACACAAGTTAAATAAATTCATTTAGGATTAAGTAATTAATGCCTTTGAAAAAAAAGAATAACTTAGTTTAGTTAGATAAAATAATTTTTATGTTTATTAAATTTTTTTTAATTTATAAACGGGTCATATCGGGTCATATCAGGTCACCCACGGGTTAATCCGAAATTGACCTGTTTTCTTTTCGGGTTCATCGGGTTTGACCCGATTCTGACCCGAATCCCCAAAACCTCAACTCAAACCTATTAATTTCGTGTTAGGTTCGTGTCGTGTTTTCGAGTCGTGTCGGAAATTGCCACCCATATGTATATATACTCATATATGTGTCTGTAATGCACATTTTGAAGCTACATTATCAAAAAAATGTTGACATTAGTGCTCCACAGCATGACAACAAAGTTTCTCGCACCCTTTTTTTTTTTTTTTTGCAAAAAATTACATGCCATCTTAATAAACACAGAACATAATTATTCTTGCAAGTCATAATTTTATCATATTCCAATTAAACAAAAACTAACAAAAATACAGCTAATCGTTCTTTTTATTGCCAATTTAGCGTGCGATTTTCAAAATTTTGAAAAATCTTTTTTTTGCTTCGATTTCCACTAAATAAGATTAATTTTTCGTTTTCTACTCTAAATAATTATATCAAAAAAATAGAATAAAATACTTAAGAGCTGTGTCCTAGTTATTTCTTAAAACATGCAGTATAAAGTCAAATTCTTGAATCATTTGATGACCAATAGTAGACAAAAAATAAGGAATAAAGAAAGAATTCATATGCTTGAGTTAACTCATATACCAATTTGAGTGGATGACATATGTGATATTTGAGCAGCAATTTCAATGTTACAGTGTTTCTCCATTTCATATATGGCGCTGCAATAGAAGATATGATTAGTCAACCTCGCCCACTAGCTATGAGAACTTCAAGTCATGATGGATGAATAACACTACAATGTTTTCTTTTCCAAATTTTGTCACGTGGAGACTCTTGGAGCACCTGGGATGAGAAAACTCCAAGCTGTGAAAGAAACAATGACTCGAGTCATTCCAAGTCATAGTTGTCATGAATGGACACATTAATTACCAGTATAAGTGGCAAAATGGATATTTGGTTATTAAATGATTTTAACTAAATTGATAGTGGATCAAATTGATCCAACTCACTCACTTCCAATAAAAAAATGGATCCAAATGGATTGGATTTACATGGCTAATGTAAAACCATTATCCATCCATGCAACCTTACTCTTCCCGAATAAATTTGGATCCAACGATAGAATTGGACTTTTCAGAATCTTTAGTATTGTATTAATTGATCATTTAAACTTCCATTTGGTTAGGTGTTGGCCCCAAAGGGAAGTTATAGTTTAGGTTTTGTAACCTTGTAGGATTTGAAATTTTTGAATGATTTTTTGGTGTGCATCTACTATCTAGAACGAGGACTATATACTGTTTACTATAAAACTTTCATTCAACAGTTGGCCATTGTTAATGGTCAACATGAGTTCTTTAAGCAATCTCCCCTACTTTTGTTGGAATGGACTAGAAAGTAAGAGATTTCAATCGTCCTTCATTCCTTGTTCCAACTTTTCGATCAAAAGGCAAGAGCATGGTGTTATGTTGTACCCTTTACATATACTAGACATATGAAAGGTGGTCAATCAAGGGATGAGTTTTGGGTTTCCATTTCTAGAAAAATTAGGACTGACAAAAATGTTGTGCTGCCCATGGAAACTTGAATCTTGTTTAAGATGTACATGTTCCTAGATTAAAATAAGAATAACTAATACTTGTTGATCATGTTACAAACAAAAGGCCAGAAGGGTGTGGGAGGGGTGGCAATGTAAAAAAAGGGAGATGGAACAGAATTTGTGGTGTGTCACCTTAAAAATTGAAAGCATGCTCTTTCAAAGAAAGGGGGAGGGGGGGAGGCGTGATTCTTTCCAGCCTTAGAAGTAGAGCTATTAAACAAACTAAATTGTTCGTTAGCTTGCCTCGTTTAAGCTTGTTCATGTTGGGATAACAGCTCGTTCAAAATTTTATACGAATCAAGTTCAAACGAACATTTTGACTCAATAAGTAATCAAACGAACACAAGCTAGTTCACAAATTTAAACGATCATTCGCGAATATGGGTTTAATTATCATTTCATAAAATTTATGGTTAATATTGCATTCCTAATTCCTATTCTAAATTTAATTGTTCGCGAACATGGGCCTAATTGTTTGTGAGCAGGTTGTTCATATTAAAAGAGTCAAATTCAAATTTGAACTCAAATTAGGATTTTGCTTAATCAGTCGAACACGAACACAAATTTAGAATTCGAAAATTATCGAACGAACACTAACTCTATTTAAGTAGTTTTAACCAATAGAAGTTGAAACATACGATGTCGGTTCGACTCAACTTATTTATAACTCTACTTAGAAGAAGTTCAACCAAAGAGAGCGTGGTTGTGATGTGACACGCAGTCATGCCTTTTCTCCTTCAGGTAGATTTGACAGAATACGTGAGATTTTCCTATGACATGTGTTCACGCCTTTGTCTTGCTATAAATATTTGACAAAACAATACGGCTCAAAAAACGGATATCCCTTCCCGCCTGAGTTAAGATATTGAACTTTGAACTTTCTCCAACTGCCCCTACCTTTTCATCTTCCACAGTTCACTCCGGCTGAATCAGATTGAGGACATGGCCGTCATTTCCCAAAAACCCTGGCTACATTTCAACCGCCACCACCTCCGCCGCGGCTGACCCCCTGTTACCCTGTCTCTGGTACAACGCCGCCGTAAATATGCATCTTTTTTTCCCTTTTCTTGTATTTGCTTTATCTAATTGCTGAAATTTTACTCTAATCTTAGGTCAATCGAGAAAGCACTAATTCATGAGACGACATCAGATCTCGAAGAGCTGCTGTCGAATTGCATCAAAACCTGCAGCAACGATCCTCGTTACAAAAACGATGTCAGATTTCTCAAGATTTGGTTCCTCCACGTAAATGAAAATTTTTTTCCCTCTGTTTATTTTTTTGAAAATCAATTTTGGTTTTTGGGGATTTTCTCACTGTGTTAATTGCTAACCAACTATTGCAGATGGATAGGAGCTCCGATCATGAAAGCGTGTTTCGTGAAATGGAGAAGAATGAGATTTGTTCATCTAATTGTTCTCTGTATGAGTGGTACGCTTTGTTTTTGGAGGCGAAAGGGAAGTTAATTGATGCATATTTTATCTATCATCTGGGAATTTCAAGGTTTGTTTTTTCAATCTGTTTCATCAAATTTAGTTTACGACTTTTGTGGTCAGAATTATTTAATGTTAGAAGTCTCAAATAAAGTTTTGATTTTCATATCTATGATAGGAATGCTGAGCCAATAGGGAGGTTGAAGAAGGCACAAGTTCTATTTCTTGAGAGAGCGTCCGATATAGTAACGATTGGTTCAGTCCAAAAGGTATACTGTCGATCGATTCTGAAATTAAATTAAAAAAAAGTAACTTTCTTTGGTTTAAGAAATTTTGATGAATGGTGGCAATGATTAATTAGCTCATAATGATTTATACATCTATATCCGGGCTCAACTGGCCGTTGGTTTTTAGTTGCACATTTGCATTGAATCTTTTGTTCTTTTTCAATTTCTGTCGTTACTGTTGGTGGAAATCTTGGGTTATGCAGTTAATATCGTGTAAGTAAACTGGAAACCCACTGGAGTTTGCCTTTACTTTTTTTTTTTAAGATAACACTTAATATTCTTGCTTTTCCAAGTGTGGTTTAAGGTATTGACGTCAAAATTTTGGCCGGAAAGAATGGAAAATATGAAACTCATATACTGATATAGATGGAAACCTCGTTGATTAGTCGTAATTGCACAAGAAAAGATTCTAAATGCCGAAACTTGCACCATCTTATGAGCTTACCACTCTTCTTATATTCTTCTTATGATACAGAGTCAGGAGGTATAAGACATATGCTGGTTTTGATTTGTAAAAGATACAGTATACACTGACATGCTACAACCAATTTTGAGAAGAAATTGCAATTGTTTTACACCGGTTATAGGTTTTCCTGTTATCAGCATTTTGACCTCCATTGGAAATTTCTATTTGACAGAATTCACTACTTCCTGCACCCAACCTGTTATTTTCCATATATGTAGCTTTCGAGAGTGATTAAAGAGGCCTGATCTTGAAAAAGAATTGATTTCTTGTTTAATTCATGGTTCAAGAGCAATAGGTGACTAAAAGTTGGAGAACACAATTGCCTGTCATGAACGCCACTAAGCCAGTCTATGGTGCTTGTCTCTGAATAAGTTTTTGTAGACTCTCGCTATTATTGATTCCATTCTGTTGACAGATACCTTGAAATGCACTTTATGTACACGAGGCTGAACATATGATTGACCAATGGTTAACAAATTTGCCCTTATGTGGCGTTAGTTTCACATTCTCTTCTGTACATAGTCATTGTTCATTTTTAGCAAAATCCTGGTGTATCATAGATTTGGATTTTGCAGAAGTGAAGTTCCATTTCTTGTTCTTCAAGTCTGGAAACAATCTTTCTGCACTTTCAAGATTGATACACCAGGAAGTTTTTGGCTTGGGGGAAGGACTGCAAGTAGTCTCCCAAGCTTTTCTGATGCATTAATATGTGGATACAAAGACAGACCCTAGTCCTTGATTTAGGTGTAAGATTTTTACTAGAAAAGATATAATGTCTTAACTGAGTAGGAGGGCGGGTTGCGGTTGCAGAAGCATGGTAAGTTAATACAATCACCCATTTACTTTTTGAATGATGAAGCGTTTAAAAAGTATGGGTTGTGTGAAGAGGAACACATGAATAGCTTCTGTTCAATGTAATCAAGCCTTAGTTAGGTACAGAAAAATCGAAGGAAAGCAATTCTCTTGGATAAAGGCAATATAATTCAATTTGCTATAGTTATACTATGGTTACTCTGGGTCTTCAGTGGTTACTTCTTCTGTATTTCATCCTTAATTACAGCCCTATCCTCTTGTTTGTGACATTAAGATGTTTAATCACTGTGTGTGTGTGTTTTTTTTTTTTTTTTTTTAAACATAGGTGGATGTTCTTCTAGAGAATGGTGGGACTTATATCAACCCATGGTTGGTCTCAACTACTAAAAAGCTATTGCAGGAGATGAATGATCAGATCTTGAAATACGAAGTAAGGCTAATTACATCTCAAAATGCAACCAAAAGTTTAAGCTCCAAAACTCCCCTAAATTCTCAAGGCATCAAGTCTCTTCTGTTTCACAGGGTTATTATGCAAGCAACAAACCCTATAAGGGAAAAGTTGCATTATCTACTTTGCAGAAATCTGCTCGGAATAAGACTGTTGAGATAGGTGAAGTACATAACGTTCATATTCTTGTCAGTTAACTTTGTTGTGTTTATGTAGCCATCTTTCGATTTTTGACATAAGACTGTTGAGATAAGTGAAGCGCATCTTGTCGTTCTTTTGACATTTTTTTTGACATCTAGCTTACTCGGTATGCATAGAAAAACAGCTATACTGTTACAGCACCATGTTAATGTGTCAATAGATCTTGCCTGTTATTGCTCTTCAGTTGATTAGTACTTTTTTGGTGTATTGCTCTTTCTCTTGCTGTTTGTGTATGTGAATCCTGTAAGAAATGAGTTCAGAGCTAGTCACATGAAACGGTGCTATGAAGAACTTCAATCTGCATATCTTCAGATTTTGCTATGCTCCAATTAATGACAGTAAACTTGGAATAGTTTTGGATGTAGCAGTGCTTGTTGTTTTTTTCTCGGTATTCAAGAATGTAGCCTTCGACATTTTAGGCCATACGAGTCTCATAGCCAGCTTGGGGACAAGGAAGGCAATGTTACCTCCTACAGATAATCTGGCAGTGAAAATTGATGAGAAAAAGAAAGCAGTATTTAGTGTGTCTGTCATCATTAAGTTGGGAGCAGAATGTTAATAGTAAATTCCCTTACTGATAGTCATAGACATAGATGATGTAAAACAAACTCCTTGAAGTGCTCAAGTTTACAGAATTCCTTGTCACGTCAATATACAGTATCTCAGCTTAGCATGAAAGTCACATCAGAGTCCAGTCTTTTACTAAATGTGATTCTTTTTTATGCTTGAAACATTAACCAATATGTCACATCCCCCTGAATTTCATTTTTGTTGTGGATTGCTGATATTTAAACGTGGGTACAAGTACCAGATCAAAGGTTGTGCAGGTCAGGGAGGTTTCGCTCAAGTATTTAAAGCACATGTAGATTGTAATCCTGATGATGTCGTAGCACTTAAGGTAAGTAAGACTTTGCGTTGAATGAGAGTTCTGCTTAAGTCAGATCTTGCTGGGTAATGCTATGACTTTATGAAACTTTATAAAAGATTCAGAAGCGAGCTTTCCCTTGGGAGTTCTATATGTACTGTCTGCTTGATATGCGCATTCCAGAATCAGAAGTATGCCATTCTTGTTAGTATTAAATATTGACCTTATGAATTTCCATAGAATGTGTGGCCTTATTTCAAGATTTTTATTTTTTATTTTTTATTTGGGTGAAACAGAGGATGAACTTTGGTTTTGCCCACCAAGTACATCTCTACTCTGACTACAGCATACTTGTGTCTGACTACTTAGCTCATGGGACTCTTCAGGTTGCTATAGATTGATTTGTGCATATTCCAAATTATACTGTGACAGCCTGGATATTGCTTGACTGCTTTGAATGCAATACAGGATGCCATAAACTCTAATCTTGTAACTAATGTGGCCATGGAAGAAGAGTTGTCTATTTATTACACAATAGAGATGCTGCGGATCTTGGAAACTCTGCATGATGCTGCTGTTATCCATGGTGATTTTAAACCTGACAATTTGATGATTCGATATGCCAGGTAATTATGTTGTGCCATGTCATCTTTCACTGACAACAGGACCTGCTTGTGTTTTCTTCTGTTGTATTTTCATTTATCAACTTTTTAACTTATTTTACCTACAAAAGTATTTCTAATGTTGTTAATTTGTTTTGAAACATTTTTTGGCCTGGTAAACTTGAAAGAAACTGTATGAAGAGCAATAGCTTATCCAGGAAACAGTTGAAACTTTGCATATTGAAAGACTGATGATGCATTTTAGATTAATTTTGGCTAATGGCTTGGAGATGTATGCACAAAAATTTGTAGTGATTCACAAGGATTTTAACTATTAGGCGATTTAAGCATCTTTGATGATCAAGTTTTGTTGTTCTAGTGGATGGACAACTAAGAGCGATTAAACTCAGGTAAGAATCTAGTATTGAAAGAGACAGCATTTTTTGGAGGACAAGCAAAATCACATTGAATTTATCTGGAAAGTACACAAGCATTTGCTCATCAGCAGTGGAGAAGGGGATTAAAGATGCAGAAAAAAATAAATTCATGTCCGTGAAATTGGATTACTCCTTGTGGTGCAAGTTTTCTGGCTTCATGAATTAATAATTCATTGTTCAGGTTTTGGTCTTATGATGGGATATTTCTTTGTGTCAGTTTTTTGGGTGGTTGGAGAACTAAATTTTTTCTAGAAGGTAACAGGAGGTCATTCATCAAAGAATGCACCCATGCTTGTTAACACACATGGAACTTTGCATGCTACAAATTCTTGTATGCTTGTTTTCTTAAAGATTCTGGCAAAGGGCTTACAATGAATTTTGGCTCTTCAGAGATAGTTGCGCAAAAAGTTTGGATAATTGGCTTTACTTTTGGTGTTGGAATGTTATTTAGACTCTTAACCGCTCCACTAAATGGCTTCCGCTCTGAAACTACTCTTTATATCAAGTCATATCTCCTAACAAGTTTAGAAAATTTTAATCTTTAATTTAAATTGATGATTTTTTCCTTTTTGTGGAAATGATCTAGTGGAAGATAAGGATAGCTTCTATGAATGCGTGGCCCATGGAAGGAATAGGTAAATTCTGGATGACCTAAAATCGATTAAAATTGCAATATTGCTAGATTATTCGAGTTTTGATTCTGCAGGGACTGTGCCTTGTTGACTGGGGTAGGGGTATAGATCTGCGTCTATTTCCTGATGATGCAAAATTGGTGGGAGATTGTCGAACTTCTGGCTGTCGTTGCATAGAAATGCAAGAGAATAAGCCATGGACTTTTCAGGCAAGCCTAATTCTTAAGAAACTAGCAAAAGCCAGCTGATTAGTTTAAGACATACTGCAGACTGATTTCGCATTTGGATTTGGAACCAGGTGGATACCTATAGCCCTTGTGTAATTGTTCATATGATGCTTCACAAGTCATATATGGAAATTGAAAAAAGACCATCGCCAGATGGGGGCTATGTCAATCAACCTAGAACACACTTAAAGAGGTATATCATTGTTCTTCATTTCCACATGAGCACTAAATGGAGTATTGCACGTTATACCAGACAGTGACATCTCTGTGAAAAATAACAAACAAGTGTGTAGAATTTTATGTTCAATTTTTTGGCTCTTTTCAGATATGTGCAAGTTGAACTATGGGAAAACTTGTTTATGAAGTTGCTTAATAGAAGTCCCACTGAAGATCACCACATCTTGTTGAGGAATTTAAGGCATTCATTCCAGGATTACATGTGCTCAAATCCTCAGCTAATAAAAAAGCTTAAGCAGTTAATTGGTGAAGCAAAAGAATTCCTGGTGTTCAGCTTAGCAGAGTAGATACTGTGCAACTCAAAATATTTTGAAATACTGGTAAGTGCCTTTGACTTACAGATACATTTTGAAAATAAAGAAGTTTCTATTAACAAATTAACATCTCACATTCTTTGATGTCCTTTATTCTTGAACACTGCAGTGTACAGACCGCTGGAGTACACTATCAATGAACTATGATGAACGCGTACTCTTTGAAGAGACTGGTCATTCATGATTTCATCCAATGAATGTAGTACGCATTAGGCGTAAATGCTTCTGATGGAATGCTGCTTCATCATAGAGCAGATTATAGCCCTTGTGGCGAATTTTTATTCATTCCAATATTCAGGAACTCATGAAGTCATCAATCTTAGTTGTGTGTCATGAGTATGTGGAGGTAATTGTCAAATTAATCCAGTTTGTAGTTGAAAGATTTCTGCTGTTATATCAAAAATTATTTTAAATAATATTTCTCTTTCATAGGCTAATTATTTCAAATAATATTTCGTTTGCATTATATACACATTTTTCAATTTACTTTTTATATTTTCAATTATTTTTTTTTATTTTACATATATCATATTACAAAAAATATTACAGTAATTATTTTAAATAATATTTCAAATAATACTCTATCTAAACATACCCAGGTTGACATGTGCACTCTGCTGGTCCACCTTGGATTACATACCATGACACGGGAAAGTAGTTAACTGGGGCTGAGATGCTGGAGCATCCCAGGTTGACCAATAATGTGGTAGAACCTGTGCTTTGGATGTTGTAGTCCGCTTCTGATCCAATGGAGGATGCTTAATTACTTTTACCAGGTCCAATAATTATCCTTCACATATAACTGATTGACTCCTAAAACACGGTTAAGTAAGACCTATTGTGGCTATGGGAGGTAATTTTCTCTCGAGCTGCATTTAACATGATAAAGCTTCTTCCCAATCCCTTTCGATCCATGGTCAGTGAAACGGTGATGAAAGCGATTAATAATGATCATCTCAAGTGATGTTGCACTCTCGATCAAATAATTGGCAAATTGAACATCACTCGTGAGCCCAAGCCAACCGACAAATTCATTGGTGCTTGGTGGTTTTATCCCTATATTTCCGAGCTTGCTGTTCCTATTCAAAGCCGTTCAGAGATTTATGACTCAAACATGTAGAAACTGCAGATATATAGCATATGATAATTGGACCCATTTTGTTATAGTAGACCAACTTCAACATTTTTTGTTTATTTTATTTATATTCACTATTTTGACTAAAGGAAAGTTAAGTACTTTTCAAAACACTACTAAAGTTTTGAGTACTTTTCAAAACACTTTAGAATTGTCAGGTTTTGAAAAAAATATTCGTCCTCGTTTTTTAACTGCTGGATACCAGGTGTCTGCTGATTGTCTCAATTATTCTTGGATTTACCTGCTCTCTCCTTTGAGGTGCATTTCTATTCTTGTTTCAAGCTGTAACTTATGAAGATGAACACGAACCAGAGAACAAGTAGTGGACTGTGAAAGTTTACTCTCTCTCTCTCTCTCTCTCTGGTGAACAATGCTATCAAATGGCTAGAATAAAAGAAAATTATAAATGACTTGGAACTGAACAAAAATTTTCTTTTCAAAGTATCCAAGTATAGGTATTTCTCTTGAGCCAACTGCATTTTGATCCTAAACAACTTATCTATTTGACCCTCTTTGTCAGTCATTCTAGAATCCCGGGATTCTTTATTATTTTCTGCAAACCTTAACAGTTTAAACCGCTGAAGCATTGCTTAGTAGTAGAACCAAATAAAGTAATACGGATGTTGTTTGGGAGACATGGATTGGTCTTACGGATGTTGGTATAAATATTGTTGTCTTTCATGGTACGAACATCAACCTGTTTTCCAAAAAAAGGGCAAAACTCATAATTCTGCTCGAGGCATTTTTCTCGTATCATTAGCTACTTCCTACTCATCCTGAATCTTGAGACTGGCTTAGCGCTAGGTGCAACGGTCGGTTCCCTTGGGTTTGTCTCGAGATTATGGGTGTGCTCCACAATTGAACCGGTAAAAGCCTGTAGGCCATTCACAAATCGACGTCAGGAATTGAATTATATCACCATTTAACATAGCAGATCCATGAAAAACTATCACCCGAAGAAAACATGCCTTACTACCACTACTACTGGAACTTGTTTCTGTTGTCTGAACAAAACCCTGAAGGAAAAGAAAAGAATCACATATTGATTACAAGAGACACACAAAACAAGGAATCAAAAAGGCAAATTCTCTCCTTGGCAAGTCAACAGCAAATAATGTTGTGCAGTCACTTTTTTGGGCTTTCCTATTTTGCATGCCTACTCCTCCACTCCTTGTGCGGATGGAGGAAATGAGCGTTAACATGATGCACCACCAAAAAAATTCATCAAATGGTGACAAGGAACAAGAATGGTACCACTTTTTTGGTTACAGCTGGCCCCTGGATAACATCCGTTATTTCAGGAAGCTCCAAAGCCTTCTCAGTTGGTTTACTGGAAGCTTGCGGTACACCATGTGATGAACCATCTGAAAGAAGGAAATGGCAGAGGAACTTAGGAACAAAGATGAATTGAAAATATTATTTCAGGAATACAAGCCTACAAATAGCAGTTGACAATTCAGAGGCTCATGTGTAATTCACAAGGATAACAAGCGGACAGCAAATACCCAGAATCTACTGCTTGTAAGCAGAAGTAGAACAATGCAAAGTGAATTAAGTTATTTACTAAAACATAGTTGGGTGTAAACCCAGACCCATTCTGAAGAGACAGACCTTTTGGATAATATTGTAATTCACACAACACATGCACAAAACTCACCTTGATGCACAGATGTCACCTTTGAGCCATACACCTGCATATTAAAGTTGAAAATTGTCAAAAACAAAAGCTTCCAACTAATGCTTCATACGGTCTTCCTAGAATGATCTGTAAAGTGACTTCACTACATGAAACTACTTAATCATGTACTTTCCTGGCAACTGGCAAGTAAATGAAACTTGGTGCAGTTTGCTCTGCCATTATATGTTCAATCCAAAATAAAAAGGAATTAAAGTGTAATCACTTAATACCCCCCGTTTCATAATCTCTTTTATCTGTAGTGTGATCTAGATTTTCATCATCCTTCTCAGCATCTTCTTCTTCTTTTTCAAGTTCAGCAATTCTGGAGAATATACGAGCATATTCATCATCTTGATATCCACCTCTGGTAGTTTCAGCCTCAGATGAACTGGGAAAATCAGCTTTTGATTCACCTAAAATATTCAAGGATTAACAAAAATTTGTCAACGTTATAATGCTAGTTGCAGTACAATTTTTGTTTACCAAAAGTTTAATAACTTAAAAGAAGGCAAAAAACTTCTCATGAATGGGAAGTGCTTTTGGAAGAAAACTAATTATGAAGGTTAAAATAGTGAAAACATTCAGGAGGAGGAAAGGCAAATCTACATGGTTCAATAACAGAATTTGCAATGAAAATGCTGCAAATCAGTATCAACATCAAAGCTCCTAAAATAATATGGACCTGGGTCCTCATCCCATTAAACTGGTATTCTGATGAAGAAATTATCCATCACTCCCTCCATGACGTTTTATATGGTTTGAGATGGCCAGAATCTCACAACTTTTTCTAAACAATGTCTGACTAAACAAAATATTGAAACGTTGACCAGGTCGCCCTGCAATCTGACTAGACAAAGGAATTTAGTTTTTCAACACAAAATAAGTCATTTGATATGAATAACTGGCATCCAACTAAGCTTTTCTTTTCTCGATGAAAAGATGTTTATTCGCTATCATCCAGTAAGCTTGCTTATTCTCACATGGAGTATCTAAACGTCTCATGTCTATAATTTGTACAATGAAATAGATCAGCCATGGTCTACAAAAGTTGTTCTTCCTCAGCAACAAACATGACTATAAAACACTTGAGATCTTCACAGATTTTATCCAAGCTTTGGCACTCACATGTCTAGAACTTTTAAAAAATTCAATTAAAAAAAATCCAGACCAAACATCCTTTGAACATGTTTTCAACACATAGAATTATGAAAGATACAAATTAAAATTTTTAAGAACTATTGCATTTGAAAGAAACATTAAACTCACTACCAAGCTCAAAGCAGACTATCAACATTATTGACAAGCTAATAAGAAGAACACCTGCCTGCTTTAGATGCCTCAGCCATAGGATTTTCCTCCACATAGTCTTCAACTATTTCTACAAGATCACCCTGTCAAAATGACTTTAAAAATTGAGCCAAATAATGATCCATGTTGTCAACAACAGTGAATAGAAATCTAAAGAAATCCTAGGTCCTCATTTGCAAAGACATCTCATAATTATCCCCTATGGCCCATGAGCATAACATTTTAATGGTCTAATATACTACTTGACAGACCACCTACCTGCAATAAGTGGGTCAGAAATGCAACAAAATACTCTAGAGTCCACATAGTGTTCATAAGTACCTTGATTACATAAATTCCGTAGCCACAACCTAGTATGACTTTTTGCCAATGAGCATACAATCCTGTCCCAAAACCATATATTATTTTGCAATACTTGGACAGTATTACATCATACTGCAATGCAGCGAACACCAATAACTAAGATAATGCTCCAGCATGTTGGACAGAGACATCAAACATACCTATCATGACATGGAAGCATACTAGTATACTTCTTATGTCCTCTTTTAAAAACCTAATTGATGTACTTACATCACCCTCCCCTAGGTCCATAAACAGCTTACATGGCTCTCTCTAAGCCATTTCAAACAGCACAAACAAGTTATAATTAGCACGGGCAACAAGCTTTTTAGATCAACTTAAAACATACGCTATCGCTTGCTAATGCTGTTTTGAAGCCAGGCTTATTAAATTGTAGTATATTTAAGGACATGTAAAGTACCCATGCACCAATGCAGATGAACAGGCTTACCGCTGCCTCATTAGCTGTAGCATTAAAAAAAGAAGCTTCAGTTTTAAGGTCCTGAATGTCAGCCTTGAGAGATTCAACTTGAGACTCTAGAATCTTTCCTCTCCTTTTCAAAATTTCAACTGTTTGCTTGGATGTTCTTTCTGCATAGTATCCATCTCCAAGGAGAACCTGACAAAAGCTATTGCATTGATTATTCACTTTTCTTTTGATAGGTAAAATAAGTAAGGACAAACATCAACTAGTAGGCTATCACTTCTCTAGATTCCTTAACCACAATGTGTACAGAAACAAATGAAGATCCGGTGCAAATGGGGCATAGTGGAAACAAATTCCTGAACAGTTCCTACAATCGCAAAAGCACACTGCATTACACACTTCTTAGGCAGTAGTAATCGACAACTTAAGAATGACCATCCCATTTTATAATTATGCTGAGGTAGCCACAAATTGACATTTCCTTTCCCCACTGTCTATAAACAGCACTAACTCAAGAATCTTTTAATCCCATCAAAGTACTACTATGCATAATCGGCAAAAAAACCCTTCAAATAACGGAAGTTGGCATGTCAAAAGCTCACATAAATTCAAAACCATACATGAAAAACCAGAAATCCCTGCACGAAGCCAGATAAAATATATAAGGCATTACCATAAATTCATTTGTGTGAATCAACCGGCCAGGAAAAAATGCCGCCTTTCCAAAGGGCACCTGAAAATATCATCCAAAACCATATTAATTTCAAAGGAATAATCACATAAATCCCTTAAAAATTGCATTCTTTTTAGATGGGTTTAAGGAATTACCATAATTTGGTGGTGGAGTTCATTGGGGAGTGTTTGGACGAGATTAATGAGGTTGGTGTTGTCAGAAACAAAGCTCTTCAGCTGGTCGAGTTGATTGCGGCGCTCGGCGATCGTGTCCTGCATACGCTCCGATGCTTTCTGGGTTTCCTCCGGCGGGAACAACGACGACAGTGACATCACCTTTCCTTTCCTCTGTTCTGAGTCTTCCATTCTATGATTCTCGGTCAGTATCAACTAAACGCTCCCCAGACGACACAATTTTGAAGCTATCTGTAATTTTATCGGATTTTGCTCAGTTCAGAGAGAGTTCTCTTCTAGAGTTGAGTCAATAGTGATGTAAAATTGAGCTGAAGAAAAGAGGGAAAAATAGTAGTTAAACAAGGAGCCCGTCTATTCTCTCAGACAGTCCAAAAAGCCTAGTCCAACCCCCGCCCCACCCACCGACAATGTTACTGGCCGGACCAAGGTTTCTGCATCTTAATTATGATTTTCCTTTTTTTAAGGAAAAATATTGGGTCAATAATTGGATTTCATCTCATAAATCATAAAATGAAAATGTACTGAACCATAGGAATCAGTCTAGTGCTAGGGGTAAATGCAAACGAGTCCAATCGATCACGAGCAATGCCATGCTCGTGCTCTAGCTCAACTTGATATAGTAGTGTTCAAGATTGAGCTTGACTCGATTAAGCATGAATTTCTATGATTGAGTTAGATTCGCTAAACTTTATGAGATGCTGGAGATCGACTCGTTTAGGATCGAAAAAGTTCGAGCTTATAAATGTAATTTACACCATACACTCATCGAACTTTTGAACTTAACATGTCAACGCTCGATACTCGACTTGGTTTTTTTTTGTTTCTTTTTTTTTTTTGGTTTTTGTTTTTGCATCTGTATCTAGAGCTATTAAAGCAACTTTCTGTTAGTCTCATAGTGTAGTGTGCAGATTATGTAAACTGCTTAAGGCATATGATAGCCTAAACTGGTATTAATCTTTGATTACTGAATCAGGTGCCAATTCTGAATATTGAGTGCACAGAGAAGGTTCAGTTGGAATGCTTGAGGGAGGATGTTGAAATGGTATTGCTTTCTCTGTTCATTTTTTAAAATAAATCTGGGCTGCCTAACTTTTTATTTTTTAAAAATTTTTTAATGCTTATATTGGCTGCCTAGCTCTCTAACAGATTTCATTCATCTGTACAGCCTCCATTCTTGGAGAATAAAACCATATCGTCTATCAATTTGTGGATGAACAGTGCTCAAAGTAGATCAAGCACGCACTGTGATCCACACCATAACCTTCTATGTATAGTCTCTGGATGTAAACAAGGTTTCATTTTCTATGGTTCTTCGTTATTGGTTTTTCAGCTTTAAATAATTTTTAGTTTTGGTGTTTACTGTCATCTTCTCTTGCGGGTCCCTCCTGTTGTCCTGGGAATTGGTATTAGCATTCTGTTTATAGCATATATTGGTGAATTGTATCTACTAGCTCTCAGGTAGATTATTAAGTTGCACATGGGATTCTTTTTTTTTTAACTATGAAGAATAGGCAGCTTAAAGTGATCCATTTACATATCTTATCTCATGCAAAAAGATCATAGTTCAAACATTTGCATAATCTGTCCATCACTGTAAAAATGCCTTTGTGGTTTCACTTAAACACCAAAACAAAGTTATTGGATTTTCTTTCAAGTCCTTTTCTAGATTTGTATAATTGAAGTGAGGTTTTACTGTGGTAGGATTAGTTGCGTATCAACCATGCATGTAACTTTGAAAAGTGTGGCCCATAAAATGCATTTTTCAGTCTATGCTTACTAAATATCGGGTCAGTGCATCATAGCTCC
This sequence comes from Coffea humblotiana, assembly GCA_023065735.1. Taxonomy (NCBI): domain Eukaryota; kingdom Viridiplantae; phylum Streptophyta; class Magnoliopsida; order Gentianales; family Rubiaceae; genus Coffea; species Coffea humblotiana. Next base: position 18,426,873 of record CM041210.1, on the reverse strand, counting down.
AGCCAAACAACAATTAAAGACTATTTCTAAGTTTCTAAATTCCAAACAGCAGCTCCAGCAATAAATCAGCCAGCCAACGTAGATGCATGAAATACATCCATCTATAGAACAAAATGCCAGCAAACATAGATGATCAAATCCCAAGTAAAGATTTATGAGAATCAAAGGGAGGCTGATGTTGCTGAAGCCAAAAAGGAGTCTGAGGTAAATTCTTTCTTTTAAACTCACCCTGCCCTATCTACCATTCTCACTTCATAAACTTTCGCTGCTCGTTTCATGTTACACGTCCCTAAATATCTCTCCATTTTCATCTTTCTTTCTTTCTTTTAACACTTTTTTTTGTATTTTTATCCAATTTCCTGACATTATCCATCCTCAGACTCTATCCCCTGCATATATCCATCTATCTATAGTGCCAGTTCAAGTTTTAATTTTCAGCTAATCCTGGTTATATACTTATCTTTCCACTAAAATTCAACAAATAAACAGAAACAGGGGGGAAAAAAGGACTGCAATAGATCACTAAAAATCATGTGCGGAATATTAGCAGTTTTGGGTTGTTCTGATGATTCTCAGGCCAAAAGGGTGCAGAATAAGGTTCAAGAGGCAAATTCAGTTCTCTACAAGAAGCAAAAGGAGTCTTGAGGCAGTGCTATACGAGAGACAAAAAATGAATTTGAGAGGCGAGTAGCTTCAGTGTACCATTAATTAAAGCTAAAAATCCTACATGCAACATGGATTAATTACCTTCAAGGCCTCACCGGTGGCTGCTCCAGAATCTAGAATTTACAGAATTGACGGAGCTCAGGGCTTGGGGGAGAAGCAGAGAAATAAAGGTCCGTCGTCCGTGTGTGCAGCCGGCAAGCACAACGAAAAATTGGAAAAGCTTCACCAATCAGCAGGTGAAGGCTTCGTTTCAGCAAACACAGCGAAATTATTGCTTGATTTGCTTCTTCATTTCTTCGTAGTTTGTCCGTCTCTGTCAGCAGCTGGAGATTTGAGAGAGAAGGTGAGAACTGAGAACAGAGAAGATGGAAGAGATTCAAGAGAAAGAGAGAAAGAGAAACCCTTAGGGTGCGTTTGGTTCTACCTAATTGGAATTCTATAGAATTAAAATTCTATGAATTGGAAATCCAAAACATTGGAATTCTTTTATTTGGAAATGCATAGAATTGATACAGAATTCATTTAGAATTCCAAATTCTTAGTTTGGATGAGAGAAGAATTCATTAAGAATTAGAATTGTTTCCATCTAACATTTGTTTACATAAAAATTTTCTTTTTTTCTTTTTTCTATGTAATAATTTTTTTAACATTTAGCTAATTGTTACTAAAGCTTCAAGAAAAAAACCAATTAGTGCCTTTAATAATTTATTTTTTCTTGCATTTAACTAATTGTTACTAAAGCTTTAAAGAAAAAAAAACAATTAGTAATGCAAAAAAAAATATTATTCTTGTTTCCTTTATTCTTAATTAAATTATATTGAATAAAAATAATTATATATTCTAACTTAAAATGTAGTTAATATTTATCAAGTTAAAACCTTGATATTTTTTTTAAAGTTACGAACTTTTAAATTTTAGAAAATTAAAAGCCAACTCTATTATATGAATCGGGGAGGGAAGTCATAGCTTGTAACTATTATAAACGTTTGAGTTTTGCATCTTACAAGAAATTCCAATAGATGAATATGCAAACAAAGTGATTTAAGCAAAAAAACGAAAAGAGAAAGAAAAGCTCAATTATACATTGCTACTAAAACTTAAGCAAGGAGAAGACAATTATTGAATCTGGAAGATGTATAATAAGTTCTAAATATCATAAGACATATTTTCTTGCTTTTAAATCAGCTCAGGATTTTGTCATTCTACGGCTGCTATGACCATTACAAATCCAACTCCGGCAGCAGCTCCATTTCTTAACTGGTTCAAGAAGGAAGACAAATATGTTTCAGAATTAAGTTTAGATGATCATGCAACATTCAAGAAAACAACAACCTTTATCTCCAATTTCTTTCGGCAGAGAATGAATTCAAAGAAAAGAACAACAATCAAAGGAGATGTATTTCCGCTGAACAAGCATGAACATTTTACATTTGCTGTGGCATAAACTGAAAATTGTCTGAAGAAGAAAAAATACAAAATTTTCTATTAGACTATCTATGAGGCCAATAGTGGAGAATCCATGTATATTATCACATATTCAATAACATGTATGGCTGTGCACAGACAAACTAAAGCTCTAGTCAAAGAATTTAGTGCACCTCCTCCAGGTGCAAATGTTCTCTACTCTCCAACGCAATACTGTCAGAAAAGATGAGGCCAACTCAAATCCTATCTCTGGAGGCAGTGGATGAGTTATTAAAGCTAATTCCTTATATTCATCTTTGACAATTCAGGGACAACAGTGAATATTTGTTAACAGTCATTGGGTCAATGTACAACGCTGTCTTGTTTGTTGGACCCTACAATTGTTTCAACCGTACAGCCAATATTAACCACAGAAAGATCTGTTCTTTATCCTGAAAGAGCTGCTGGGATGTACTCAACATTACCCTATGCTCTGGCACAGGTTAAGGCTTATCTCTTTTTAATTCGTTTTTGGCTCATGATAATCAAGTATCATATCCTTTTAGTTTCATTCTTCACTTAGAATTATAGTAATATTGACTTGAACACCAGAAGGTACGTTTATTTTGCACAAGTTTTGAACGCTGCAAATTCTATATTAAAGGTTTAATGATCGTTGATCTTAATTTTTGGTTTACTAGCAGGTCATTGCAGAAATACCTTATGTGTTTGCTCAAACTACATATTATGCATTTATAGTGTATGCCATGATGAGTTTCCAGTGGACTGCAGCTAGATTTTTCTGGTTCTACTTTGTGACCTTCTTCTCATTTCTCGAATATACATACTTTGTGATGATGATTTCATCCATCTCAACCAAACCAACAAGTGGCACCAACCCTGGTAGGAGTACTCTTCGCACTTTTCAACCTGTTTCTGGCTTCTATATCCCAAGATCAGTAAGTCAAATCTCTAAAAAAGGCACTTTAATCTGTCTAGAATCTTTAAAATAAGCACAAATTGATTTTTTACTCCTGTTTAAAACTTCAAAAAGTTCCAAGTGGTGGATATGGTATTCCTGGATTTGCCCATTAGCAGGGACAGTTTATGAACTAATTGCATCCCAATATGGTGACGTAGAAGACACCATTGAAGTCCCGGGATGTCCTCTCACCCAATGATCAAAGACTACATCAAGGAGCATTTTGGATATGATTCAGAATTTATGGGCTTTGTGGCTATAGTAATGGTGGCTTTTGCGGTCTTATTTGCTTTCATTTACTCCTACAGCACCAAGAATTAAACTTCCAAACTAGGTAGAACAAAAATCCGAGACGCACATAAACATGCGTGAAGATTCCAAATACAGAACTATGTCACAAATGTGAATCTCTAATAGCTAGTTTGTGAGTTGAGGATAGAAATGAAAAGAAGAGAAATGTTAAGTTATGAGAGAAAAGAAAGGATAAGAAAAGAAGAGAAGAAATTTTAACGCTGTTTGAGAGTTTATGAAAGAAAAAAAGTGATTTTGGATACATAGGTAAATAAATAGTTCATTCAATAGCTTTTTAGGGGTAGAATGGGCAATTTAAAAATTTTTTGCTGCCTTTCCGCGCTTTCCTTTGCTTTCTGGCCGAATTGGGACGGAAATTTTTTTTAAACTGTAGCTGTTTCTTCTTCCTTCCAATTTCTTCGATTTCTTTTCCTTTTCTTTACACTTAAAACTCCTAAACGTGGGAGATGCAGGCTTTCTCTTCTATTCCTTTCTATTCTGCTCAAATCTCATCTCCCAAACTAGGCATAAATGCATCGTCAAATCTAAATTACAGGGCTTGAACTTACTTTTCTGGAAGTTTTGCGGAAGGATAAATTTCGAGCTAGATGTTCACAATTTCGGAGTAGTGTGCCACTCTTTTGACCAGGCAGTATCTTCCACTAGCAGATGGATTTTGAGGTGGCACCTTGAAACAGAACAAACCGTGGCAATGTATCAAATGAAACAAAGTTACCATTCACAAGCCCTAAGTATTTCTGAAATTTAGGGAAAGCAAAAGAGCTGAAGGAGAGAGCCCACAAAGTAAGAATGAGACGAATAAGGGTGACTACAACAGCAATGGAGGAGCGGCAGAGGTAAGTGTGGAGACGAAGCGAAAAATTGGACGGGATAGGTCTTGCGATTGGCGAGGTGATAGGTGGAGGGGTGGTGGGAGTGGAGAAGGATGGAGGGAGTGGCCGGAGGAGTGGAAGGCGGAGAGGGAGACGGTGGTAGGAGAGGTAAAATGTTAGAGTGGAGGTGGAAGCGACGTGGAGGAGGGAAACTTGTGAGGCTCTGCAAGCGATTGGGATAGAGAGAGACACCTCTGTTTCTTGGGCTAATTACTCAGAATATTGGCCAAATAAAAAAAATTGGAAGAATGGGGTCTGACAACCCCATTCGGAACGGTTGCACTGACAACCGTTCCAGCCCGGGTCCATGTACAAATGGACCAGGGGCCTAGACGGTTGTCAGACAACCGTCCAGAAACTTTTCATGGCCAAGATGTGATGGCCCATCATCAACGGCCAAAACGAAGCCACGTCGCAAAGTTATATCAGCTAAAGAAGACGGCGTTGTTTTATTGAGTGGCAATTTAAAAAATAAAAATTTTGGAAACGGATGGAGCATCATCATCAAACGGCGTTTGCATACAACAAATTTATCCCGCCCAAATTATTAATGAAAAGTTCATTTTTATCAAAAATCCCCATTTCACTTTCCCCATTTTCCAAACCCTTTCCCCGTTGTCTGCTAATGCGCAAAATCACTCCACAAAAGAACTGCCATTTCACTCCACAAAATCACTCCCATTTCACTCCCCGTGTCTGCTAATTTCCAAAACAACTGCCTGAATTCCTCCTAAAGAAGACTCACGGTGTTTTTTGGAGGAGGAGAAACTGCTTAATCCAAGGCCCTGGGGCGTTGCAATAGTTGGAGATTTCAGATTTAATCGAGGCCAACTGGTGGCACAAGATCAACGAATCCGTTGAATGGCAAGATGGGATCTTTTACACTCTCTGTGCTGCCTATGCCCTTGTCTCCTCTGTTGCCCTTGTAATGTTTATTCGCAACATTGATACTCTTAATTTCTTTACATTTTTTTAATTCATTGGGGTCAAAATTTTCTGGAATTTTTGTGTTAATTTCTTATTTTAGTGAGTCTTGAAGTTTCACATTAGTTTTCGTGGGATGGATTGAAGAAATTTTGGAGCTTTGTTTATTTCGAGCTAGGTAGCTCAACTGAGCAGTTAAAAGTGTTGAAATTACGCTTGTAAAAAAGTTATCTTTTATATTTTTCTTCTTTAGGTTGCAAGCTTAGTTAGTTTGCGTACAACATATATATCAGTTTGTACACATAAAACAACAACATGTAAATACTATTAAATCAAGAGATCGCCATAATGTGTACCAACTGAAATACACCGTGTACCAGAATAATAACATGATGTCAAAACTAAACAACGGGTGATAAATAATTGTAACTTGAACGATTTAAAAAATAAATGTGAGCAAATAACCCTTTTGAGGAGGTTCTTTGTTTCAAGAGAAAAGAACTAGTAATTTCTCTGTAATGTCTCCTAGTGGAACATTACAGGCTTCTGCAAAAGAACTTATTGATTCCATTGTGGAAACTGTTGTTAGGATTTTTGGTTAGATATGAGTACCTCTCTTTTCTTTAATTTAATGCCTGTAATTACTTCACTACTTTCTGAACAAATCATTATGATTGCAGAGAATCATATTATTGTTGAAGAGCTTCTTGAGACAAAAGCTGCCCAGCAGGGTGACTTGAATACACCCAAATCCATAGTTGGAGATTCCAATTGGAACCCTGATCCTGAGGCATCACATGATACTAGTGGTTATAGCATTGGCTTCTCGCGGACTGTTTTACAGGTTGGTCTCTTATGCTTGTGATTTTTTTGTTAAGGTTGAATTTCTTACTTTGGTGAAATGCTTCTGCAATCTTTGCAAGAGCAAAGTTTGTATCTCATCTTCGTTTGTCTTCACTGAATAGTATTTGCCATCAAATTGGAGTTAGTTGCAGTTCATCTACTTCTCATCTCTCCTCACCTATGTAGAGTTTGTTTTTATTCGCAATTTGCATCATGAAAAAATCAATTGGACCATGTGGTCTTGTATAACTTAAGGCCAGTACATGAGTCATGAAAGTGTGTGATTGTTAAAAGTTCTTAACTCATAATCTAGTGGAGGAATAAAATTTAGGCAGTTTTATTTTAAATCTGTACAAAACTTCTGTTGCAACCATAATTTCCCAGTCTTATTTAGATAATTTTACCATTGAATGCCTGTAAGGCATTATATTTGTCACTGGTATCAAACTCTACAGTCCTCTTTCTCAGTGTCTTCCACATACTTCCTTTCAATCTTGACACTCTTGTACCACTTAGCACAGGCCATGTAGATTGCTAAATCTATTATGGTTAGACCAGCCAAGAGGAAGTAAAACATGTCTAAATGACCGTTGTTAAGGTTTATTGGGATCCAACTAGGCATGTCATCTCTGACAAATATTATCATGACCATGCTCAATAGAAAAGACTGCTAACATAGTTTCCCAGGTTAATCGAGGTCATGCAAAGTGCACTGCCAAAGCTTTTAAGTCCATCAGGAGCTTGATCGTTAAAGAACTCCAGTTGGCCTACGTACATGAAAACTTCTGAAGCACCTATTAAAGCATATTGAGGGACTTGCCAGACGATGCTCAATGAGCTTGAGCCTTCACAGTTTGTGCAATCTATTCTAGCATATTTTCGCCTATAATTCTCCACAGTTCCTGCCGAAAGCATTGCCATTACTGCTATTACGAATCCAATCCCCATTCTTTGAAGCTCTGTGAGCCCTTTGGAATCTTTAGTCTCAGTGAGGTCTTTAGCACCACTCTTCTTAATCCTGATTACTATTGGATCGAGAATTCTCCTGTAGAAAAATATGACAACTGCCACGCTCAATATGTCAAAGCTAGACATGCTCGCAGGAGGGATCTCGAAGTTCCACATCTTTGTCTTCATGGCTGCACCTTGCTCAACAAATATGGATGCCATCTGAGTAAATACCACTGAATAAATATAGTGCATAGCCAAATTGGCAGTAGTCTCAGTATGCACTTCACTTCTTCAACTTGAGAAATAGGGCATAGACGCCACCAGTTATGATATCCCTGTTTCTCGTTGAAATCTCTTGAAGCAATGAATGCAGCTGTATCCAAGAACCTATGGTACACAAGGCAATCCTGACTTATGATTTGATCAAACAAATTCTATAAAGCTAGGAGCAAACTTGTACTTAGATTGGCTTCTATTAGGCATCAAAAGCTTTTAGAACTTACTTGAAACCATAGGTGTGGAGCATCTTTCTCGAACCAGTTAGAGAACTTTCCTTTCCTCAATTTCAAATAATTCATCATCACTTTGTGGCCCCTCCACTCTCCAGTTCCTTATTGCTGCTACTATTGCTTGGGTAAACCTGGAAATAGGATTTCCATAGGGGCTGAAATGCTTGTATCTTGTGGTGCCTGTGAGGAAGAGTACCAATACTACCAAGGCAGATGCAGTAGAATCCTTTTGGGATTACTGTTGAGAGCAAAGTTCATTAGTTATGAAGTTTTTACTACTAGTGGGACATGTAGAATTTTTTGTTGGGAGCAAAGTTCATTATTGTTGGTACATGTTGAATTTTTTGTTTGTGGTAGACAGGGTTGGCACACCACGATTAATATATAACTTCTTGTACTCAATTAAAGAGATGTAAATGGTCTAAAAACTATTCCGCATTGATTGCAGTTGTCAAACTACTATCTAATATAAAAAGAAAACAATCATTTTAGTATTATATTGATCCCAATCCAGTTTCAAAAGGGTCACAAGATTTGACATCTTAGCATATATATTCTTGGTCTGCAATTAGCTTCTACCCATTTATATTGTAGGTGTGACGACCCCGCCTCCCCCTAGGGCGTACCCTAGGGTTTAGCAAGTCGCCTGCCCAACTCTCGCCAGGACTCACTCACTAGCATACGAGAAAACCATCGACATAGAAAATGAATATCACAACAATTCAAACTTAATATATGTACATTGATGTTCACCCAGATACAAGACTCCTATATACCATAGTACTTTAAAGCGTTACAAGTCAAGTGCATACAACCCTAATCGGGTGCTAGTGCGAGTACAACTTCAAAACTCAAAATTTCTAGACCACACTAGTCGTTGTAACTTCCGCGCCTCACTCGTACCCTCTGTAAGGAAAACAAATGGCGTGTAATGAGTTAAAAGCCCAGTGAGGTTTCCAAATATCAAATTAACCATCAAATAATGCATAAGCAGCACAATAGTGAAATAGTGTTCAAGACAAGTCGAGAAGTGAGTAATCATACTACATATAGCCAAACAATAAATGTTCACATTTCACAATAAGGATACAGTTGCTCATATATCGGCTCCACCATAACTTGATCGATTGGTAGTTGACACTCCGTCAACTTTTAAGTGAGGAAACTAGTCCAGTAGAACACCGCTTAACTCCAACCTCCGTCCACCGACCCAACCCCCTTACCGGGCCCGAACTCCACAATAAACACTGGTGGTAATACTCGAGTATAACGATTAGTCGAGGAGATAACACTCCACTCGACAACACTAGATACCCATGGTTCGTTATCTAATCGACCAAGCCCTTGTCGGCTCGACTCGATTAACTAGCCAGTGGGGTTTGGATTCCCAAAAAAGTCGATGAGATAATATCTCCAATCGATTGAATCAAGATAAAAGTACGGAGACGGGAATGAGAGGTACCTCCCACTCGGATCGAGTGTGGTACATACTGCTGCTCCGCACTTACAAGTCAAGCACAAGTATATCAAGTCGATTGCAACAATAAATATAGTACATATCACATTGGGGCAAGTGCGATAAAGTACACCCTTGCCTGACCATACCAATCACATTTCATTCGATCACATTGGTCAAGTATTGAACACAAGTGTCAAGTTCAATCAGGTATTTGGAAGCACTCACCAAAAGATGTAGTGCTTTTAGTGATCACGTCCAGGTAGTACTCCTGGTTTGGATTCCAAATCTGCGATATAATAGTGTTTAAGAGCTTTGCAAAGTAACCAAGGCTCGAAACTTAAACGTTTCTTTTAACGAGAATCAAGTAACTGAAACTTATTTAGAGAATATTCGTAAAACTCTTGTTCGCTCTTCAAACTGTAAAACTTTGAAGGAAGTATATTTGGAAATACCATTTGAGTCGAAGAAACGAGGAAAACGTAGTTTTATTAATGGTAAATTTCATTTTTCCAAGGGTACCAGTTTCGGCCGAATTTCAACTTATATACCTCTACAAAAGGGAACTCGAATAACCTAGACAAATCGAGTTAGATTCGTCCTCAAAACTTTACTCAAGACAAGCGTAATTCTACTTACCCTCGAGTGCAAATTTGGGCAGCACGCCCTTTGTGTTTACCAAATTTCCAGCCATTTATGGCTTCCTTATTTTCCTTAACTCAGCCCCACAATAACACAAAAGTAAGGTTACCAAAATAGCCCTTCCATTAGGTTCCAAAATCAATCCAAGTACAACACAGTGCAATAGTACAATCGGAAATCAATTTTGAAGACGAAAACTGAACGGTAGATTTGACATCCCGTAGCATTTTAGTCATAACTGGAGCTATGTTTATTGAATCGGGGTGAACCTTATACCTTTTTGAAGCTAAGACAGAGGGACACAACTTCATGAAGGCCACGTAACCTAATTCACAGTTTATCTAGGTCAAATTTGCAAATCACAGATCCAAAAGTTTATGATCAGTCTGGTTGTCAGCACTAACTTTTAACCGGTAATAACTCAAGCTACACAATTCCGTTTGAGGTGTTTTCAGAGGCCTTGGAAAGCTAAATCATAGGGCTACAAATTTTATATTTTGGCCAGAAGCGGATTGGATATGAATCATGGTGAAAAAACGAAGCCAAACTGGTGAATTCACAAAACTGTTTACGAATTGAAGCTTGTGGCAGTCAGGGTATTTTGGTCATTTCACACCCTACTATGCTCCGATCGAGCTGAAATTTTACAGGCACCTAAATGACATCATTTCCTACAACTTTCATGTTTTAAGCTAAGCCTAATTCGGCCTCCATCATACACGAATAGAACTGGTCAGAACAGAGCTGTTTTATCACTAACACAAAATTACATATAGGTTCATCAACCAAAATCCTAATCCAAACCCTTCATGCTGGCCCGAATGTTATATGCTACAAAACTAACAAGGTTTAACCATGAATTTACTTCCATAAACAAAGCACGAGCATTACTACAATGCACACCAAGAAACAACCATTCATTCCACAACCAAAGCTGAAACTTACACCTTAAAGCTGGGAATTTACTTTAATCACTACTAATATCATGAAATCTACCTAAACAAGCCATAACTTTCACTTGTAAACCAATAAGTAATACAACCATGAACTAATACCAACCTTACCTAGAATTGGAGAAGCACAACAACCCCTAGGAAGCTTGAACCACCAAAACTCTCCACTCCAAGATAGCGATCCACCTTCCTAAGCAACTTCTATGGATTATTTGGTGAATCTATTGGTTAGTTTGCAAGATTGAGCAAGAAATCAAGAACCCAAAGTTGAAGCTTCTCTCTTGCTTTCTCCATGAAACTCACGGCCCTCCCTCTCTCTTTTTTCCTCTTAATTTGGCTTTGTTTGTTTTCCTTTCATTTACTAATAGCTTAGATATTTAAGCTAAAGTCAAGGATACTTTTTCTCCACCAATCAAAATTGGGCTTAGGAAAATCCTAGAAGCTCTAAGGTTCATAGTATCTTACTTTGCTAATTCTCACACTATGGCCATAATAAATTTTAATCATTGCAATTAACTCCATCGTTCACCAACTAGTTGTCAAAATTGTCGCACGTACCGCACTAGTGGGTCCCACGTCCAATATGTACTACAAATATCACATGAACTAACTTATAGTGGAAAAATGTCTTGGAACTTAATTCCCTTATAAAATAGCTAGAAAGTTAATATAATAAAGGAAAGTATAGAAAATGTATGCATGGAATGAAAATAAGCGCTAGAAAATAAGAAAAATGTTGGGTTCTCACCGTTTTCCTTAACTCACGCGTAGTAGGGGTTTTCACGTATAATTCACTAACTTATTAGTATGACTCTTAATCACACACTTTTTTCTTATCTAAAACTCACTCTTAACCACCAAATTTAGTACACACTCCGTATCGATTACTCACACTACCAAAAGACGTAAAAAACCCGTTAGAAACCCTAATTTCGCTTAACGATGGAAACTAAAAGGGGGAAACTCTTCATTCTATTCTTTATTCCAACTTTTGAGGGAGTAAATAAGTAGTAAATCTATTGTAAAGTCATTTAATCAAAATAAGGGGGAATTTTAAGAAATATGCGCGAATTTTCCAGTCATCACAGTAGGTAGTTGCATTTCTTCGTCGCTTATATGTATGGAAGTACTGCTCTTTGACCTTTCCACAGAAGCCACAATGGGGGTCTGGCAATCCATTGAAACAAGCAATAAATTATTTAAATCAAATATTCAGTGTTTATAAAAGCATGCCCTACAATAGTCTTGTAGCAAGGTATGAATAATTCTAAATAATAACTTTAAATAAATTTTTTAAAGAATTACTGACCATTAAGAATTCGGTGAATGAGCTATACTTTGTCTGCTCACAGGATCGTTAGGAATCAAAAATGGGAGATTGTTACGATCTTGAATACGGATATTATGAGCAGCCAGTATTTGAGGAGTGATTCCAGGTTCATCGGGTTAGATTTCAGTATTGTACTAAATAAGGTATTGTAAATTTGTCCAAAATCTTGATTATCCACACAAGTGCAATATCTCACTTACCATCCTACAAGACTGCATATCTGAGTGAATAATTGGGGATGATCCAAAATTTGATTCACTAAATGACTGTTATCACGAGTAGCACATTACATTAGTTGCAAAGTCATGCTAACACTGTGTATAACAGCAAAATAACTAATTTGTAAAAATTAAATACACATTGTGTCCAAAATTTAAGATGCTATGATGTACGAAAATTATGATGCAAATGTGTACATAATGTATAACAACGTGTTCAACCTGAATTAACAATATGTAAACAAAAATCAATCGAAAGGAATCTAAACAAAAATCAAAATTCAGTACATACGTGACCATAAATGAATACATTGTAAAATTTTACTACAAACTTATGGGTTACTATGAATATAGCACAACCAATGCATTAAATTGAAAGTAACTATGCAACAGATTTGAAAAGATCTTTTTGTAGTGTGTACCAACTAAAATACACCGTGTACCAGAATAATAACATGATATCAAAACTAAACAACGGGTGATAAATATTTGTAACTTATACGATTTAAAAAATAAATGTGAGCAAAATAAATTAATAATTTGTAAAAAATTTTGTCCAAAGGTGTAATCATATGTCCAAATGATATAGTTATTTCAAAACAAAGTAATCAGTGGTACATGGTATCAATCAATGCGTATAACATATATATCAATTTGTACACATAAAACAACATGTAAATGCTATTAAATCAAGAGATCGCAGTAATGTGTACCAACTAAAATACACCGTGTACCAGAATAATAACACGATGTCAAAACTAAACAAAGGGTGATAAATAATTGTAACTTATACGATTTTAAAAAGCAAATTGAGCAAATAAATTAATAATCTATAAAAAATTTTGTCTAAAAGTGTAATTGTGAGAACCCGTAAACTTTTTTTATTTCTAGGCTTTAATTTATTTATTTGCACCCGTTTTCCACATTTTCTTTTATTCTATAATTTTCTAGACATTTTTATGAGTAAATAGGGTTTTAAAAATATTTTTCTAGTATAAGTTAGTTTACGAGATTTTTGGAGTGAATAGTGGACGTGGGACCCGCTAGTGCGTTAAGTGAGAGAAATTCGGCCAATTAAATTAAGTTTTGCGTAAAGGGATTTAATTACTAGGTGTTAGTAGGTGATTAGAGGTTACCTAGATGGATTAACCCTAGTGAGTAAGAGGATAAGTTTAAAACTTAAAAAGGTGACACGTGTCGCGACCCGATTGGACAAGACTTGCCTAACTTTTGATCACCTTTACCAAATAACCAATTTTTGACCCAATTAACCTCATTTTCTTCCCCCCTTTGGCCGAATTTCTTAGAGAGAAAAGAAGAAAGAAAGCTTCACCTTGTGTCTTCCATTTCTTGCTCAATCTTGAAATCCAACCATTGAAATCTCAAATTCCTCCATAAAAACCGCTTGCTAAGGAAGCTTGAAACTCTTGGTGGAGCTATTTTGGTGGCGGAACACTTAAGCTACAAACTTTCTTGAGAGTTGAGGTATTTTGCTTTGGAAACTTCACTTTTGGTTCTAATAATGCTAAATTGGTGGCTTATGGTGGCTTAATAGCTTGATTTATGGATGATTTCATGGTTTAATTGAAAGTTGAGTAAATTTCTGATTTTAGGGAATTTTTCTGTTTTAAATGATAAATGTTAGTTAGTCTTGGATTGATGGTTTAATATTGGGCCAATTGGATCTCTTGTATGTGAATTGCGGTTAATTGCGGAAAATTTCAGCTTTGAATGAAAATTTCAGTTTTAGGGTTTTGGAATTGGGGCTTTTCTATAATTGGTTATTAATCTTGCAATTGGTTGTGAATGAAGGGTATTGTGGCCCTAATGAAAGTCATTGATTGGTTTATGGTTGAATTGTAGCAATTGTGATTGGATTGGATGGAAATTGATGTTTGATTGTAGGATGGAAAAGCTGAAATTTAGGGAAAATGCTGTCCGAGTACCGAGAAAATTAGGGTTTCGTGCGTTTAGGTCGTGATTGAGTAAAAGTGCGAGATTTTGGGGTTGTTTACACCTTTGGCCTTAAAATCAAAGTATTTCCATTTTTGAGCTATACTTGAATTTTTGCTTTCATAGTTCATGTAAGAAGCCTTCGACTCGTGTTCGAGTCTCAATTGTAGTTTCTTGTTCCTTGTAGGTCGAGCCGGTGATTCCGGACACCCATTGGACGAAAACTTGTGATTTGCTTGCTTAAGTGGTGAGTGTACTATGCATGAATTGTGTTTAATTGGTTGTGTACTTGATTCCTTGAATTGGATAACTGTGACTTCTGTACTCGAGGCGAGAGTGTACTTTATCGCTCTCGTTCTCTATGTGTATAACTGATTATTGGATAATATGTGAATTTGTCTTGTGTTTGGCCTAATGTCGGTTGGGGCAATGAACCCTACGACCTTATTGTGATAACTGAGCTCAAGCCTCAATGGCCGTTCATCGAGTCGAGCCGGTCAGGGCCGGTCGATTAGGTAACAAGCCACGAGGTCACTGTGTATCGAGTGGAGCGTTTGCCCTCGACTGTGGTATACTCGAGTATTACCCCTGATTACTGTGAGGTGTTCAGGCCTGGTAGGGGAAAGTATGGTGGAAGGTATTGGAAGTAAAGTGGTGATCTACGATCGTACTTGTCCGTGAGCGTTGACGGAGGGTCAACGGGATGTGATCAAGTGTTGCAAGGGGAAATTGGCTCCCCGAGAGCCACCCGTATCCTTTTACCCCTGAATTTGGTTGGTGTTCTTTTCATGTGTGATAGTAAGTGTAACTGAGCATGGCTACATTCGTGCGCTTTGAATGCATGACTTTTAGTACCTCATTGGGCGAAAGCTCACACTCGTTCCTTTTGTTTTCCTTTCAGGACATGTTTTTGGGAAATCATAATTTTGTGAAACGAGTAGAGCTAGTTAGGCATTCTTTTGTACTTTGTTTAGCTCCTCAGCCAGTAGAAACCCTAAATGTATCTTACTTGAATATCTCCTTTTGGATTGTGAATTTTGGCAACATGTGTATGTAAATGGTGGATCTTGTGTAAATGATATGTATGTTGTGAATGTATGTATTCGCCCATCTAAGGGTCTTTTGCACTTATTTTCGCGTGTGGACCGTTTAGTAGTCCTGGCGAGAGTTGGGCAGGCAGTCCGCTGATACCCTAGGGTACGCCCTAGGGAGAGGTGGGGTTGTCACAGGTGGTATCAGAGCCTAGGTTAGAAAATAACTTGGGCAAGTTTAGAAATTTGTTTTAGCACCTTTAAGGATTGTGGTTAAGGCGCCATTAAGTATGATTTTCTCGTCTAAGGTGTGAATCTTAACTTGTTCTTTGTAGGATATGGCTGGAACGAACTCCGAGGGCGGAGGTGAGCCACCTCAGAGACGCTTTCGTGTTGTGGACTATCAGAGAGACCTGGAGGACCTATCCGTCGCTGAGTGCCGTTAGTCGGACTCGCCGCTGTACCCGATGCCAAAACTACTCGTATTATAGATCGAGTAGTAGTAGCCGTCCTTGATGAGCGAAGGAGGCTTAGGCGAGCCACCGCTAGGGACCAAACTGAGATGTTAGTTTGAGGGGGTATCATGCGAATGCAAGCGGACCGGATCCGCGAGCTCGAAGGAGACGTGGTTGAGGAGCAAGAGCGAACCGATGCTCTTAGGGGACAGTTACAAGTAGCCACCGACCGCCTCACGAGGGTGACTAGGGTAGTACGAGAATCGTCGGGCGCATCATTAACGAGTGTGGGCGCTCGTCAGAGGTGTTGATCGGCGCTAATAGGCAGTGGAGGCGTCCAGTACTAGTACATCTGATGAGGGGAGCACGCCTAGCTCTAGTAATGGGGAGAGTCTGTGTGCTCCGTAGGGAACTAGGCTAGGGCTCCTTTGAGCCGTGTTTTGATCCCATGTGGGGACTAGCTAGGGGAAAACTACTGGTTAGCTACTTTTGTCTTTTGACCTAGCTTTGTATATGTACTTTTGATTGACCCCGCTACTTCCATGGGATTGCTTGTACATATTTGACTGACTGCTACTGTACAATTTGTTTGATATGCTTATGTGTTATTTGCCTTGATATTCTTGTTTATTGTTTAATTCTTGTTTCTTGCTTACTCTTATTTCTTATTTTGATACCGTACTTGTGTTTCGGCCCTAGATTGTGAACTTAAGACATGGAAGGTACTCGTAGTGGCCGAGCCGTGGTCGCGGTAGTAGGCAACCTTCAACTGATAGGGTTAATCGGGAACCCACACTGAGCTTAATCCTGAACCTAGGGTTGACCCGAACGTTCAAGTGGCCGCCGCGATTCAAAGAATGACCGATTTTTGTTGCCCACGTAGTGGAGCATCAGGGCCAGCACCCTGTCCATAACCCTGGGAACCCTGCGCGAACACATAGAGAGCGAGGATTGACCCTCGAAAGGTTCCAAAAGTTCGCCCCTCCGAAATTTCTGGGAGGACCTGATCCGGACGTGGCCGAACGGTGGTGGAGAAAATGGTAGATATTTTTGCGCCTTACACTATCGGAGGAGAGACAGGTTACTTTTGCTGTCTTTCAATTAGAAGGAGCTGCCCGTTCCTGGTGGAACATTATACGCACTAAATGGGAGAGAGAACAAACACCACGGACATGGGCAAACTTTATCAGGGAATTCAACGCAAATACTTCCCACCTTTAGTCCAGGAAAAGAAGGAGGATGAGTTCCTCAGACTCGCCAAGGCACGCAATCGGTGGCCGAGTACGAGAGCCAGTTTACTCGACTATCGAAGTTCGCCCCTGAACTTATTGACGGAGCAAGAGGATTCGGCGATTTACCAGGGGCTAACGTAGAAATTCAGAAGGATCTGGCGGTTGCCCAGATCACTACCTTTAGTGAAGCGGTGGAAAAGGCACTAAGGGTAGAGAATGCTAGGCTTCAAGTCAGAAACTTCCAGGTGAGGAAAGGGGATTCCCTGGAAGTAGTTCTAGTCAGGGTGAACGGAGTAACCCTCCTAAGTCTGGACGAGGGTCCGGTGGAGGAAGGTTTACGGGGACGTCGAGAGGGACTCGTCGAGGGGTGGTTCGTTCGGACGAGGCCAGCAGAGGAGTGCCTCGCAAGGGAGTTCAGCTTCTGTTTCCCGAGGTCCTTGTGGATTTTGCGGGAAACCAAACCATACGGAGGACAACTGTTGGAGGAAGGAGAGAAATGCTTGCGCTGTGGAGTGCGGAGCATCAGATAGCCACTTGTCCTGCTACCCCGTGAACCGAGAGCGACCCCACAGTCTTCGAGAGCCAGCTCCGGCCAATCTAAAGTAGAAGGGTCGAAACCGAAAGTGCCCGCTCGAGTGTACTCCTTGAGCAACACCAAATCCCTGACCCATCTGGAGTCGTAGAAGGTACCATCCCTGTTTTCCATCGTCTAGCTAGGATTTTGATTGACCCCGGTGCTACCCATTCATTTGTTAACCCCGATTTTATGTGCGGCATTGATATAAAACCTGTTAGTTTACCCTATGACTTGGAAGTTAGTACTCCTACGGGGAACCAACGGTTGATTACTAGCACGATATACGTAAATTGTGAGATTTGGGTAGGAGAGAGAAAATTACTGGGAAACTTGGTAAGCTTAGCTATTAAGGGGTACGATGTCATACTAGGTATGGACTGGTTAGCTAAGTACGATGCCCAACTTGATTGTAAGAGGAAGATAGTGGAATTTCGTATACCTGGGGAAGCTACTTTGAGGCTAGATGTGAGGGGTAGTCTTGCCTCATCTGCATTATTTCGGGCATTAGAGCTAGGAAATTGCTGAGTAGGGAGGCAAGGGTTTCTAGCTTTTCTTATAAACACTCCTGTTGATAAGTTAAGGTAGAGGATGTACCTATTGTGAGTGAATACCCAGATGTGTTCCCAGACGAACTAGTAACCCTACCTCCGGAAAGAGAGATAGAGTTTAAGATCGATTTGATACCTGGAACATCACCTATCTCTAAAACCCCCTATCGAATGGCACCTGCCGAGTTAAGGAATGAAGTTACAGTTGCAGGATTTGTTAGAGCGAGGGTTTATCCGAGAGAGTGGGTCCCCATGGGGAGCCCCTGTGCTGTTTGTGAAGAAAAAGGATGGGACATTGAGGTTGTGTATAGATTATCGGGGATTGAACAATATAACCATTAAGAACAAATACCCACTGCCCCATATTGATGAGTTATTTGACCAGCTACAGGGAGCGGTAGTCTTTTCAAAGTTAGACCTCCGTCAGGGATACTACCAGTTGTTGATTAGGAGGGAGGATGTACCCAAAACTGCCTTCAATTCTCGGTATGGGCATTTCGAATTTGCCGTTATGCCCTTCGGTTTGACCAATGCCCCTGCTGCCTTTATGGACCTGATGCATAGAGTTTTCAAACCCTTCTTGGACCGATTTGTCGTCGTTTTTATTGATGACATTTTGGTCTATCTAAATCCCGAGAGGAGCATGAGCAACATTTGAAGTTAGTCTACAAACCCTAAGAGATCACCAGTTGTATGCCAAATTTAGTAAGTGTGAATTTTGGCTGGAGAAAATTTCGTTTTTAGGGCATGTGATTTCGAAGGAGGGCATTACCGTAGACCCGGCGAAAGTAGAGGCGGTAACTGAGTGGAAACGACCCGAAACTCCTACTGAAGTTCGTAGTTTTCTAGGGTTAGCTGGATATTATCGGAGGTTCATTAAAGATTTTTCGAAACTTGCTAGCCCTTTAACCAATTTGACGAAAAAGAATGGGCGTTTTCTATGGGATGCTAAGTGTGAGGGTAGTTTCCAGGAGTTGAAACGAAAGTTAACCGTGCCCCTATTCTAGCCCTACCTAATGGAAAAGATAGTTTTTCCGTGTATACTGATGCTTCCGGGGAAGGCTTAGGGTGTGTATTGATGCAGAATAAGAATGTGATTTCCTTTGCCTCTAGAAAACTGAAACCTCATGAGCAAAATTACCCGACCCATGACCTAGAGTTAGCCGCAGTTGTCTTTGCCCTGAAAAAGTGGAGACACTACCTGTACGGGGTACCTTTGAGGTTTATTCTGACCACAAAAGCCTTAAGTACCTATTTTCCCAAAAAGAGTTAAACATGAGGCAGAGACGATGGATGGAATTCTTAGAAGATTACGACTGTACAATTAACTACCATCCGGGAAAGGCGAATGTAGTAGCTGATGCCTTAAGTCGAAAGGCTCAAATAGCTGGGTTGATGGTCAGAGAGTGGGAGATGTTAGAAGCAATGAGTGAGTGGAACCCTAGATTAGAGCATCAAAGGGTAATTTTAGGAAATATCCGAATAACCTCTGCTATTCTGGAGCGAGTCAAAGAGGCCCAAAAGGAGGATCCGATGGTCCAAAATGGAGAGACAAGGTGGAGAAGGGGAATTACCTGACTTTAATTCGAGTTCTGAGGGATATTGAAATATCGGAATCGAATAGTGGTGCCGGAGGACGAAACCTTGAAAAGGGAATTTTGGAGGAAGCCCATCGATCGAAATATACGATCCATCCGGGTAGTAATAAGATGTATCAGGAGTTGCGGAAATTGTATTGGTGGAATAAAATGAAGAGGGAAATAGCCCAGTACGTGCAAACCTGCCTCGTCTGCCAGCAAGTAAAAGCGGAGCACCAAAAGCCCTCTGGTTTGTTGCAACCCTTAGATACCTGAATGGAAGTGGGAAAACATCACGATGGATTTCGTTTCTGGTTTGCCAAGAACCCAAAAAGGACATGATGCGTATGGGTGATCGTGATAGACTACTAAATCGGCCCATTTCTTCCCATAAACATGAAATACACTCTGGAGAAATTGGCTCAACTGTATATGAGTGAAATTGTGAGACTGCACGGGATTCCTGTGAGTATAGTCTCGGATAGGGATCCACGTTTCGTGTCTAGGTTTTGGCAGAAATTTCAGGAGACCTTGGGACCAAACTCAACCTAAGTACCACTTACCATCCCCAAACCGATGGACAATCTGAGCGAACCATTCAACCCTTGAGACATGTTACGAACCTGTATTTTGGATTTCGGGGGAATTGGGGTCAACACATGACGTTAGTAGAGTTTGCCTACAACAATAGTTACCACTCTTCAATCCAAATGGCACCATATGAAGCTCTTTATGGCCGTAAATGCCGTTCACCAGTTTATTGGGATGAAGTAGGAGAAAAGAAAGTCTTAGATCCAACAATCATTCCATGGATGGAGGATGCACGAGAAAAGGTTAAACTGATACGCCAAAGACTCCAAACTGCTCAAAGCCGACAAAAGAGCTACGCAGACAACCGAAGGAAAGACTTGGAGTTTGAAGTTGGAGACCGTGTGTTTCTTAAGGTCACGCCATTGCGAAGTATCACGGCGGGTAGAGGGAAGAAACTTCAACCTAGATTTGTAGGACCCTTTAAAGTCCTCCAAAGAATTGGAAAAGTGGCGTACCGTCTCGAGTTACCTCCAAGTTAGCCAGGATCCACGACGTTTTCCATGTTTCAATGCTCAAAAAGTACCATCCTGATCCAACCCACATCTTACGACCAGAAGAGATTGAGGTAGATGAAGCCCTAACCTATGAGGAGAAACCTGTACAAATACTCGACCGAAAGGTTAAGGAGCTGAGAAATAAAAATATCCTTTGGTGAAAGTCTTATGGAGGAACCACGGTATAGAAGAGGCAACCTGGGAAGTGGAGGAAGAAATACAAAAGAAATATCCTGAGCTGTTTGGTAACCCAGGTGAGAAATTTCGAGGACGAAATTCTTTAAGGGGGAGAGAGTGTGAGAACCCGTAAATTTTCTTTATTTCTAGGCTTTAATTTATTTATTTGCACCCGTTTTCCACATTTTCTTTATTTATAAATTTTCTAGACATTTTTATGAGTAAATAAGGTTTTAAAAATATTTTTCTAGTATAAGTCAATTTACGAGATTTTTGGAGTGAATAGTGGACGTGGGACCCGCTAGTGCGTTAAGTGAGAGAAATTCGGCCAATTAGGTTAAGTTTTGCGTAAAGGGATTTAATTACTAGGTGTTAGTAGGTGATTAGAGGTTACCTAGATGGATTAACCCTAGTGAGTAAGAGGATAAGTTTAAAACTTAAAAAGGTGCACGTGTCGCGACGATTGGACAAGACTTGCCTAACTTTTGATCACCTTTACCAAATAAAATTTTGACCAAAAACCTCATTTTCTTCCCTTTGGCCGAACTTCTTAGAGAAAAGAAGAAGAAAGCTTCACTTGTGTCTTCCATTTCTTGCTCAATCTTGAAATCCAACCATTGAAATCTCAAATTCTCCATAAAATCCTTGCTAAGGAAGCTTGAAGTCTTGGTGGAGCTATTTTGGTGAACACTTAAGCTACAAACTTTCTTGAGAGTTAAGGTATTTTGCTTGGAAACTTCACTTTTGTTCTAATAATGCTAAATTAGTGGCCTATGGTGGCTTAATAGCTTGATTTATGGATGATTTGATGGTTTAATTGGAAGTTGAGTAAATTTCTGATTTTTGGGGAATTTTTCTGTTTTAATGATAAATGTTAGTTAGCCTTGGATTGATGGTTTAATATTGAGCCAATTGGAGCTCTTGTATGTGAATTGCGGTTAATTGCGGAAAATTTCAGCTTTGAAAAAATTTCAGTTTTAGGGTTTTGAATTTGGGGCTTTTCTATAATTGGTTATTAATCTTGCAATTGGTTGTGAATGAAGGGTATTGTGGCCCTAATGAAAGTCATTGATTGGTTTATGGTTGAATTGTAGCAATTGTGATTGGATTGGATGGAAATTGATGTTTGATTGTAGGATGGAAAAGCTGAATTTAGGGGAAATGCTGTCCGAGTGTCGAGAAAATTAGGGTTTCGTGCGTTTAAGTTGTGATTGAGTAAAAGTGAGGTTTTGGGGTTGTTTACACCTTTGGCCTTAAAATCAAAGTATTTTCCATTTTTGAGCTATATTTGATTTTGCTTAGTTCAGTAAGAGGCATTCGACTCGTGTTCGAGTCTCAATTGTAGTTTCTTGTTTCTTGTAGGTCGAGCCGGTGATTCCGGACACCGTTGGGCGAAAACTTGTGATTGCTTACTTAAGTGGTGAGTGTACTATGCATGAATTGTGTTTAATTGGTTGTGTACTTGATTCCTTGAATTGGATAACTGTGATTTCTGTGCTCGAGGCGAGAGTGTACTTTATCGCTCTCGTTCTCTTATGTGTATAACTGATTACTGGATATATGTGAATTTGCCTTGTGTTTGGCCTAATGTCGTTGGGGCATGAGCCCTACGACTTACTGTGATAACTGAGCTCAAGCCTCAATGGCCGTTCATCGAGTCGAGCCGGTAAGGGCCGGTCGATTAGGTAACGAGCCATGAGGTTACTGTGTGTCGAGTGGAGCGTTAGCTCCTCGACTTTGTGGTATACTCGAGTATTACCCCTGATTACTGTGAGGTGTTCGGGCCCGGTAGGGGAATGTATGGTGGAAGGTATGGGTAAAGTGGTGATCTACGGTCGTACTTGTCCGTTGAGCGTTGACGGAGGGTCAACGGCATGTGATCAAGTGTTGCAAGGGGAAATTGGCTCCCGAGAGCCACCCGTATCCTTTTACCTTGAATTTGGTTGGTGTTTTTTCATGTGTGATAGTAAGTGTAATGAGCATGGCTACATTCGTGCGCTTTGAATGCATGACTTTTAGTACCTCATTGGGCGAAAGCTCACACTCGTTCCTTTTGTTTTCCTTACAGGGCATGTTTTGGGAAATCATAATTTTGTGAAGCGAGTAGAGCTAGTTAGGCATTCTTTTGTACTTTTGTTTAGCTCTCGGCCAGTAGAAACCCTAAATGTATCTTACTTGAATATCCCCTTTTGGATTGTGAATTTTGGCAACATGTGTATGTAAATGGTGGATCTTGTGTAAATGATATGTATGTTGTGAATGTATGTATTCGCCCCATCTAAGGGTCTTTTGCACTTATTTTCGCGTGTGTGACCGTTTAGTAGTCTGGCGAGAGTTGGGCAGCAGTCCGCTGATACCCTAGGGTACGTCCTAGGGAGAGGTGGGGCTGTCACAGTAATCATGTGTCCAAATGATATAGTTATTTCAAAACAAAGTAACCAGTACTACATGGTATCAATCAATGCGTACAACATATATATCAGTTTGTACACATAAAACAACAACGTGTAAATGCTATTAAATCAAGAGATCGCCGTAATGTGTACCAACTAAAATACACCGTATACCAAAATAATAACACAATGTCAAAACTAAACAACGAGTGATAAATAATTGTAACTTGTACGATTTAAAAAAAAATGGGAGCAAATAAATTAATAATCTGTAAAACATTTTATCCAAAGGTGTAATCATGTGTCCAAATGCAATAACGATATTTCAAAATAAAGTAACCAGTGGTACATGGTATCAATCAATGCGTACAACATATATATCAGTTTGTACACATAAAACAACAACGTGTAAATGCTATTAAATCAAGAAATCGCCGTAATGTGTACCAACTAAAATACACCGTGTACCAGAATAATAACACAATGTCAAAACTAAATAATGGGTGTTAAATAATTGTAACTTGTACGGTTTAAAAAATAAATGGGAGCAAATAAATTAATAATCTGTAAAAAATTTTATCCAAAGGTGTAATCATATGTTCAAATACAATAACGATATTTCAAAATAAAGTAACCAGTGGTACATGGTATCAATCAATGCGTACAACATATATATCAGTTTGCACAAATAAATAGCAACATGTAAATGCTATTAAATCAAGAGATCGCCGTAATGTGTATCAACTAAATTACACCATGTACCAGAATAATAACATGATGTCAAAACTAAACAATGGTGATAATAATTGGTAACTTGTATGATTTAAAAAATAAATGCGAGCAAATAAATTAATAATCTGTAAAAAATTTTATCAAAAGGTGTAATCATTGTTCAAATGCAATAAATTTTCAAAACAAATAACCAGTGGTACATGATATCAATCAAATGCGTACAACATATATATCAGTTTGTACACATAAAACAACAACATGTAAATGCTATTAAATCAAGATCGCCGTAATGTGTACCAACTAATATGTACAAAATGTGATATTACTATGTCAAAAATAAATAACATGTGATGAACATCCTATCACTAATATGTACACCTTAATAACCAATGTGTACAAGTAAAACATTAATTTGTAACAACTAAATAACTAACAGTGAACTATAATGCACATTATGTAAAGTATAAAATAACTACTTACTCACAGAATTATTCGATGACAAACATTTGCTTGATGTTTGGCTTTGGATAGGTTGATAGGATTCTGATGACTGACAAGAGAAGAATATACAACAACTGAGTCGGCTTATGATAGTAGAGTCAATTGAAATGATATAGTTATGTAAGTCCAAAAATAAAATTCAATACTAACCATCTCAGGAGTGCTTGCCTTGGACAATCTAGATTTCTTCTTTTGCCTATGAAACCTGTCCACCCAACTACGCAATACTTTCTTAGTTTTTTTGCCACTTCGTTTCTTCAAACCCGTTGGAGTCACAAAATGGCCAGCTGCATTCTGCACCTGTATTTCCTTACATAGATCCATTGATGCACTATTCTGTGTTATTTCATCTATTTCTCCACAAAATAGCATTTCGACTCTCTTTGACAATTCAGACATTACGCTACTGACTAACTTTGTAGCGGCTTCTGACATGGCAGCCCTGGTAGCAAGTCTTACCATTTCGGGTGCTAATAGCCTATATCGATGGGAAATAGAAAGAGACGGATCTAATGATGTTTCTCTACCCTTGCAATCAACGCTGCCTCGGACCTTGCCTTCTTTGTCCACCTCTTTGTCACATATTGATCAGGAATAAACTTTGTTCCAACCATATCATACACCTTTAAAGCATGTGAGCATAGGATTCCTTCTTACTCAAAAAGATTACAACTACAAGTAATGTCTTTAGTTATTGGATTCAATGTCACTCTTCTCTCCCTTCCTCCATCATACTGACTGACACTGTATTCCACATGCATTGTAGTATGCTTTTGGTCCAAGATCACCATTGCAGTGGATTCATCGTATTCATTCTGGAATGCAACAAACATGCATGGAGAGTATATAGAAGCTGCCTGGAAGTACGGGAGTCTGTTGCAATCCCAACATTGCAGCTTCTGTCGATTGTGATACTCAGCTCTTAGTTCATTATATCTTTTTTCATCCACAACTCGGTTAAAATGTTTGAAGAATTGAACCAGATCATGATCAAGTTTCAGATATTTTTTTATGGAAGCATTTAGACTCTCACTTAGTTGGGTGCTACGCATACCTGCAGTCCAGGCGCCTTTCATGAAGCATTTTGCCCATTTCTTTCGATATGCATAAATGCCACGCAACCATTCATTTGTTTCGAGCTTGTGTTTTTTAGCATTGCATCCAGCCATGATAAACTCATTTTCATCTTCTATCTCATACATACATTCAGCAAATCTATATGGGAGATTACTACCATCCTGTAATAGTTCCCAAGGTGTTTCATGAAATTGACTCTAATATGAAAAGTGCACAGACCATGGTATGTTGAAGGCATAACAGCTGAAATTGCAGGCCATGGCTGCATCCTGATCTGTGAAGATGATTTTTGGGTGCTTTCCACAAACTGCCTCTACAAATGTACCAAACACCCACTTGAATGATTCAATGGTCTCATCATACAATAAGTTGCTCCAAAAATAACCAATTGTCTAAATTGATTGAATCCCACAAATACGCCCAATGGTCTGTACTCCTTGTTAGTTTTATATGTGGTGTCAAATGTAACCACATCCCAAAATAGATATAATCCATCAGCATTGATGCATCAGCCCAAAATATATTTGTAATTTGTTCTTCACAATCAAGCTGCTCTGCGTGGAAGAATGACGGATTTTCTAATTTTTGTTCTTCAAAGTATCGTAGCATTGCACCAGTTTCACCATACTTTAATCCCTCTCTCTTTTTGTTCGTAGATACGTTTTAAGTCATCACGAGTGTAGCCAATATTGCCTAATCCACCTGCCTCTTTTCCCATGAGTTCATGGGATTGTTTCAAGGATATTCCTGCATCATTTGCAATCTTAGATTGGGCTCCTTGAGAAATACTTACTTTTCTTTGAACGCATCATATGAGCACATTCTGAAATGTGTAGTGTGTGATTATACTCGATTACCAGATCTCGAACCTGATACTTCATTGTTTCTCTGTTCAAAATTATCCCCATTTTAGCTTCACATCCAATTTTTGTTTCAGCCCGAGTTCTCTTTGGTTTTACATCTTTCCGTACCGTGTTTGAAACCTTCTTTGCAACATGTGTACCTTCTCGATGTAACTACACCGTCTTTATCCTTGTTCAAGTAGTCTTTCCGAACACTGAACCCAACAACTAATCCGTACCTATTGTAGAAGTTGTATGCCTCAGCTTCTGACTGAAACTCCATGCCGATCTTAGACACAATTTCCTCCATTGTGCTGTATTCGACAAAAGCATTTTTTGCTATTGTTTTTCAGGACAAATTATTATATTTATTTTTTATTTCCTTATTCACATCATAAGCACTTAATTATTTGTATTCACATATGTACATACTTTATAACGATGTACACACTTTACAACATTTTGTAAAATAATTTTTATGAATATGTATCTTCTCTGTAATAGGTAATCACATAACTATAATAATTTGCAAAGCATATTTCACTATATAATATATACATTTCAAACAAATATTATAACCAATTTGTGTATAATATCAGTATTTACATACTTTATAATCATATGTACACACTTTATAACAATGTGTACACCTTTATATCAACTTGTAACATAACAAATGCATGTATGTAAAATACACTTTTACATAGCGTAAGGTTCGACAGATTCTCAAAATCTATACATGTCATTTATACCGTTTTGTTGTTATTTAAGTTGGCCACATTGTTAATTGTTTTTACTTGTTATTTTATTTGTACACATTCTCATTTATTTTTTGAAACTCTGTACGGGATCTTTATTTACAAGTTAACCATTTCTGTAAAAGGATAATGACATACTTCTTATAATTTTCAAATCATGCTTCACTAGATAACACATTTATTACAATCAAATTACATATAATATTAGCATTTACCTTGGACAGAGTTCCATGCAGTGGATTTCAGATGGGCCGCTCACAAGTCTCGGCTATGCATTTGTTACTCGATGAATATCTATCTCAGGCATCCACAAGTTAAATCGGCGTGTATTGTTGCTGCAACGGATCTTCACAATTATCTTGTGCACACTCAGACAAGATGCCCGTTTTGATAGGGTTTATTTAAGAGTTGGAAGAGAAGAAAACAAAGATTTATGTCTATGTTATGCGAAATAATTTGTTGAGAGGAGAAGAACAGAATGAGCTGTAGCGACAATGTATTGTGTTCAGAAAAACCCACTGCCGCCATTTTCTTCCCACCTCTTTTAAGTTGAAAGAGTTTTAAAACCCGCTGATCGTACCAAAAGTTGATTTTCAAATTTTATTTTGAATTTTTCATACCCTTAACGGCCAGACCAAACGGAATTAAAAGTCAAGTTTCTATTAAAGCTACAATCCTCTACACATATCTCCATTTTGTTCCCCATATTTTTGGCCGTTGATGATGGGCCCATCTAATCTTGGCCATGAAAAGTTTCTGGACGGTTGTCTGACAACCATCCTGGCCCCTGGTCCTGTACAAATCTATTGCTGCCGGACAAGCCCCGTAGCGAAAACCAACTTATTAAAAAACAAAATGAATAGATACTACCGACTGTGTCAGCCTGGAAGCGAAAACCAAATTAAAAAAAAAAGAGTGCCATAAGGAAGGAAGTTATGAATCCTGCTAAGTGCTAACTCCAAATGGTTTTTGCAAGCCACGCCTCGTGGTATGAAAAATGAGTAGTGCTTTTTAATCTCAATAGTTGGGATTGAATTTGATAAATAAACCCTATAATATGCATAAAAAAGGTTGTTATTTTTTAGACCCTAATAATGATAATAATTTTTCGTAGGTACACCTACTATGCTAATATTTAACAATTACCCTTGTACAGAGATTTGCAAATTGCAAATGTGCAGTACTCTAGTCCCACGCTATAATTAGATTATTAAAGCCTAGGACAGTGATTAGCCATTACATTGGCGATAGAGTATAAGTTAAATTAAATGTAGAGCATAGGGTTAAAAATTTCCTCACTGGAAAACAAAAGTGTTAATGACACTTTTGCTTTCTTGAACTACAATAGTAATCACACTTTGTCCCTTTAAACTAAAAAACAAAAAAGAATGTACACTTTTTCGCCCCTAAATTTGACTCCATTGTCCTTTCCTTCTCTCTTCCGTCCCTCAAAAAAAAAAAAGATGTAACGATTAATTTGCCCTTTTCTATTATTAAGTGTTTTGTTATAACAAAATATATCCTTTCTTACTCTGGGGCAAATATTCTAAGTATTATAATAAACATATTTATAATTGTCATTTTTATGTTTAAATTTAAATTCATCATTACATTTTGCTGCTTAAAATTTTGGCAAAGCGCTTTCAAAACTTTTGTTTATAAAATTTCACTGAAACATTTTGTTCATACCAAATTTACTGATTTCTTACGTACTATCTTATTTCTCTTCTATTCTTTGAAATACAAAAAATTTAAGTTTAATTTTATGGATTGCAAAAGACATTACAGTGTGTAAGGTTATCCATACTTCATTGTGAATAAAGATTGACCATGGAAATTGCTTAACTCTATCTTGAAAGGAAAATTATAGAATTAAAATGCAAGTAAATGTTGACAGTGTAATGAATATATAGAAAATTTCTTTTTTTAAAAAAACTACATACAAATATTTTTTTCATCAATAATGTTTGGAATAAAGTATATACTTAGTATTATAATCACATTGTAACTTTATAACTGTAAATAGATTATTAAAGCAAAGAGTATACTTTTATGACTAAGGGACAAAGATTGATTAACATGGGGACAAAGTTGAAGAAAAGTTTTCATGTGGGGGTTAAAAAATAAATAAAAATCCCTAACATCTGTTAGGGTAGGGAGATGAAGTAGGATTATGGCCATAGGTCGGGGGTCAAAGTGTTATAAACTCACACACGTACGGGGCTGCCAGGTTTTTCCAGTCAGCCCCACACTTCCTCTCCCTCCAGCCCCAGCCTCCAACCCATCTTTCTCTATCTTATGGCACTCTTCTTTTTTTTTTAATTTGGTTTTCCTACCGGGCTGACACAGCCTGGCAGCATTTGTTCATTTTTTTTAATAAGTTGGTTTTCGGCCCGGAAGCAATAGATTTGTACATGGGGGTTGTCAGACCCCCATTCTTCAGATTTTTTTTTGCCAATATTCTGAGTAACTATTCTCTTTCTTGCAACTTTGTGTTTGACCTGATTTTAATTTTTACCCATATTAGATTCGCATGTAGACCCGTTTCTTAGGGCTTAGTCGTGTGGAATTGGAATTAGAATTCTTTTGGTTCGATAAAGAATTCAACTCATGGAATTGGACTCTCGTGGAATTTAGATTCAATTCTAATTCTTGGAATAGAGCAGAATCCAAATAATAGAATTGGAATTGGGGCCCAATTCCAATTCTAAACCCCAATTCCATGAGGAACCAAAACATACCCTTAATTCCCAAAATTCCCTATTTCAATTGCCCCGTAAGTGTAATTCTCACGCCGAAAAGACAATAATGCCCAAGATGGTGTGCTGGTGAAATTAAACAAATTGGATAAAAAGGTCACTCCATAAATATTACAAAAAGCCCATCGGGTTAATAAATAATTGCCGGGTCTGGCGAGTTAGCGGTTTAATCGCCAGGGTTGATCGGGTTCCGAACGAGCGAGCTGCAACTCCGATCCAATTACAGAACCAATCCGATTTTATGGCCGATTCAACGGTTTGACTGGTTCAACCGTTGGGCCGGATCAAATTTTAATAGCTATAGTATTCAGGGTCTTACACCTGACTAATCACATAGCACCGAGGCAGAGTGGGCCCGACCAATGCTCGGGACAATAACAACTGAGACTCGAACCAGAGACTTTGGAGTAAAGACCTTGAGCAAAAACTAGCTGAACTACCCCAGCGCGGGCTCCTTGGCTATTTTATTACTTATGTAGAAAAATTACAACATGACTAGGAAACTGAATAAAAAATTTTCTTTTCAAAGTATCCAAGTATAGATATTTCCCTTGAGCTAAAGGTTGCCTTGCCAGCGTTGCAACTGGCATTTGATCCTAAACCAACTTATCTACTTGACCCTTTGTCAATCATTCTGGATTCTAGGGATTCTTTATATGAGAAGTTGAAAAACTTGTACAAAAGTAACAAAGCACGAGTTTATTATTTTCTGCAAACCTTGACGGTTTAACCGCTGATGCATTGCTTAGTAACCAAATAAAGTAATATCAATCTAATTAGAGCGGCTAGTATATAAGCTATAAATATGGTAAACATCAATTCTAACAACTTTTGTCGATTAGAACACGATCAAATCCGACAATATAAGTTACTTTTGTCAATCAAAACTGAGGTTGTCATAAACTTTCAAATTAGGTTGCGTACTAAATAAATGGGATAGCATTAGCAGATATGCATTGAATAATTTAGTTTAGTGTAGCTATTTGTTGGGCTCTGTAACCCACGACTTTCAAAACCCATTTAGTCTTGAGTAGTAAAAATGGATTGCGTGTTAGCCCTTTTCACCACCAATGCCATTTTGATTGTTTGGAAAAAATAACAATGGCCATCTTAAATTTTAAAACATTATTATTCAACTATGCTTGTTTTCTCTCATTATTGTTCATGAGACATCGGATTGGTCTTATGGATGTTGATTCCCACGGATGATATAAATATGGGCAAATTAACACTTTACTTTCCTGTGGTTCAGTGTTTTTTAACATAACTCTCATATGGTTTTAAAAACTATATATAATCCCCTCATGATTTGAATTAAAGTGTCAAAGTAATGGAAATGATCATTCGTAATGGAATCACCTAAAATATCAAAAATATCCTTATGTAAAGTTGAAAATTATTTATTAACTAAGGAGGGTTATGTGTATATTTTGAAAACCATAAAGGGGTTATATGGTAAAGTATTAAACTATAAGGAGGTTATATGGTAAAATATAAAATCATACGGGGTTAGTGTATCATATGTTTATAATGATAATTCGATATTTTTAAAAAGTTCTGTTACGAATGACCATTTTCGTCACTTTGACACTTTAATCCAAACCATGAGGAGGTTATAGTATAACTTTTTGAACCATAGGGGAATTATGTAAAAAACACTAAACTATTGGAGGTAAAGTGTAATTTGCCCAATAAATATTGTCATCTTTCATGGTATGAACATCAACCTGTTTTCCCCACCTCAAGAAAAAAATAAGCAAAATTCTGCTCGAGGCATTTTTCTCATATCATTAGCTACTTCCCGCTCATCCTGAATCTTGAAACTGGCTTAGCGCTATGTGCGACGGTTAGGTTCCCTTGGGTTTGTCTCCAGATTATGGGTGTGCTCCACAATCGAACCAGTAAAGCCTATATGCCATTAACAAAATTGACATCAAGAATTAAATTATATCATCATTTAACATATAGTAGATGCATGAACAAACTATCACCCCATGGATATATGCCTTGCTACTATTAGTACTTGGTTTTGTTGTCTCAACAAAAACCCTGGAGGGAAAGAAAAAAAGCACATATTAACTACAAGAAATACACAAAACAAGGAATCACAAAGGCAAACTCTCTCCTTGGCAAGTCAATAGCAAATAATGCTGTGTAGTCACTTTTATTTGGTCTTTCCTATTTTGCATGCCTACTCCTCAACCCTTTCTTATGCAAAGGGAGGAAAAGAGCATTAACATTGATAAGATGCCCCACAAAAAAATTTCATCAAAGGGTGAGAAGGAACAATAATGGTGCCCACTTTATCTGTTGCAGCTGGACACTGGATAGCATTCTTTATTTCAGGAAGCTCCAAAGGCCTTGAGGTCCACTATGTTGATGAATCATTTGAAAGAAGGAAATGGCAAGACAAACTTAGCAACAAAGATGAATTGAAAAATATTATTATCAGGAGTATAAGCCTACAAATAGCAGTTGGCAATTAGAGGATCACAAGGATAACAAACGGACAGAAAATACCCAGAATCTACCGCTTGTGAGCAGAAGAAGATAATGCAAAGCGAATTAATTATTTACTAAAAACATAGTTGAGTGTAAACCCAGACCCATTCTCAAGAGACAGACCCTTTGATAATCTTGTAATTCAAAACAACACATATTCACAAAACTCACCTTGATGCACAGATATCACCTTTGAACCATACACCTGCATATCACAGTTGCAAATTGTCAAAAACAAAACTCACACATCCCCTTAAATTTTGTCCAACAAGAACATTGCAATGACAAAAACCAAAAATAGACGTGTTTGTCTACGTGTGGGCTTGAGAGAGAGAGAGAGAGACGGCATGGTTCCTTCCAACTAATGCTTTGGATGGTCTTCCTAGAATGATCTGTGAAGTGACTTCACTACACGAAACTACTTAATCACTTTCCTGGCAATTGGCAAGTAAATGAAACTTGGTGCTATTTCCTCTGCCATTATATGCTCAATCCATAATATAAACGAATTAAAGTGTAATTGCTTAATACCCCTGCTTCATCATCTCTTTTATCTGTAGTGTGATCTAGATCATCCTCATCCTCTTTATTTTCATCATCCTTCTCAATTTCTTCTTTTCTTTTTCAAGTTCAGCAATTATGGAGAATATACGAGCATATTCATATCTTAATTTCTAGTTCTGGTAGTTTCAGCCTTAGATGAACTAGGAAAATCAGCTTTTGATTCACCTAAAATATTCAAGGATTAACAAAAATTTGTCGACGTTATAATGCTAGTTGCAATACAATTTTTGTTTACCAAAAGTTAACTAACTTAAAAGAAGGCAAAAACTTCTCATGAATGGGAAGCGCTTTGGGAAGAAAACTATGTTGAAAATAAGGAAAAGGTGTTTGAATTAAAACCATCATTGGTCTAGGAAGTGTCTTCTTAAAAAGTTATGATTCTTCAGTTTTTCCAGATCAGTTTCTTCTTGACTTTTGGTCCAAAAAACTGTCTAGCAACAGTTTCAAACTGCCTCTTGTTGTTTTGATCTATAAATATATGTTAATAGAAGAGAAACTTCATCATCATTATTCCTTTTCCAGCATAAACGCTTTTCTGCAAAATTTCCCTAGAACTATCTTGAGAGAAAAGTGAAAACACAGAGTTCATAGACTTTCTAAATTCTTTGCAAATTTGAGGGAGAATTCACAATTGAATCTGGAATAGATTGCTCACGCACTTCTGCACAAAGGGAAGGAGCAAAATTCTGTTTTAGGACATTGATCAAAGATCAAGCCTTTGTGATTTATAAGTTAGTAAGTTATTATTATTAACATTGTTCTAGTTTATCACATTAGTGATTTGAACTTGTTTAGTAGTAAGATTTGTTACTGGTAGTTTTTTCATTTCCTGTTTCTTAGACTTCTCTTTAGTTTCCAACATTCTAAAACAAAATTTCGTTGGAGGTTTTCCTGAGTTTGTCTTTATTAGTTCATTGATTTGGTTTCACTTGAAAGCCGTTGAAAGATATGACTTCAAGTTCTGATATGAAATTAGATGTTCAAATCTCTAACAAGATCAATGATGAAAGGGCAGAAAAGTTTAAAAGAGTAGATTTCAAAAAATGGTAGTAGAAAATGCTATTTTATCTTACAACCTTGAACTTGGCACACATCCTCAAGGAGGAATGTCCCAAGCCAGCGGATCCAGATTCAAGAGAGTCTCTCTTGACCGTAGAGACATGGAAGCATCTGACTTCCTTTGCAGAAACTACATTCTAATCGTCTCGATGATACGCTATGATATATATTCGTATTCTACTGCGAAGGAAGTCTGGGATTCACTCGAGAAGAAATACAAAACGGA
Organism: Coffea humblotiana; assembly: GCA_023065735.1. Classification (NCBI taxonomy): domain Eukaryota; kingdom Viridiplantae; phylum Streptophyta; class Magnoliopsida; order Gentianales; family Rubiaceae; genus Coffea; species Coffea humblotiana. The sequence goes on along the minus strand of CM041210.1, from coordinate 18,392,763 downwards.
GGATGTGGGGCCAAAAAGTTCGTGATTGGAAAATTCCTCAAATATGTAATGGTGGATTCAAAGCCTGTGACAAAACAAGTAGAAGAGATTCAAATTCTCATGCATGAGTTACATGGGGAAGGATGCTCAATTAATGAACACTTTCAAGTTGGTGCAATAATTGAAAAATTGCCTCCATCTTGGAATGATTTCAAAATCTACTTGAAACACAAGCGTAGAGAGATGTCCATGGAGGATTTGATCTTGAGGTTGCGAGTAGAGGAAGATCATCGCAAGGGTGATAAGAGTGATGCCATCCATGGAGGCCAAAGCCAATATGATTGAGGGATCGAGTTCCAAGTCGAAATTCCAAAAGAATAAAGGCAAAAAGAAAGTAGGAGGGGCTGGAAATACTATGGCACCTAAAGGCAAGAATTTCAAGCGGATCAGAGGATCATGCTGGGTGTGTGGAAAACCAGGGCACAAGGCAAAAGATTGTTACTTCAGAAAGGGCCAAAATGATGCTAACTCCTTGAAGAACAAGGAAGCAAACATGGTTGAAGAAAATGTTCAGCATATGGACACCGATGAAGACAATCTTGTTGCTGTAGTGACTGAAGTGAACTTCGTTTCTGATGTCAAGGGCTGGTGGATTGATACCGGAGCCACAAGGCACATCTGTTCGAATGAAAATCTGTTTTGTGAGTACAATAAGATCACAAATGGTGAACAGCTCTACATGGGAAACTCCTCTTCTTCAAGAGTGGAGGGAAAGGGACTATCAAATTGAAGTTCACTTCTGGAAAAGTCGTAACCCTCAAGGATGTTCTTCATGTACCTGATATTAGAAAGAATCTAGTTTCTGGTCCACTCCTTAGCCAAAAAGGATTCAAGCTTGTGTTTGAATCCAATAAATTTGTACTTACTAAGGGTGGAATGTATGTAGGAAAAGGCTATTTGGCTGATGGTTTGTTCAAACTAAATGTAATGGTTGCAAATGCTATGAATAAAGATAATATTTCTGCTTATATCCTGATTCCTTTGACTTGTGGCATGCAAGGCTAGGGCATGTTAATTCTAGATCTTTGCATAGAATGATGAATTTGGGACTTATACCTAAATTTAACTTTGATGTCAAAAGCAAATGCGAAAGTATGCGTTGAATCGAAATTTGCTAGACATACTTATAAATTTGTCCAAGAAAGAACAAGTGGGAATATACGTTGACTTAATTCACACGGATATATGTGACTTAAGTCACTTCTTACACGTGGTGGGAAAAATTATTTCATCACATTCATTGATAATTTATAGTAAGTATTGCTACGGTATACTTGATCAAAAGTTAAAAGATGAAACCTTGGGAATATTAAAAATTTACAAAGCTGAAGTTGAAAATCAACTTGGAAGAAAGATAAAGGCAATACGATCGAACAGAGGGTGGAGAAATATGAATCTGATGCCTTTGTGTAAATTTTGTGCTATACATGGAATAATTCATCAAACTACTGCACCTTTTGCACCTCAACAAATTGGTACCAGGAAAAAAAAGAATAGAACACTAAAGAACATATGAATTCCATATTAAATAGCTCGGGTTTACCTCATAATTTGTGGGGTGAGGCATTGCTTAACTGCGAATCATATCTTGAATAGAAGTATCATATAAGAAGTGTGAGGACCCGAAATTTTTCTACTTTTATTTATTTTACTGGTCTATTTAATTATTTAATTATCCGTTTTTCTCCAATTAATTTATTTCATTCATTTTTAAATTCATTGCAATAAACAATGTCTCATTTTATGTTTTTAAAACGTTTTGTTATGAATTTAATTTTCTGCAGTCTAGCTAGTATGGATAGCGAATAACATATTTTTCGAGACAATATTTGATCCGCGAGTGCAATGATCTTGGAGAATTAATTTTAGACTAGTAAGTATGAGTAATTGTAGTGCTAGAGGAACTACCTTGGAGGATTAATGTTTAAGTGTAGCAAACAAGAGAGAAATGGTAGTGCAAGACACTATTAGAGCTACTATTCAAAGTTGACTTTTTACCTCCAAAAGCTACCTTTTCACCTCACTTTCCCATCACATTTCAAAACTCACTTTCTCTCCTTTTTCTGCTCTCCATGGTTGGCCCTCTCTAGCTCAAGAAGAAGGGAGAAAAGCTCCCAATTTTTCTTCACCAATCTTGCTCCAAGATCCATATAAAATCCTCCAAACCTTTAGTAGTTGATCGAATTTGAAGGAAGCTTCCATCTTGTGGTGAATTCTGGTGGTTAGTGGTGCATAACTTGGCTCTTCCTGGGGTTTAAGAACTTGAAGAGGTAAACAAGTTCATTCCTATCTTTAATCTTTCAAATTTATCAAGAGTAGAGGTTGGTATTTCATGGGGTTTGAAACCCTAATCAAGAGTTAGGCTAGAGAACTTGAGAAACTTTTATTTCTCGCCTTATATCCTAGGCTAGTGGTTTTGAGGCAAGCCTTTAGGTAAGCTGACTTGAAGCCCTCTTGCTTGAATGTTGTTGTTTTTGTGATGAGTGGACTTGATATTGGCTTGGTAAAGTGGAGAGAAAGTTGGAAGAAACTCGTGAGGAGAGCTGACCGAAACTGCTGCTTGTTGCCTTGCTTGGATTTCGAAATTTTGTTGCTTATATGGCTGCTAAAATGTTTGTTATAGTTGTATTATGTGTGTGCAAATTGTCTTTCAAAAATTATTTCAATTGGTTACATAAAACTTGAGTTTTGAAGAAAGGAAGAAAACTGGACAGCCACCCAGGTCAGCCGACCAGTGATTCTTTGTCTATGATATAAATCTTTGTACAAAAGTCACAATCAAGTGCCATTTGTGGAATTTGAAACTAGACATCCAGAGCTTTCCAACGGTATAAAATTCTCCTGTTAATTTGTTTTGAATGAGCCGTAGCGAACGGGCCAAAGTGGACTGGAATTACTTCACCTGTTTACCCGAGAAAATCATACAGCTACATCTTGTGACTCAATTTTGTCCCTCTTGTGAAATGAGTTTGAAACACGATCTCTTTACTGATGATTTATTAGAATTTTGAATCTAGTTTTCAATGCTATAAAAACCATTCCTAATTTGGACTTGTGTAGAGTTAGTTATGGCCTGATTTCAAAACTATATCGAAACTTATGACTAAAAATCCATGGAACAAGTTGCAAAAACCAGTTTTTTTAAAACTGTTGTATCTTGGTGTAGAAAAATCCGATTGAGGCTGCCGTCAGCGGCATTTGAAACTAGACTTCATAGGCCTTTGTTTTTCATATTTTTTTTCCTCCATGCATACTGCTGTCCCATGACTCGTCAAAGTGGGTTGTCCTGTTTGAATGTCTTGTTTCTTTAGGAAAATAAATTTCTGATTTGGATCTAATATTTGTCCTATTTGTGATTTGAATATCTAAAAGTGTCTTCTGGATGTTGTAGTACTAAAAATCTATTTTTCAATGTATAACTTTCATAATTTTTTGACTTGTGGAACTCGAGTTGCGAATTTTTAAAGTTTACTATTACTATTCATCTCAGTAGATTTCTGAAGCACAGAAACGGGCTTCTTGACTTTAAAACCTCGGACGCCTACTTCCAACATCTTACCTTGATTTTTCCACTTCCTTGACTTCAAATGTATTCCTTATTGAACTTCTCTGGCTAATGTAACTCTCTTTCCTCAAAGTTTTACACTTTTTAACCAGTTACCTTAATTAAAGCAGTCAAGACTTGTACTTGGCTTTTAGCCACCATTTTTCAAATTTTCCAAGTGAAACTTACTTGCTAGACTTGTCCATATGTTGGTCTTGATATTTGTACTAGAGTTGGCAATCATACAAACATTTTAAAAAGAATGATTTGAAAGGTTTCTTGTGAACTTAATTAGTAATACTCGGAATGTTTTGGGCAAACGTAAAAATGTGTTTATCTTTCTTTTTTGAAAGCCCAAAGTTTCTATCGCCATAGTCTCCTAAGTTTACGCCCCTCGATTTAACCATTGAAAATGAACGTTAAGTGAGTCTTTTATTAAAAGAAAACTTGAGAAATTTCCACTCGATTTGTGTTTGCAACTTGAAGTGGTAACTAAAGAAGTAATGAGCCGTTAGTGGCGGTTTTTATTAGACTTTAACTAAATGAGTTTGGAAAATGTTGAAAACCCACTTATACTTCAAAAACTTGGGCATTTTAACTAAGTAATTTAATAAGAAAATATCTTCCATCTTTCTCGATTTTGTGCCAAAACTTAGAGATCTGCTTAATCCCCAAATTGGGAAAATCTTGGACTTGACTTGACTTGAATAATGCATTCTTAGATATTTTCAAATGCTACCCTCGTGAATTAAATTAGTAAATAATATTTGCATTCGATTTGAACATGGTATCTCTATGGAGTGAGGGCAGCGGGAATACTACTAGATCTTGATTGAATACCTAGGTGATTTGTAATTGTGCATGTCTTAGGTGATCAAGAGAATTCCGAGGAGCTCGTTTGATCTTGCCTTACTCTTGCTTTACACTTTGATTTCGGTGAATGTCAAGTGCATGACTTGTTACTTGATACTTGAACTGCTTCTTGTTGAAAATTGAAATTTGACTTGTCGAAACGAGGGTGTACTTATTGTACTCGTTCTCTTTTACTTGACTTTGATATTCGACTTGCGTGAACCTGGCAAATTATACTTGTACTTGTGGGGACGTCCCAAAAACTCATTGGCTAACCTTGCGACCCGAGTCGGCATGGTTTTGGTCGAAGAAAGTTTGGTGAACCATGAGAAAATTATAATGTTTGATTTTTTGAAATTTGCTTGGCATACTCGAGTAGTATTGCCTTTTCTTATTAGATGTTCGGGTCCGGTAGGGGTGTAACGGTGGACAGAAATTTGATGAAAAGTGGAGTCTACGATTTGATTACTTACTCGGTTGACGGAGAGTCAACAGTTGGAAATTTTGGATCAAGGCCTTTGGCAAAATTGTGTGGAGTTAGCTCCTGAGATGCTCCGTATCCTTATTGATTGTGTTTTACTTTCCCTTGTGAATTACTTGAATTTATGGCTATTCCTTTTGTATAAAACTTTATTGCCCACTTGAACTTATTTATTTGCTTGCTTTTCTTGGCCTCACTGAGCGTTTGCTCATCCCATTCCATTTGTTATTCCTTAACAGAAGAGTAACGTGAAAGAAGTGATTGGAAGATACTAGTGAAGGCTAGTCTTTTTGTATAGTTTGGTATTGTTTGTAATTGACTTTTGGGGAATTGTAAGATTTGGAACTCGATGTAGTTGATTTGAGATTGTATCCTTGGAGTACTGTGAAATAAAATATAGTAGGTCGTGTTTATTTTGGCATATTTGGATGTAATATTGGAATTGGGTCTGTTTTCATTTGAGAATTGTAGTGAGTCCCGGCGATAGTTGGGCAGGCGTTCCACCGATACTCTAGGGTTTGTCCTAAGGAGAAGTGGGGGCATCACAAGAAGACTAATAAGTCTCCTTATGAGATATGGAGAGGACGGTTACCAACATTATAAAACACTTAAAGTGTGAGTTGTCTAGCAAAGGTCTTAATTCCTATGCCTAAAAGGACAAAGTTAGGACTAAGACTGTTGATTGTGTTTTTATCAGTTTAGCAAATCACATTGCAGCATTACAGTTTTTTAGTGATTTAAATCTGAGAAATCCAAAGTTCATATTAATACAATTATTGAGTCCAATGAGGCTGAATTTTTTTGAAGGAATTTTGCCTTGTAAAGATAAGGAGACAAGCTCAAAGAAAAGAGGTTATAACGAGAGTCAAAATGAGTCTTCTAAATTAAGTGTTAAAGATCAAGACATGGAACCAAGAAAAAGCAAAATGACAAAAATCTCTAAGGATTTTGGTCCAGACTTTATCAGTTATTTAACTGAAGAAGAACCAAAGACTTATAGTGAAGATATGAGGTCACCTGAGGCTCCTTACTGGAAGGAAGCTACTGATAGTGAAATCCAATCTATTTCACAAAAACAATACTTGGAAATTGGTTGATCTTTCCACTAGAAGTAAACCAATTGGTTGTAAGTGGGTTTTTAGGAGGAAACTCAGAGCCGATGGTTCTATAGACAGGTACAAAAGCACGTCTAGTAGTTAAAGGCTATTGGGCAAAAGGAATGATTGGATTATTTCGATACTTATTCTCCGATTTCTCGAATTAAATCTATAAGGATGTTAATAGCAATAGATGCTATATATAGCATGGATATACATCAAATGGATGTTAAAAACAGCCTTTCTGAATGGTGAATTAGATGAAGAAATTTATATAGAACAACCGGAGGGTTTTGTGGTCAAAAATCAAGAGAATAAGGTGCGAAAACTTGTCAAGTCTCTTTATGGACTTAAACAAGCACCTAAGCAATGGCACGAGAAATTTGGATCACGCGATGTTATCACATGGATTTAAGATAAATGAATGTGAAAATGTGTGTACTATAAGGAAATGAAGAATTCTTGTGTTTTAGTATGCTTGTATGTTGATGATATGCTCATAATAGGAACTAGTAAGGATGCAATAAACTCAACTAAGATATTGTTGAGTTCAATGTTTGACATGAAATATTTAGGTCAAGCATATGTAAATTTGGGCATTAAAGTCAAAAGAAGGGATGAAGGATATGTCCTTACCCAATCTCATTATATTGAAAAAATACTGCAATGGTTTAATCAAATGGATTGTAAACCAGCAGTAACTCCTTTTGATGCTAATGGCAATTTGCAAAAACATAAAGGAGATCCAGTTCATCAATTGAAATACTCTCAAGTTATTGGGACTTTGATGTATCTGATGAACTCTACTAGACCTAATATTGCTTATTCAGTAAACAGGCTAAGTAGATATACAAGTAGTCCAGGGTATGACCATTGGAAAGCATTAAATAGAATACTAAGATATTTGAAATTTACTTCAAATTATGGACTACACTATACAAAGTATCCTCCTGTTCTAGAAGGATTCAGTGATGCTAACTGGATTTCAGATAACATAGAAACCAAGTCAACTAGTGGATATATATTTACACTAGGTGGAGCAGCAGTATCATGGCGGTCCTCAAAACAAACTTGTATTGCACGTTCTACAATGGAATAAGAGTTTGTAGCATTGGATAAAGTTGCTGAAGAAGCAGAATGGCTCAGAAACTTTCTAGAGAACGTTCCAATATGGCCAAAGACTGTCACAGCCATTTGTATACATTGTGACAGTATGGCTGCTCAAGTTAAAGCTAAAAATAGTGTATACAATGGTAAATCAAGACATATTAGGCGCAGACATAATACAATTAGACAATTGCTCTCGAATGGAATTATTTCCTTTCAATTCATAAAATCAAAGGCAAATTTAGTGGATGCTTTGACTAAAGGCCTATCAAGAGAGCAAGTCAAGTTCTTATCGAGGGGAATGGGTCTAAAGCCAATCAGTGGGTAAAATCTGGTGAAAACCTAACCTAGTAGATTGGAGATCCCATGGTCTAGGTTCAATAGGCAAACTGGTTGGATAATACTCAAATAAGTAAAGTACATGAGTTGCTCATCTCTATGATAAACATGTGTTGTTGTTGATTGTTGTAGGGTATGCGTAAGCATTTAATGACAACTATAAGAGTTCTTCAGAACCTATAGTAGAGTTACCTATGTGATAATAAATGTGGGGTCGCGTTTATGAGAATGATAATGGCTAAGTTCTCTAAAGCTATCATGAAACCGAGATTTGTTCAAGACCAAAATTGAACAACAACGTTGTGAACTACTGTGCTATTTAAACATAGTTGTGCATTCAGTATATTGTCTTGGTTACTACAAATGGTGATCAGTTCAAGATCAGCTATATCCACTGCATCATCAAGTAACTCCGGTATACTCTCACTAAGGTAAAGTTCAAGTCTTTTACGACACTTCATGTGACAACCCCACCTCACCCTAGAGTGTACCCAAGGATTTGGCGGACCGCCTGCCTAACTCTCGCCATAACTCAGTCACGTATCATGAAAATTTATAAATAAAAACCTCAAATATAAAAATGATATTAATTACAACCTTTAACATAAACACTCATGGGTTTCCAATGTCCACACAATTTACAATACAACCAAGGAGTCAAACTTGCAAAAATCAAACCAAACGAGCTGGCTAGACATCTATGAAGTACTCGCTCGAACAACTAACAAACTTAGAAGAAATCAAAGCCTTCTTCAATTCAACCTTTCATGTTCTCATCCCTGTAAGGAAAACAAATTGCATGGAATGAGTTAAAAATCCAGTGAGATTTCAAGTAACCAAACAGATAAAACAATAGGTTAGATACCATACACCGGATATCAAGAAACAAGTCACACTCAAATAAATCATGACCCAGTATTTAGTTAAGCAAGTAGCTAAATAGATCATGCAAAAATGTACAGTAAAGAGCATATTCATGGTAAAGGATATAGGTTACTCTCAGGAGTAAGTTCCACTGTAGTTTGATCAAGGTCCGTTAATTCTCCGTCAACCATGAAAGTATAAGTCCGTAGATCTCCACTTAACACAAATTTTCGTCCACCAAACATACCCCTTACCAGGCCCGAACACCCAAGAAGTACCCAAGATTCGTCGATCTCCTCGACCAAACCCTTACTGAATCAATTCGACCAATTAACTCCAAGTTGGACTTATAGTTCTAGATATTCAGTAATTCAGAATCGGGCTTATAGCCCCAAGTATTCAATAATCAGGAATGGAGTCGTTGGTTGCTATCCAACGCTCACGCAGTAATAATTGGAGACGTTAGTTGTCACTTAATGCTCCGTATTCGATAATAACAGTGTTCAAGTGAAGAATTCTAGTCTAGAATAAACAGGTTCGGAACTTGTTCTTTACCCAAGGTTACCCAACTTACCCGACCGCTCTGAGACTGGTCTAAAACGAGAGATCCAACGAGAGATCAGTTCAACCGTTGCTGACCTACATTCACTCATACGCATGAGTAACTCTAGTTTTCACTTATCCGACGTCTCGGATAGGGTCCAAGACCCAATTCAACCACTACAAGAGAGATGTAGTTGGTCTACAATTCAACCGCTACAAGAGAGATGTAGCTGATCTACTATTCAACCGCTACAAGGAAAATGCAGCCGGTCTACAGTTCAATCGCTATAAGAGGGATGTAACCGGTCTACTATTCAACCGCTACAAGAGAAATGCAACCGGTCTACAATTCAACTGCTGCAAGAGAAATGCAGCCGATCTACAACCATGCACATAAACATGCAAGTCCACACGCAGGATCGATTAATTCAAGTTCATGAAGGTCAAACGCGAATAAGGACACATTCGCCTCTCCATAATCAAGTCACAAGTAATGTCCAACAATTCATATTCTCAAGCATTTCAAGTATTTCAAGTCAATATACAGGTTACATACAAATCAAGTTACTTGTTCATGCATGAAGGAGATATCAAGTATTTAATCAAGTCAGGTCAATTGAGTGTACATAAGAGCACACTCGCCCAAACAGGTTCAAGTCACAAATAAGCTGAGCATATCATATTTCAAGTATTTCAAGTATTTCAAATCCAAACAGTTGAAAACCAGTTGGTTATAAAAACCTGATCAAATAAGAAAACTGGAGGAAAACTGTAAAAATTAGAAATTTCTTCACCAAATCCGGCCACATATCCAGCCAAATATTGGCCGGATCGACAGGGAAGACTTTAAAATTTTTGATGCTCACAGCCTCAAATCCGGCCAACAATCCGATCAAAAATCTGATTAGAAAGTGGCCGGATTATGGCCAGATTTCGGTTTTAATTAAATGGTCGCACATGCTTGAACAGAATATCAAAGTTTAATCGAGTTAGGTCAAGTGCGATAATGTACACACTTGCCTATGAGATGATAAATCAAGTACCTAGCAACTTCTAACAACAATGAACATGTAATATGCAGTTGGAACACTCACCAATCAATTGCGACCCTTCACTTTAACTCTTATTTGTCCTCTTGAACTATCTCGAATCCTGTGGTCACATACTATATTAAAAGGTTAGCAATACAAAATCAAAATACATGAAGAAATTAAGGTTTCCAAAATTTCATTTCCTTTCATTTAAACCTCAATTTCACTCATAAACCAAACTCAAAATAGTTTACCAACTCCAATCCTAAAGTTGGAAATGAAAGTAGGAACAGTTCTAGGAAAACAGAATTTTTTCAGTTTTGAACGATACTATTTGAAAGATCATATCTCAAGTTTCTTAAGTCAAAAATTTATAAACTTTATACCGACGGAAAATAGACTTAAAGGGTTACAATTTCCCAGAAGACACCATTGTAAGATTCTATCCACAAGTCAGTCAAATTCCAACCTAAATTCGCTGCTTCATCCAGTAGAAAGACAGAATAGGAGTGAAAATTCAGGCAACTTTGGAAAATCATAAATATTCATAGAAATTGAGAAAAATTATGAAATTTTCACGGTTGAAAGTACCTTGAATCTAGTTTTAAACGCAACAAATGAAACTAAATTCTGACTTTTCTACATCAAAATATAATAGATTTCCCAAAACTGTTCAAGGTTCCCTGTAGAAAATTTTCAGTAACACCTCCCCTTGTTTTCTTTACTTTTTCATCCAAACTCAATACCAAATTTCATCTCAATTTAACTTCAATCACAACCACAAGTCAAAAGCTACAGAACAAGAGTGAAAATTCAGTCAATGTTGGAAAGTCACAAATATTCATAGGAATTGAAAAAAATTATGAAGTTTTCACGGTTGAAAAATCTAGTTTCAAACGAAACAAATGGAACTCAATTCTGACTTTTCTACATCAAGATATAATAGATTTCCCAAAATTGCTCAAGGTTCCCTGTAGAAAATTTTCAGCAGCACCTCCTCTTGTTTTCTTTACTTTTTCATCCAAACTCAACACCAAATTTCATCTCAATTTAACCTCAATCACAACCACATGTCAAAAGCTATCAATACACTTGTTTAAAACCACCAACCATCCAAATATAGCCAATTTATAACTCAAAACTAACCACAATCAAGTTGAATTTTGGAACCCTAATCTGAAATTTTCACATACAAGTTAGAATTTTCTTTAAACAAGCCAAACTAACATATAAAAACTAGATATTTCACATGGAAAATCTATCAAATCATGGCCAACACTTAAGTATCATATATGAACAGAAATTTCACCATAAAAACTGGATTTTTCCATATTACCATTTCAAACCATGAAATTTCTTATAAAACTACCGAAATTGAAATTCTAAACCACTAGTTGGCAAATATTTGAAGTAGAGGAAAGTTTCTTACCAAAGTTACCTTATACCTCCAAGAAAGATGGAAGTTTAGTGCTTCTTCTTCCAAAGTCTCTCCACTCAAACTCTTAATTTTCCTTAGTTAGCACTTTCTATGGAGTAGTTTGCAAGATGGTTGGTTAAAACTCAAGATTCAAGCTTGAAATGGAAGTTGAAGTTGAAGCTTATTTCCTCTCTTTTTCCTCTCCATATGGCCGGCCAAAGTTAGGAGGAAATGGAAGAAGTTTTGGTCAAAATTTGGTTTTAGTAAAGGTTAAGAAAAGTTCTAGTCAAAGTCAAGGTCTAATGATTCAATGACAATTGACATCCAAGGGTTAATCCTCATCCTTTTGTCATCCAATCACTAAAATATCTATTCAATCTCTAATTATCTCTTAATACCTTATAAAATAATATCCGTTTGTACAAAACTCCTTCTAATCTTCAAAAATTTATCACACGCACCGCATTAGCGGGTTCCACGTCTATAATATATTTCAAACTTAACATGAACTATCTTATACATGGAAAATGATTTAAAAACTTGACTCACTTATAAAAATATCTAGGAAATTAAGGTAATAAAGTAAAATAAAGAAAATGTGATCAAAGAAATAAGATAAAATAAAGATAATTTTCGGGTTCTCACACTTCACTTGATGCACAACATGTTAATTTTCTCTCAAGAGTGTATTATAACTATATTTATTTTTGAAGTTTTAATTCAAATGTGGGGTATTGTTGAAAATAAGGAAAGGATGTTTGAATTAAAACCTTCATTGGTCTAGGAAGTGTCTTCTTAAAAAGTTATGATTCTTTAGTTTTTCCGAATCAGTTTCTTCTTGACTTTTGGTCCAAAAAACTATCTACCAACGGTTTCAAACTGCCTCTTGTTGTTTTGATCTATAAATATATGTTAATAGAATAGAAACTTCATCATCACTATTCCTTTTCCAGCATAAACTCTTTTCTGCAAAATTTCCCTAGAACCATCTTGAGAGAAAAGTGAAAACACAGAGTTCATAGACTTCCTAAATTCTTGTGCAAATTTGAGGGAGAATTCACAGTTAAATCCTGGGAATAGATTGCTCACGCACTTCTGCACAAAGGGAAGGAGAAAAATTTTGTTTTAGGACATTGATCAAAGATCAAGCCTCTGTGATTTGTAAGTTAGTAAGTTATTGTTATTAACATTGTTCTAGTTTATCACATCAGTGATTTGAACTTGTTTAGTAGTAAGATTTGTTACTGGTAGTTTTTCATTTCTTGTTTCTTAGACTTCTCTTTAGTTTCCAACAAACTAATTATGAAGGTTAAAATAGCGAAAACATTCAAAAGAAGGAAAGGCAAATCTACATGGTTCTATAGCAGAATTAGGAATGAAAATGCTGCTAATCAGTATCTACACCAAAGCTCCTAAAAGTAATTTGGACCTGGGACCTCATTCCACTAAACTGGTATGATGATGCAGAAATTATCCATCACTCCCTCCATGACATTTTATATGGTTTGCTATGGCCAAAATCTCACAACTTTTTCTAAACAATGTCTGACTAAACAAAATATTGAAACATTAACCAGATCACCCTGCAATCTGACTGGACAAAGGAAATTAGTTTTTTCAACACAAAAATTAGTCTTTTGATATGAATAACTGGCATCTAACTAAGCTTTTCTTTTCTCCATGAAAAGATGATTATTCGCTATCATCCGGGAAGCTTTCTTACTCTTACACGGAGTCTTTAAATGTCTTGTGTCTATAATTTGTATGATGAAATAGATCAGCCATGATCTACAAAAGTTGTTCTTCCTGAGCAACAAACATGTCTACAAAACAATTGAGATCTTCACAGATTTTATCCAAGCTTTGGCACTCTCATGTCTAGAACTTTTAAAAACTTTAATTAAAAATGAAAAATCCAGATCAAACATCCTTTGAACATGTTTTCAACAATTAGAATCATGAGAGATACAAATTAAAATTTTTCAGAACTATTGCATTTGAAAGAAACATTAAACTCACTACCAAGCTCACAGCAGGCTTTAATCTTTATTGACAAACTATAAAGAAAAAGACCTGCCTGCTTTAGATACCTCATCCATAAGATTTTCCTTCGCATAGTCTTCAACTATTTCTACAAGATCATCCTGTCAAAATGGCTTAAAAAATTAAGCCAAATAATAATCCATGTTGTCAACAGCAGTGAATAGAAATCTTAGGTCCTTATTTGCAAAGGCATCTGATAATTATCCCCTATGGCCCATGAGCATAACATTTTAATGGTCTAATATACTACTTGGCAAACAACCCACCTGCAATAAGTGGGTCAGAAATGCAACAAAATACTCTAGAGTCCACGTAGTGTTCATAAGTACCTTGATTAAATAAATTCCGTAGCCACAACCTAGTATGACTTTTTGCCAATGAGCATAAAATCCTGTCCCAAATCAGGGTAATGCACTTACATCACACGGGATTAGAGTGCTATATATATATTATGTTTATATATTTTGGTCACTTCAACCATTTTAATTTTTAAATAAGGATAATTTCAATATTTTTATAGGTTGTATTATGAATGATCATTTCTGTTAGTTTGACACTTTAATCCAAACTATGAGAGCGTTATATATAACTTTTAAAACTATAGGAGATTATGTGAAAAATAGCTATACCACAGGGAAATAAAGTGTAATTTGCCCAATTTTATTTTATTTTGAAAAAAAATTGCTTGTATCATAAAAACACATTTTTTAACCATCTTTTCTTATCACATCATAAAAAAATATCACTTCATTATTACGGGACCAGGGGCAGGAACGGTTGCACACTTGCAACCGTTCCTGAAAGTTATGTGTATTTTGCATACGACGTAACTCTGTTTGTACATGGTGTAACTTACTTTCAACAACGTGTAATTTTGGAACAAAATTTTGTTAGTCCCACACATGTTGTTAAAAATGAGGTACAAGATAAGATCTGGACCATACAATTTTTTTGACCAATTCTTGGCCGTTAACTGCTCAGGGACGGTCCGCCTGATGACCGTCCCTGCCCCAAATCCATTATTATGCCAAACAAACTCCTAACTAAACACTTAACTGTGTTTGAAATGAATAATGGCAATACCATATTTCTTATTTTAATACAAATAGGGACTTACTTTTCTCAAGTCAAGATAGCATTTGGATTTGAAAAGAATTATCTTATTGTTCTAACAAAAATCAAATCGCTCTGGCATTAAAACATGAGCTGTGGTGATATCATTTGGCAAAAATTGATGGTTAGTAGAATTATGTTTTGTAATTTCTTTTCTTTTTTATTTGGTATCGATACCCATTTTCCACGAACTACTTGTCTAACAGTCAGACTTTTCTCTTACCTAGCAAACAATTTTGTTGTCATCCTAAACTAGTCGTGTAAAGGTTCACTTCTGCTCCTTATCCGGAAATAATAAATCCATCATTAATGTAATTAATAAATTCCAATTAATAGGAATTAAAACATAATATTGCATTAGGCTTTGGGATTTATCCACATCTTTCCCAAAAAAAAGGGGAAATGAAGGAATGGCACTTTTGCAATTTCCTCGAGTCAATAGGGTAAATCTGTAGGGTACATTTACTTCTTCTAATGCACATTTAGAAGTCTTTGTTGATTATCTTCAAAAAAAAATGAAGAAGGCTTTGTTTTGATAGAGTATTATTCTAAATAATTATTTGTAACATTTTTTGTGATATGATGTATGTAAGATAAAAAGATGGTTGAAAATATAAAAAGGCGAATTAGAAAATGTATTTACGATGTAAGTAAAAAATTTTTTTGAAAAAATTTGATATCCAAACACAGCCATAAACCATTATTCTACTCGAAGAGCGAGAGAAACCTTTCCCCTAGGCTACGTGCCAGGTTTTGACCCTCATCGCTTTCTATACAAGTTATAGAAAAATTGAAATCATAGAAACTGAAAGGGAAAATGCCAGTATGAAATGCTTTAACATGCTGGGATATCCACAAATGACCTGAACCACAGGAATTTCACCAGGTAAAGAGAGAACTAACAGTTCATAAGGTCCAGCATGATCAAACTGAAAAGACTCCATCTTTGGCCTAAAAATCCTATCTTGCTTTTCTTCCTCCTCCACTTCTTCTTCATCATCATTATCTTTAGCTTCAGGTCCCAAAAAGGTCTCAGTTTTTGGGCTTTTTAGCTGAGTCCCAGGCAAATCGAAGGTGGACTCTTGGTGTTGAAGGCGCAAAAGCTGGTGAGAAAGTGAAGAGTTGGGGGGTTTCCTAGGATTTATGGAAGAGTCAAAATTGCGGAAAATTGAAGAAGAAGAGGATGATGCAGATGGGTTGTTTTTGCAGGGCTTAAGGGTCTTCTTGAAAGTGCTCAAAGACATGGAAAATTGGAGATTGAGATCAAAATCTTGAATATTTCTGCAACAATTTTGGTTAAAATGTTGGAGTTTTTTCTTGTTTCTGTTTTGAATGTTTTTGCATGTTTCTATTTTTTCTGTTTTTTTTTTGAAAACTTTCAAATGTTTCCAGGGTGTTTTCAAAATATATAACTTTCTTGTTTCCGGTGACCGACAAACAGCCTGGGCCTATTTTGAAGTTTGGAATTTTAATTTCTTTTCTTTTTATTTTTTCTTAAAACTGAGAGATTTTAGAATCTTCTGTTTTGGGCTCCCTCAATTTCCTGAGGAAAAAAAATGAAAAGATTTCTGAAGAAATTGATTTTCTGATTGGGCTACACAGATTTTGTGTCCCTTGTCAGTGTTGATAGTATACAAGAGTAAGGCTATAAACAACCATGCTTTTAACGAATTGATTCGTTAAGGATTTGATTCAAATTTGATTTTTAACGTATTCAAGTTCTAATTCGAGTAAGAATTAGGATTCGTTTATAATATTGAGTAAGAATTAGGGTTCATTTATAGTATTGAATCGAATTCAAACTTGTAGATATTCGACTCATTAAGGCTTGATTCGATTAGAATAATTTTTAATAATTTATATTCAAAATATTTGTTAATATTTTATATGAAATTGTATATTTATTATTTTATTATATATATAATGTATTAGTGATGATTTAATATTAAAAATTGAAGAATTAAATAAATTTTTTAGCTCTCAATCGAGTTTGAACCCACCAAATATTAAATGAAATCGAAATTGAACGGTAAAAAACTCAATTCGATTCGATTATAACCCTATACAAGGGTATTGATATTCATCTTGGAGGGAAGTGTAGGAAGACTTGGAAGATGCTTTGGAGCATAAGAACTTTAATCTTTGGGTCCAAAAGTCTATTACTCCCCTAAAAATCAAAACAACCACTTTCAATGATATGAAAAAAAAGATAAAATTGCCAATCATACATGTTTGCAAATTTGATGGACATTATTTTAACTTTTAAGTGGATGAGAAGTAGAAAGATATTTTGCTACTTTTCTCTTGGGTTGAATGAACGCTGGTTAACGTGGTGAGGAATTATACCATAGCATCTTTGAAATCTAACTCTGTAAGGGGATATCATATCTTCATATATGTTAAATATCCCAATTTGTAAATTCATCCAAGATTTGATCGACTCTTAAACTAATTTCTATCCTAATAAAATTCAAGATAAGATTAAAAAACAATATCTTGTTCCTGTTTTACCGGAATTAAGAGTCCTAATCTTTGTAGAATTTGAAAACCAGTTTAAAACATAGATAAATATAACTAAAACCCTCAAACGCCTAAGCTGCGCAATAACCTTATTTCTCTTCGTTAAGTTCTCTCTTTCCTTATTCTTCTCAAAAACTAATCAACTATGGAGTATGATCAAGAGACCCCAGTTGACGATTTTTGTCATGCATGGGAAGGTAGCTACTTAGACATCCCTCGAGTTGAATTGAAACCTTACAATCAATTCTACATTCAATTCAAAATTGAGTTCACATATGTGATGGCAATGGAGGAAGAAGACCAAGAGGAAGATGATAAGCCTGATTATCTATCTAGTAACCTGCAAAGCATAACTTTTTGTCATCAATTTTGAGAACGTTGTGAAAATTATCATGTAACAACTTGACTTGGGACATCATCCATAGGATGCTATCAAGATTAGGAGTTCCAACACAAAAACAACCTTTTATGATACAAAAAATCTCAAGATGTGCAAATGAAATTGCTAGCAAAGTCGAAAATAGAACATGAAAAGTGTTACCGATGATTGTCTCGATTGGAGTGGTTGTGAATAATACATAGGAAGAACATCTTTTGGCAATGAGAGAATCAATGGAAGCTGAGTTGAGAATAAACCCTGCGAGCAAAGAAGCAGTTGAAGCTTTAGAGAAAGTCAAGGTTGAAGATTGTGAAACTGGAGCTAGCCACTATATGATATGTATGGAGAAACTTGAAGAGGATTTTGAAGCTACAAGAATGCCATGTTTGCATGTTTATCATGGGAGTTGCATACTGAATTGGCTTGGAGTAAGTAATGTGTAAGGATCGAAGACAACCTAAGAGGGGGTGAATTAGGTTAATTAAAAACCAATCAGGTTATGAGACACTTTTTGACTCAATATGAAATTTACCCTCTTTTCTAGATGACCACTCAATGAAACAGTTAACAAGAAAGTAAGATTGCTTGTGAATAGAAGAGATGGGCAATTTATGTTTACAAGATAGTAAGTAAAAAGGAAAGAATAACAAACCAAATTCTAAACTCCTCTTGAACTTGAATATTATTTTATAGAGCAAGTTTCTTCAAGTTGATCAAATACAACCAATCTTTATGTATAAGGGAAGGATCACTTCCTTCTTACCCCAAGTCACACTTGGTCAAATTAGGAAGTTTTACAATAACTCGGATAACCCTCACAAAACTACGCTATTGAAATATTTTTCTCACACAAGAAAAGTTTATACAAGATTCATACAACTAAGAATACAAATCTTCCTTAAAGAGTATTTTCTTACTAAAATCACTTTTGATTTTTTGTAGTCTCAATGTGCAAAAGTTCTTTTAAAATTGTGGCTATGCACTATTTATATGAGATCAAAAAGTATCCCTATTAATGCTTCCAACAGATAGAATGCAGATGAAGAGTCAACTAGCCGTTGGAAGTATCGGACGTCCGGTACAACCAATTTTTGCGTCCGAAAGCAGGCAGTGAGTTTGAGAAAACTTCTTTAATTCTTACGGACACCCGGTGTCTTTGATACTTGCATCCGAAAGCAGATGATAAATATGAAAAATCTTCTTCAGTTCTTTCGGACGTTCGGTGCCTCCAATGCTTTGTATTCGAAGTGCCGCAATGTTTATCGGACGTCCGGTGCTCTAATGTTATGCGTCCGATCGAAGTCAGTGAACTTAGAAAGAATGACGTAATTCCTTCGAACGTCCAGTATGAAATTCTTTATGCGTCCGAAGTTGCGCAATGATTATCAGACGTCCGATCTAGTCTTTACAAGCGTCCAACAGCTTTCAGCACCATTTGTCTCTTTCAATTGTACTTAATTTTTGAACCTGATTTGTTTCATAACTGAAAAGATCTTTGAAAAGATATTAGTAACATCCATTTATTTTATAAACATCAAAAGTTAGAAACTAAGATTAACAATCTCCCCCTTTTTTATGATGACAAAACAATGGATGGAAGTAAAATAATTGAGCCCAAACTCCCCCTCACTTAATACATCCAAAAAGTTTTGAAGTGCTAACTCTTCCTTACACATTTACCAGTTTACACTTTCTGGCATTCCAACATAATCTCAACATCCATTTCTCCCCATTTTTATCATCATTAGATGATTTTAACGACAATGGCAACAATCCAATATCAGAACTCATACAATCAACATCCAACCAGAAATCAAGTCCAACATTCAATCCAATATACCATAGCATACCACAAATGCAATCCAAATACAAGCATAGAAAATTAATATCAGAAATCAGAAGAAGTACCAAATAGAGGAATACTATAACAAATTAATCAGAAACCATTAAAGTTAACCAATATCCATTGTACAAAGTACTTGAAATGCCAAAATACAAAAGATGCAATATCTACTATGAAGTGCCATCCTAAACATGAAACGCAAGTGTCTAAAGGTGCCTAAATGGTGATTTTGGACGATCCAAACCTCCTCCTTTTTAGACGAAACTGAGTAGGATCCACTTCTTCTTCAATTTTCTCATCATCATTGGCTTCAGTTGCAGGAATCTTGCCCTTATCTTGTGGTTGAGAGCCTGAGGCATGAACTTCAGGAGTGTACTCAGTTTGTGGTCCTTTATCCTGTGGATCAATTGGCTCAGTCCGAGACTCCTTCTGATGCACATTTTCATCTTTTTGAGGGACATGACGCACAAGCAGGTTTCTTTTGTCTATGAAAGTGATTTGTTGCTCAGGTGATATGGTCATCATCAGACTATCTTCAAAAAGGAGAATGTGCTATTTGAGATCTTCAAGGAGATGATCTCATGAGTAGATGAGAAAGATTGAGTGGATGATTTTTTAGGATGGATGGTAAAGGGTGAAACATATTGAGACTGATCTCGGAGAATTTTAGGGGTGATAGGGATTTCATGACTTTAGACTCCAAAATAGACTCCTTGTAGTACTAATGACCATCAAAAAATCTAAAAATTTTTCTTTCAAAATAATCTTTTGAAAAGATGGTGGATGCACTCTCTTTTGGTGACACTCCAGTGAAAAGAATTTTAAAAGTGAGTAAAGATTGGAATTAAAAATTTTTTATAGGAGAGTTTTCTACGACTATCAGTACTTATTTTGAGCAAAAACTTGCACATAACAAAGCCGAAATCAATTCGAATCTTTTCAAGAAAGCAATAAAACAAGTAAAGTTCTATTTTATTGGCATCAGTCTTATGACGATCAGTAGGAACCAACAAATTTAAAATTATTGAAAAAATGATCAAATTTTGAGGACTGAAATCCTCCAATTTTGCCTCAGTAGAAGTGTTAAGTGTGTTTGAAAATAGGTCATCAGTTTTGCAACATGAAAATGATGATAGGCAGAAGAAAACTCTTTATAAGAGAAAATGTTTGCAATTTTTTCTTTAAAATCATCTTCAATTTTGCTCTTTAAAATAGCATTAACAATGTCAGGATTGAAAGCAATATCAACTGAATTGACTCGAGAAACAAGATCAGTATGTGAGCTACCCTTTCTAAGGTTAGCAAAGAATTGATGAAGCATATAAGGATAATAAGTGTTGGAAATGGTCAGAATGTGAGTCCATTTTTGGAATTCAAAAAGCTTAAGAACTTGTTCAAGGTCAAACTTACGGAATTCATAAGGGAGAATGGTTCTCTAAATGATGAAACCCTTCTATGAAATCCATTCAAATCTCTCCCTGGCATCATTATCAATAAATTTGGGTAATGAAGTAGGCTCTTCTTCAATTTGAGCATCAGGTTGCAATCTGACAGGGCATTTCCTCTTTCCACAACGTTGAGCAGCAGTTGGTACACTCAACAGTTTGTTGTTCCTCAGTTTGAGCAGTTTGTTTCTTTCTGGCAGACTATTTTCTTTTTTCACCTCGAGTTTCAGTTCCTTGTTTGGGTGATTTCGTGGTGGAAGATTTGACAATTTCAATGTTTTCATCTCTTAGCGGGGTAGTGCGTCTGACACCAGCAGATCCTCCTCTCACTCTAATCATGATGATATGCAAGATGTTTTTGATGCAGAATGTGATGAAAATGTGTATGAGATGAACTAAAATTACAATATGAACTACAATGTATGTTTGAATCTTCCAAGAAGAGTGAATTTTGAGTGACTAGAATTTCAATTGAGAATTGGCATCTGTAGGGTGGTTGGCAGTTAGAAGAAATTATGAGTGCTAATGAATGCGCAAAAGAGGTGTGATGGTATTGGAGAAATCAATTTCTTGAAACTTGTTCAGAGGAAAGATGAATTTGAAATTTGAAAGTGGGAGAAGAGAAAGGGGTGCGTCCGAAATAGCGGTTGAAAAATGAACTAAATGAGGGAGAGGACTGCTTTATAATACGCCTCTTTTGGGTGTCGGACGGCCGAACGAAGAGAAGCATCCTACACTTCCGTTCAAACCAAAATTTTTCTGAAAAAATGACTAAGAATATTGTCAGACCTCCGTTCAAATGCATCGGGCGTCCGATAAAGTGTGACCAAAGGATTTTTTAAAAAATCTTTTTTGAAACGCCCAATTTTGTTCTAAAAAACACAAATTGATCTAGTGGTAAAACTTTTGTAAGAATATCAATAATTTAATTTTTTGAGCAAACATATTGTACACAAATTTCACCGTTTTGGACAAGATCACGAATGAAATGATACTTTATGCCTATATGTTTTGTTCTAGAATGTTGAATAGGATTTTTTATCAAATTTATGGCACTTGTATTATCACAATACACAGACACACAGTCATACTCCAATCCAAAATCATTTAAGGTACTTTTAATCCATATCAATTGAGCACAACATGCACCGGCGGCAACATATTCCGTTTCGACCGTAGACAAGGAGATAGCATTTTGTTTCTTACTAAACCATGACACTAGACAAATTACCAAGAAAATGACATGTACCACTTGTACTTTTTCTATCTATCCTACATCTACCAAAATTAGCATCCGAAAAATCATATAAAAAATTCATGATATTTTGGATACCAAAAATCATAGTTCAAAGTTCCCTTCAAATATCTAAAAATTCTTTTCACAGTAATCAAATGAGATTCTTTTGGACAAGATTGGAAACGAGCACACAAGCAAACAGCGAATATAATATCAGGTCTACTTGCGGTTAAATAAAGTAAATTACCAATCATACCTCTATATTTTTTTCATCAACTTTTATACTTTTTCATCCTTGTCAAGTTTGGTAGATGTGCACATAGGTGTTCCAACTTGTTTTGAATCCTCCCTTCCAAATTTTTTTGAGCAGCTCATTGGTGTATTTAGCTTGATTGATGAACGTAGCTTCTCGAGTTTGAACAACTTGGAACCCAAGAAAGAAATTCAATTCTCCCATCATGCTCATTTCAAACTCTTTTTGCATAATAGTAGAAAAATCCTTGCACAGGCACTCATTAAGAGCACCAAAAATAATATTATTCATATATATTTGCACAATTAAAAGGTCATTTGAATTTTGTTTAGTGAAAAGAGTGGTTTTCACAATACCTCTTCTAAAACCATTTTCAATCAAAAAACCACTTAAACGTTCATACTATACTCTTGGAACTTGTTTCAATCCATACAACGCCTTTGAGAGGTTAAACACATGATTTGAATATGTCTCATTTTCAAAATCGGGAGGTTGGTTAATATAAATCTCTTGATCAATAAAACTATTTAAGAAATCACTTTTAACATCCATTTGAAATAATTTAAAATCCTTGTAACATGCAAAAGTCAAGAACATTCTAATTGATTCTAACCTAACTACGGGAGTAAATGTTTCATCAAAGTCTATTCTTTCTTCTTGAACATACCCCTTAACTACAAGTCTATTCTTATTTCTCACAACTTCATCTTTGTCATTCATTTTATTTCTAAAAACCTATTTTGTGCCAATGATAGGATGATTTTGAGGTCTTTCAACTAATGTCCAAACTTTGTTCCTCTCAAATAGTTAACATCCAATTTTCATCTTTCAAGGCATCAACAACATTTTTAGATTCTAAATGCGAGATTAAGGCAAAATTATCAATCAATTGCTTAGTGGAGGAACGAGTTCCAACCTTTTCGGATGGATCACCAATGATAAGTTCATTCGAATGGTTTTGAACAAACTTTCAATCTCTTGGAAGATCCTTAGGTGTACCAACATCCTTGTCATTTTCTTCCAATGCTTGATTCTCTTGAGAATCATTTTCTTTCGAATTATCTTCTAGTGGAGCAATGTTTTGATCATGAATTGTGAGTTTTTTAAGTCCTTCTTGAACACCTACATCATTATCCTCACAACAACTTTTGAAATATCATCATTAGATTCATCAAATGTAGTATGAATGGTTTTTTCTATAACAAGAGTTCTTCTATTGTAGACTCTAAAATCTCTTTTATTTTCACAATATCCCAAGAAAATACCTTCATCGAATTTCTTATCAAATTTTTCAACATGTTCCTTGATATTTAAAATAAAACACTTGCAACAAAATATTTTGAAATATCCAACAATTGACTTTTTATCAAAAATCAACTCATAAGAGATTTTGTTCAAAATTGGTTTCAAGAGAATTCTATTCATTGCATAACAAGCCGTATTTACGGTTTCGCCCCAAAAATATTTTGACAAATTGCATTCACTTAACATGGTTCTTGCGATTTCTTGAAGAGTTCTATTTTTTCTTTCAACAACATCATTTTGTTGTGGAGTTCTTGCAATAAAAAATTCATAATTAATTCTATTATGATCACAAAATTTTGAAAAATCACAAAATTTAAATTTCGAATCATTGTTGCTTCTAATTTTAATAATTTTCAACCCAATCAGATTTTGAACTTTTGTGAATAGGGAAACAAAATTTTTGAAAGTATCATCTTTGTGAGCAAGAAATATCACCCGAGTGTATTTAGAGTAATCATCAACAATAACCAAACAATATCTTTTACAATCCAAACTAGCAATTTGTGTAGGACCAAACAAAGCAAAATATAAAATTTTCAAGGGTTTTGAAGTAGAAACACATTTTTTGGGTTTGAAAGAAACTTTAACTTATTTTTCAAATTAACAAGCATCACAAATTTTGTTCTTTTCAAACTTAATTTTTGGTAGTTCTCTAACAAGTTCTTTTTTGAAAAAATTTTTTTAACAAATCCATGTTGAAATGACAAAATTTTCTATGCCACAACCAAGAGTTTTCAGTTGAAATTTTAAGGCATTTAAAACTAGAGGAATCAACATTTTCAAGAACAATTACATAAATGATATTTATTCTTTTTTCTTTGAAGATAATATTAAAATTTTGAGTCAATGGCAAGACATTCATGCTTTTTGAATAACACAAACAGATTTCTATCATACAATTGACTAACACTTAGCAAGTTATAACTTAAATTATCAACTAGGAAAACATTATGAACAAAAATTTGACCATTCTTACCAACATCTTTTACTCCAATTATTTTGGATTTGTTGTCATTTTCAAATGTCACTTTTTCATTTGATTTCGGCTTGAGGTTGATGAATTGTGATGGATCATCGGCTATGTGCCTTGAGCATCTACTATCTATGAACCATTTTGATTCCTTAATGATATTCACCAAATTCACCTACACAAAAGTTCACAAGATAACATATGGTACCCTTTACTTTTTTGATCCATAAGAGTTAGCATTATGTCTAACTATCCACATGCATTTCATGCCATTTCTCATATTTTTTCTTACATAGCAATTACTCTTCATGTGACCTATTTGGCAACAAAAATTACACATAGTCAGCGAATTACTTGCATGGACAGGTTTAACAAATCTAACTTGTCTTCTCTTATAAATGGTAAATTCGTTTGCACTAGAATTCAACATTTTCTCATAAATGCCAAAATGAGGTTTTGATTCATTCCTTTGAAAACAGTTTATTTCTTGTGTTGGAGCAACTCATTAAGATTATCTATTCTTCTTTTCAAATTTTCTTGTTCCTTTTTTAGCATCTCACAAAACTTTATTTTTCTATCAAACTCAACATGTAAATCAGTTTCAAACCTTTTCAATTTGTCATTTTCATCTTTCAGATTCTTGTTTTGTCGAAAAGGTTTGCATTGTCTTGAATCAGAAAATTGATCTTTTGTTTTAGTTCCTTGTTTCTAGCATAGGATTCTTTCAAACTATCATACAGTCTCTCAATGAAGGAATTAACATCATCATCGAATTCATCATCGCTATTGACTTGAAAGTTGCAAGTAGTTACCTCATCATCACCAATGGCCATGAAAGCCATTTGAGCAGATTCTTCTTCCTCCTCAACATCACTATCCGAGTTGCAGTCATTCCATGTGATTTGAAAGTTGTTGAACTTTGGTTTTCGTTCAACTTTTCCTTCTTTCTTCTTCTTCATTGGGCACTCACTCATGTACTGTCCAAGTTGGTCGCACTCAACGCACTTGTCAGCTTACTTTTTATTGACTTCTTACTTTCCTTTGTTTCTTGCATTGTTGAACTGATTGGGAAATGTATTGCTAAGTCCTCCTTTTTGAATCTTTTTTTTTTGAGAATTCTCTTGAAACTCCTTGTGATGAGAGCAAGATCATTGTCATCGACTTCCGCATCTTCTCCATCTAAGGAAGTCGAGTCATTTTCATCTTGTGATGCTTTTAGAGCAATGCTCTTTCTCACTTTTGCATCATCTTCTTCTTGTACCTAAGTCTTAAGTTTCAGCTCATAAGAGGTTAGAGAATTAATAAGAGATTCAATGGGCATAGAGTTCAAGTCTTTAGCCTCTTTAATGGCAGTCATCTTACTCTCCCAATCCTTGAACAAGGTATTTAAGATTTTTCTGTTTTTCTCTCCTAAGCAGTATTTCTTTTCTAACACTTCTAAATCTTTAATGAGATCATTGAATTTACAATACATTTTGTCAATATTTTCATGAGGTTTCATCTTGAATGATTCATATTTGGTGACTAAAATAGATTTCTTTTGTTCTCTTACATTCTTACTCCCTTCATGGATTTCTCTCAATTTGTTCCAAATCTCTTTAGCAGATCTACAGTTTTTGACTCTAATGGATTCATTTGAATCTGAAGCACTATACAACACATTCATAGTCTTAGTATTCAAAGTAAGGTGGGTTCTATTTTCACCAGTCAATTCATTTCTCATTTTTGGTTTTGGTCTATATGTAACTTCATCTATAACAGTGGCATCATATGAGTCTTCATTAACAATAAACCACAGTTCAATATCAATAGATTGCAAGAAAATAATCATTCTTTCCTTCCAACTCACATAATTGGATCCATTAAACATTGGAGGTATAGTGACAGATTATCCTTCAAAAAAACATGGTATTATTGGTTGTCATTTTACTCCAAAACCGTTTGAACTTAATTTCTAGAAGACCAAACTCTGATACCAATTGTAAAGATCGAAAACAACCTAAGAAGGGGAGTGAATTAGGTTAATTAAAAACCAATCAGGTTATGAGACACTTTTTGGTTCAATATGAAATTTACCCTCTTTTCTAGATGACCACTCAATGAAATAGTTAACAAGAAAGTAAAATTGCTTGTGAGTAGAAGAGATGAGTAATTTATATTTGTAAGATAGTAAATAAAAAGGAAGAAATAACAAACCAAATTCTAAGCTCCTCTTGAGGTTGAATATTACTTTATAGA
The DNA here is from genome assembly GCA_023065735.1 of Coffea humblotiana. NCBI lineage: Eukaryota > Viridiplantae > Streptophyta > Magnoliopsida > Gentianales > Rubiaceae > Coffea > Coffea humblotiana. The sequence continues at coordinate 18,366,103 of CM041210.1, read as the reverse complement.
GAAAATTTTTTCAAATTGATCAAATACAACCAATCTTTATGTACAAGGGAAGGATCACTTCCTCCTTACCCTAAACCACACTTGATTAAGTTAGGAAGTTTTACAATCATTCGAATAACCCTCACAAAACTACACTATTAAAGTATTTTTCTCAAACAAGAAAAGTTTATACAAAATTCACACAACTAAGAGTACAAATTTTCCTTAAAAAATATTTTCTCACTAAAATCACTCTTCATCTTTTGTAGTCTCAATGTGCCAAAGTTCTTTTAAAGTTATTGGCTATGCACTATTTATATGAGATCAAAAAGTATCCCTTTTAATGCTTCCAACGGATAGAAGGCAGTTGAAAAGTTAACTAGCCGTTGGAAGTATCGGACGTCCGGTACAACCGATTTTTGTGTTCGACAGCAAGCAGTGAGTTTGAGGAAACTTCTTTAATTCTTTCAGACGTCCCGATGTCTTTGATGCTTGTATCCGAAAGTAGATGATAAATATAAGAAATCTTTTTCAATTCTTTCAGACGTCCGGTGCCTCCAATGCTTTGCGTCTGAAGTGCCGCAATGTTTATTGGATGTCCGGTGCTCTAATGTTATGCATTCGATCGAAGTCAGTGAGTTTAGAAAGAATGACTTAATTCCTTTGGACGTCCGGTGGTGAAGTTCTTCATGCGTCCGAAGTTGCGCAATGATTATTGGACGTCTGATCCAGTCTTCACTAGCGTCTGACAGTTTTCAGCACCCTTTGTCTCTTTCAATTGTACTTAATTTTTTAACCTGATTTGCTTCATAGCTGAAAAGATCTTTAAAGAGATATTAGTAACATCCATTTATTTTGTAAATATCAAAAGTTAGGGACTAAGATTAACATAATGTTTGTCCACTTTGTCAATATCAATTGCCCCACTAGGTCAGTTTATTAGCTTAGTTTATTAGTGAGGGTCAATTGGAAGGCATAGTCTAAATTTATTTGTGTTTTTGTCTATGTAAAAAGTCCAACTCATGTATATTTTGCTTTTTCCTTTTATTACCTTTTCTACTGTAAACCCTAACTTCCAGCCTATATATATATATAGTTTGGGACTATCTTTCTATTGTTCAGGAGTAATGGAAGGTAATAAAAAAACTAATATCTTTTCGAGTGTTCATCTTTGTAATTATTATAACAAAACTTATGGCCTAATCCGATAATTGATTACAATCATATTCTATCATAGTTGCGTTGCAAACCTAACCCAAAAAGAACTTGTGAAGGGTGGTCACTCTAGTTTGGACCATAGCATCATACTATGATATTTGAAATTCTAATTCCTTTATTCTTACAACCTAAGGGCTATTCCTTTTTTTTTTTAAACTTGTTTTTCCTATTATTTGCTCATGTTCTTTAGACACGTTTCATGATGGCTAAGGTAAAACTATTTAAGGTTCTAGCAATGATCAAGAAATTATATTGTGGACTTTAAATTGAATCATTTTGTCATTTTTGCTTGTGCTTCTAAGACAGTAATATGGGCCACGAAATTGAAATTAATCCGCAAAATATGTAAATTGGGCCATCACACCACTTGGATTCTAAAAAGGTAAAGTACAATTAAAAGTCCGGCTTTGGTTCTAATTTATTTCTCTATCTTTCTTGGAAAAACATTCAAAAATTGGTTCAAAATCGAGCTTTGCTTTGAATTACCTATGACCGTTAAATCTCTCAGATTATGCCAAATGTATTCACTTGCCAAAAATTGCTTACTCATAGTAACGCCAAATTTTGCATTGAAGACTCGCACATATTTTATTTTTATCACATAATTGATAATACAACGGTAATCTCATTCGCGTTGATAATAAATGCCCCACTTTTCTCATTTCTTACTCCCTAAATTAATCCTAAAATTTCTCAATTTTCTCTCCAGTCTTCAGTCTTTAGCCATCTCTCTCTCTCTCTCTCTCTCTCTCTCTCGCTAGTGCAAAATACTCGTTTCCATTGCCAACTTGATCATATTCCATAGATCACTACTAAAAGAAACTTAGATATTTCTCAAATTTCCAATAAATCTATCCCTCTAAAACTTATGGAATTTGGTCAACGAATAGCCTTCACCATTTTCTTGGTGACTTTTCTAGGATTTTTTCTCTCTGTATCTCAATCTTACACCTTCTATGTTGGTGGCAGGGATGGTTGGGTCTTAAAACCCAAAGAAGATTACAATCAGTGGGCTGGAAGAAACCGATTTCAGATCAATGACACCCTCAGTACTGAAACCCTTTTTTCTTGTTAATGATTAATCATTGGCCGTCTACATATTTCTGCATGCAAAATCTTTTGGTTTTTCAAAAAAAATTTTAGCCCTTTAATAATTTTCTTTTTTCTTGCAGTTTTTAGATACAAGAAAGGCTATGATGATGTTCTGGATGTAGATAAAGATGATTACTACAACTGCAACAAGGAAAACCCCTTTTTAGCTCTCAAAGATGGGGAATCAGTGTTCAAGTTTAACAGGTCAGGTCCATTCTTTTTCATCAGTGGTCATGCAGATAATTGCCAGAAGGGTCAGAGGCTTATCATTGTTGTGTTGCATCCAAGAGGTAATCCTACCAATGCTCCATCACCAGTTGCGTCCAATCCTCCCTCTCCTTCTCCTTCTCCCTCTCCGTCTCCGGCTCCAATTTTCGCCCCGACTCCTTCACCAGTTAAGCCTAGCACTCCCTCTCCTGCAGCCGCGAGTCCTCTTTCGCCAGTGATCGTTCAGCCCTTTGCTCCTGCACTGTCTCCATCTGCCGCATCAACTACTTTTGGTGGCTCAATTGGTTCTTTGTTGGCAATAAGCCTCTTCTTGGTCATAGTTGCTTTTGGTTACTGATTTTGAGTAGATCATCTGGATCTTGTATTGCAGAAAGTAGATTATTTGTAATTTATTAGGATTATTGTCCATTTTAAGTTGTTTTTAGGCTGTTTCTATTCCCATATGACATTAGTGTTATTGTGTTCTTTCGTCTATATATGTGAAAATGTAATAATTCCTCTATTTACTTTAACGTGTCAAAATGTGAATTTACATGTATGCAATGAAGTGATGAACATATGTTTTTACTGAGGATTGGGATGAAGATTTTGTTTCACATGTGGACAAAAGAAATTGATCAGTTGGTTGAAACTACCTCATGTAATTAATATGAGTCAATGATAATTTTTGGTTTTTGATCGGTTCTAAAAATGAATGAAATCTCATAACGATGATCAAGTGATTGTAACAAAGGGAAAAAGGTGATATTGACTATTAATGAGTGGATTTTTTTTTGGGGGTTGTATGAAGGTAATTGATTTTGGAAATGTGTGGAGAATCCAGATGCAATGGATGAAAATACAACTTCAAATTTATAAATACTTGAAAAAAATTAGAAAATATTGAACTTCACCAGGAATAAAAGCAAATCTAACTTTTTAGCAAAATAAATAAATAAATAAAAGTGCAATGAATAAATAAAAGATATGTGTACAAGATTTAAAAACAAAGTCTACTGTTACTAATACACATGTATGAATTACTCCGGTTAAAATAAATCTTTTATATCAATAAGACAAAAATGTATCGTCCTGTTATGTTAGGCTATGAGTGAGCATGGATGAAGTTTCACACCTCATGTGCTACAATCAATTATTTTCTTCTTTAAGTAAGAAATACGAGTTGTGTTTTAAAAAATATAACATCTTCTGCTTCTTCTTTTTCATTTCTGTGGAGAAAAAAAGTCAAAGCATGTAAGCAATATAAGGTCTTTTGATGGCCAAATTGAATTAGTCTTAAAGTTTGACAGCTATTTCTTTCCAAAACTGACATTCACACTTCTTATTTAGTTTTTTTACACTCCAATTTACTCACTAAAACTATAGTTTTCAAAGAGTATTAGAGACTTATTGGGGAGCACAAATATCGCTTCCCTTCTTTCCAAATCCTTCTTGAAACCAAATCAATTTTCTTAAATAGGTTTGAAGTCAACTTCACTCGTTCAGATTTTGTATAAAGAAGCTTTATAGAACTTGAAAGAGTTTTGTATTCTTTTTGGATAATTAAGGATGGAATCCACCACATACACCTTTTTATGACGAGATTGAGCATATTCAGTATGTTCTTATCCAAATATGAGCATTCATTTCACATCCAGAAAAACAATTACAATCATGTGGTTGGTGTTATTAAACATGGATCTGCAACAAAGAGACATATTTACTGACGTAAAACGAGAGAAAACATATTGTGCAATTTGTAGAGAAACAAACTCGTTCGTTATCTCCACCTTCGACTTGAAAAGTTTCAGAATTCTGATTAATCCAAAATGCAGAAATCAAGAAGAAATGTGGAGATTTAAAAAGGGAATGGCCAAAATAATCATAAACAGAAAGCATTGCAATAACTTTCCTGGTATTTATGACAATTTTGCCTAACAGTCCTCTTATTTTGAATGTTACACTTCGTTCCCCAGTTTTTATTGTTTAGGTAACAAAACCTCATAAATAGCACAACTTTCAAATGGAAATCCCAAACTACTTTTTTTTTTGGGTGAAAAAGAAAAGAAAGAAAGGAAATAGAACCAATACGACCACCAACACCACGCTGCACCACTATGCCATGTTTACTACCACCACAATAATAAAAAACAAGCAAACCAAAAAAAAAGTAATAAATAAATAAAGTATTAACATGGACTTTTTTGGACTGAAAATTAGCCTTTATGTTAATCAGACAAAAAAATTACACAAGGATGTAAAGTGGCTTAAATTAAAGTACATCAAAGATCACTATAACAACGTACCACCAAAAAAAAAAAGGAAAAACAAGGTGACCTGTTTCCATTTCCTTTTTCTTTAATTGTATTAGGTCCTCTCATTTGGTTTATGAATTGAGTTTTAGATAGGGCGAGTGTGTTCATTTGGTAGCAACAGGGAGGTAAACGCAATAATTGAAATAAGAGAGTAATTAAATAAAATTGTCACAAATCTCAATGAAAGTTTCTAAAATTATTGCTAGTTAATAACCTATACAAATCCCTCTTACCTTGACCAATCATTTTCTCGTATCTTTAATCAAAATTTCATCTAGCCAAAAAAAAGGAAAAATATAATAAATAACAAATTCAGAAATAGATCTTCAAAACATATGAAAAGATAGATAGCTAGCTCTTAATTTTCATCAGCATTATGATCATTCACTGTTTCTTGGACATCTTCTAATATCAGTACAACCCTGGGGTATGGATTAGCTGGTCCATGATAATCACAATTGTAATAGGAATGCCCTCTATGGTTACATGGAATGCTGTCCCTCCTCATTGCAGCATAGCAAATAAACTGTTGAACTTGTGCTAAACCTTTTCGACTGTTATCAGACTCCATGATCACCATTTCTTCCCTGTCAATGTTCTTGCATTTTCTATGATCTCCACCTATAAAACCCTCACACTTTTGACCAAATGTGCTTGTAAGATGATTAGCAAAATTCTTAAGAGTATATCGGTGTGCGCAAAGCGTGCAAATGATGAGTTAATAGCATGACTAGTTGACGACACAGAATCACTCCATGAATGATATTTATGGCTGGAGAGGGCCATTTGTTTTGGATGAGTGGGAAAAGAGACGGAACTGGGGAGAGTGAGTTGGAGGAAGTCAAGAAATTAGTCGACGAATACTGAGCTAGGGGAAATAAAAGGGAAGGCTGAAAAGCTAGTTTTGTTTGCTATATAATACTATACATTATTTTGGGTTTTGACGAAATGGGGGAGCTATTCTTACGGGAATTTAAAAACTATTCAAACTTGGGAATCCGATCCTTTCTCAAGCGGATATATAGAATTTAGAGCTGTTATTGGATTGGCCAATAATAGTAAAATACTTGGATATAATAGCATAACTGACATTTAAAAGAGAAAAAAACTAAAGGGAAATTCTTCGAAAGCACAAAAAATTCATCTTGGTTGAACTTGAGCATAAACCAATAACAACATTGTTACATAGAAAACAAAAAGCAAAAGAAAACACAATAAATTTATTAGAAAACTACAAAGTTGTTTCGAAATTGGTCAGACAACATCATTGATAAATCATTAATCCAACATATTATGATCATTGATCATATCCTTCAAGCTTCCTCATGGCCCTTAGATATGAAACGAGCAAACTTCTTCAGCCAGACTGCAATATACACTAGGGTTGCAGCTCCAAAAAGAGTAACAAGAACGATGTACAAAGTTGTTCTATAAGACTCGTGAGCAGCAATTTCGATCAAGAACCATATTTCTACTGCTGCCATTATTGCAGCACCCAATAAAGTTATGAGTTGCCAAATTAAAGCCCTATAATGCCTTTGTCTTGGAGTTGGCTCCAGCGTTTCGCTTGAAGTTATCTGCAGACTCATCTTCTCCTTCTTCTGCAAAATCGATTCGACGGAATAATTAACGACTTAACGAGGGTTGTATAGAAATATGAAGGCTTTTTCGTGGTGAATTTTTATAAGAGAGGATTCATCCGATTTGGTAAATTTAATTTAGTGTCAGGTTTCCATGTTTTCCTCGAAAAGGGATACAAAAAGATTCTGTTAGATTTTTAAAGTATTAGTATTACTCCTAACTGGTGGGTAATTACTTGATTGATTCAGCATATTTCCCATTCCATTACTTGCAGTGGCAATCATTCCTTATTTTGCTTAAAAAGTGAATCAATTATAAATATTTGCTGTGTAAATGAGAATCACTTTATTGAATTCATCATCTTCTAAACCTTCTATAAATCAGAATTTCGGAATCTTTGATATCAAATTTAATAAGCTGTAAATATTACGCGAATTTGCAGAATTCTTTCAAGAGGACATAAAATTTTGTTAGACAATGATTCCAGAAGCTAATTTGCCAATATTCCTTTTTTTGGCATGGCACTTGGTCTATATTATGATGTAAGTTGTAAAAATTCCTGCTTGATGAAGCTATCAATTAATATGGAGAACATAAGCATGTTTATTAATTTTAACATTTGCTACATACTTGAAGAAAAATGCTAGATTTTAAGTGTGAATTGACGACAGAATGACCAGTTGTCCATTTGCATGCTTAGTTAATTGGTAGGAGCATACTTATTAAACTCGGCCCGGAGAGGAGACCGGTGAAGGAGGTGGGTCAACAGGTCACTGGTTCAACCGGTGGGTGAGTGGTTGAACCAGTGGGTCACTAAATATATTTAAATATTATATCTTATAAATTTTGATATAGGATATTTGATATAAATTGTAATAAATAATGTCATAACAAATATTCATTTAATTTAATTTGCTATAGAATATTTAATTCATATAAGAATCAACAAAACATAAATTTAATTAGTAATCTACCAAACTTCAAGTGTATATGTTTACTGTAATTATTTAGGTTATTTACAAATTTTAAGTGCAAAAAAATATTAAAAACAATATTTGTCTTTAAAATAAATTATGTAATATATTATTTTTGAAATCTATTTTATAATTTATAGAATATAGGGTCATAAGTTTTATTAAAAGATTCCAAATAAATTTGTTTTGGAGAATTAAAAAAAATAGATAAAATTAACAAAACATTCATATAGCATAAGAATGGCCATTAATTAACAAGTGACAAAGTGGCCTGGTGGTGAGTGACACACAAACAAGACCTCTAGTCTTGGGTTCGATTCCCAGCTAAGGCTTGGAAAAGCTTTTTTCCCTGAAAACTGGTTTGCCCACAAAAACTGGCCGGGTTTCCGGTTGAACCGCCGGTCCGTTGAAAAGTCAACCGATCACCTGCACAAATGATCTAATTAGAGAACCGGCCCGGTTTAATGGCCGGTTCACCGGGTTGACCGGTCGAACCGTCAGGCCGGGCCGGGTTTAATAACTATGGGTAGGAGTGCATTATGGGTTACTGTAATTTAAACGAGTTTGTGAATCTGGTGCATGCATACACAATGAGATAGCCATTGCAAATTCCAACCGTCCCCCCCCCCCCCCCCCCCCCCCGGGCGCAAGAAAAAAAAAAGAAGAAAGAAAGAAAAGTGTCGTCTTTTTAAATTCGCATAAAAAACCTCAAAGATTAGATCAATTGTTTATAAGGTCAAAATCTAATCTTGAAGGAACATTGACTATTGAATGTACAAGGAAATTGGAGCTTTATTGTATCTTGATTAGGTATTTGGTCATTGCATGCAGACATTTCTTGGAACAATAATGGCCATCCTTGATGTGCACAAAAAAAATTCTTGCTTGGTTATCTAGACGTCACAGCGTTCCCATCTTCTGGATTCCCTCAACATATTTTTTCAGTCTTGCGCATTATGTGTTTAAATCTTGGGCAAATTACACTTTATCCCCTTGTAATTTACTATTTTTTATACGTAATCTCTTTATAGTTTCAAAAGTTATACATAATTCCTTCATGATTTGAATTAAAGTATCAAAGTAACGGAATTAACAATCCGTAATGTAGTCATCTAAAATATCAAAAATACCCCTATATAAAGTTGAAAATTATTTATTAACTACAAGGGAGTTATGCCTATATTTTGAAAACTATAAGAGAATTATATGATAAAACATTAAATCATAAGGGGGTTATATGTTAAAGTATTAAACCATACGGATTTAGTGTGTCATATATATCATATTTATATATATTGGTCATTTTAGCCATTTTAATTTTTAAATAAGGGTAATTTCGACATTTCAAAGATTTCATTATTGATGTTCATTTCCATTACTTTGACACTTTAATTCAAACCATGAAGGGTTATGTATAGCTTTTGAAATTATGGGAGATTATGTATAAAAATACTAAATTATAGGGGGTAAAGTGTAATTTGCCCTTAAATCTTCATATAATCTCAACGCATTTCACATTTTACTATCTATTACCTCCTCAAATTCCGCTATCTTCATTCTTGATAGAGGTGTCCCATTTTTAAAATTTTTTTATGACAACTTATTGCAAGTTTAAATTTTTTGACTCGATCAGGCCAAAGTTCTACAAAAAGTTTAATTAGTGGATGATGTTATAGCATAGTTATTAAACCCAACCCGGTCCAACGGTCGAACTGGTGACCCGGACATTGGACCGGGTTGGGTTTTAAATTAGATCGTTTAAGCAATTAAGCCGTTGACTAATCAACGGACCGGCGGTTCAACTGGATAAAACCGGAAATCTGGCCGGTTTTTGTCTACGAACCGGTTTCGTAGCAAAATTTTATGCCTTTGCTAGAATTCGAATGTTGGACCTCTAGCCATTGCAACTATGCGGATACCACCAGGCTACTTCATGATATGGTGATAAGGTTGCTTACTTATAATATATAAACATGTTATCAATTTAATCTTTTTTTTTATTTCTCTAAAACAAATTTATTTGGAATCTTTTAATAAAAATTTATGACCCCCATACTCTATTAAGTTATAAAATGGACTTAAAAAATAACATATTACATAATTCATTTTAAAGACAAATATTATTTTTAATAATTTTTTGCACTTAAAATTTGTAAATAAGTTAGATAATTACACTAAACATAGATAAAATTTTATACTTGAAGTTTGACGTATTACTAAATAACTTTATATTTTATTGATTCTTATATGAATTAATTATTTTATAGCAAATTAAATTATATGAGCTTTTGCTATGACATTATTATTACAATTTATATCATATATCTTATATTTAAAATTATGAAATATAATATTTAAATATATTTAGTGACCCACCGGTTCAACCACTCACCCACTGGTTGAACCAATAACCCGTTGACCCACCTCGTTCGCCGGGTTCCCTCCCAGGTTGGGTTAATAACTATGTGTTATAGAGTTTTCTTTGAAAGGCTTGGAGTGAGTTAGTGACTTATTATGGGATAAATTATGTAACTATCTTTGTTTTCTTTAATAAGTATATGGTTGTGAAGTTTGAATTAGCCAAATTATACATGGCTATTCATAAAGCTTGGAAAGACTGAGGCCGTTTAGATCTGAATTAATGACTTCCATGCAGGAAATTCTATTTGGTTTTATTGGCCACGGGACCAATGAGAAAGTGACCAAAATTGCATATTTTAGGTTGTTTTAACATTCGTCTAATCATATAAACTTTTGGGATTGCTATTGCACCGGCCCTTGCAAACTTGTTATAGATGGGAAAAACAGGAAACAAAAGTTTTGTTTCTGCTTCTTGCAAATGTGAAAATGTGAAAAGTTTTGTTTCAGGTTCTTGCAAATGCGAAAATGATTTCATAGCCAAATAGGCATGAAATATGCAGTAAATCTAGTGCATAATTGTATTGAATATGCTTCTTATGGATATAGTAGCATTCTGATTGAAACTTGAGAAGCTGAATCAACATCAATGTCCATTGCAGAGAAGCCAGCATGAGTAGTTTCCCACAGGCGGAAGTGTTTGAAGTACCAGTAGAAGTGTTTGAAGCTGCATATTGGCTAAGAGTTCAAAGCAACTCTTTGAAGCACAAAAAAGGCTTTAGTGTCAGAACTATCTCTGCAATTTTATAACCTTGGATGGCTTTCATGTACTGGAGGTAGTGTAACCCTGAAAGTCCATGAGCATAATGTCCCCAGACAGAATCAATTCATAGTCATGTTACCTTCAAGTTTTCTCTCCCTTCCTCTGTCTCTGTCTGCTGCTCTCTCCCTCCTGTTTTCTGCTAATACGATATAATGCATCGTAGGTGTACAGAAGGATAGGATGTCGCCAGAGGACATGTATGTCCTTTCTTCTAGTGGATCTATTTTGTCTCCGCCTCCTACCAAAGACATATCCTCATAACCCTCCAAAATGTACCGATTGTGCTCCTCTATTTCTCAAGGTACATCAGTTCTAGCTTGGTCATTTGTTGTTACCCCAATACATTTTAATTATCCTCGATATCTTCTTGATTCATCATTTTTCGAAGTATGTTACCCTGACTTCTTGTGTTCTATAGGTTTATGAAATCTCTAATGCAGGAGCTGTGATTCACAGTCATGGATTGGATGCTTGCCTTGTAACAATGATTAATTCTTCGTCGAACGAGTTCCGCGTAATTTTCTTTCTCCCAAAACATTTCTAATTGAAAGACAACTGCATCGACCTTGCCTTCTTATTATCTTAAATTTGGTTCTGTTGATTGTACATCTGGAATTGTTGGGATACAGATCAGAAACATGGAGATGATAAAGGGTATTCAAGGGCATGGTTACCATGACGAACTTGTTGTGCCAATAATTGAGAATGCTCTCAGTGAGGGGAAGCTTGTGGAGTCACTAACTAAAGCGGTATCCTCTGCCAACAAATTTCTAGTTCAGCAAAATATTTTAGATAATCTAGAGGACGGTGGCAAATTTATGGTACAATAGAAGTTTTATTTGCATAGTTTGCAATTGCAGAATTTTAACAAAGTTTAACATTCTGGTCATGTAGATCAGAACTTATCCAAAGTCAACTGCAGTATTCGTTCGCAGGCATGGTGTGTTCATATGGGGAGACAGCTGGATTAGTGCCAAAACCCAGGTTAGCGTTGTATAACAAGCTATGCTTATTTCTTCATTTAGTGTTCTTCAATTAGACGCACATACTTGACGAAATAATTAACAGGCCATCTAGTGAAGGTGCAAACTGGCTTTCACTTGTTTTCACCAATCTTCCAGTCTTTGATTCTAAGTTGTATAGAACCACAATATTTCGACTTCAAAAAAGACGTGCTATTTTGGGTCTGCATCTTCCAAGAGGGCTGCATGTCTGGTTTTTCCATTAGCATTGTGTAGTAGTAATTTCGCACTTCTGGCTTGTACTTAACTGCATTTGGGACTTTGTAATTTGTTGCACTTTTTTCTTTGAACAACATTTCTTCCCATTCTCTGATAAATTCTAGTTCTGCATTTAACTTTTACACTTCTGGCTTGCATTTAATGGCAGTGAATACTCTCAATGTTGAAATTTGTCTCTTTAAACACCATTTCTTCCTATTCTCTAATTGTTAATCGCTTTGCCAGGCTATATGCTACCACTATCTCGCTGCGGCTATTAAGTTTCATCAGCTGGGCCTTCCCTATTGACCTTAGATGCACGTCTCATATTTCTTCCACCATTAATTCCTTTTTGATAATCTTATTTTGGACTTCGAAGTGATGTATGCTATGACATGGTGAAGGTAGTGTTCTGGTACAAAAATTTGTGGGCATACAGGTAATTGAGTGCGGGGCATTTGATTCTCCAACTCTATCGCAATTGTCATCATCCTTTTGTTCATGATCTTTAGGTATCTAAATCTCCAACTGGGTTTATGAATCTGCTTTAGAGAGATGGAACATTACCACCAGAAGGGTAAAAAAGAATTTGGAGTAATAGGTCAATATAAGACCATATACATGAGTTGTCACTCTTCACATATTTTGTAGCATCCAACAACGTACTTTCCCAGTTAAGCAGATTGAAATAGACCTGTATAAGCAAGATAGTAAATCAAATTTACTATTTCAATGAATAGTACTATACTAGTGGTTAAAATAGATTAACATCCACAACCACTAGCAATGAATTTTCTTTATCTTAATTGTTTCCGGCACATAATTTTACTATTTCAAGAAAAATGGTGAAATTGAATTTAATTGATATCTAATATACAGAATTAGGGATGGGCCCCACGGGGGAGTAATGGAAGGGGGCAGGGACGGGGGGAATTTTTCTCCCCCAGTTTTAAATGGGGCGGGGGAGGGGACAATACCCCCGCCCCGTCCCGCATTTCAATTTATTAATATAAATAAATATAATATATTATATAATCTAATAGTAATAAATTTAGAATATTTGACAACTAAACATAACTTTTATCTCATTTCTATCCAAATTCCTAGTTGATATTTGGCACAAGCATGTTACCCATTCTATGAGTATTTCCAAATGTTATCTATACAATCCAATTGAGTTTCTTAATTTTTTTGGTGTTTTATGTCAACACTTTTCTTGTTTCATTTTTTTCAACTCCGTATTTTATTTTAGTTTTTGAATTCAACTTTGATATATTGAATAAAAACTTCTAGAAAAAAAATCAAATTACCACCCGCGGGCACTTGTGGAGGAAGTGGGGAGGGGCGGGACGGGGGTGGGGGGAGTTTTTTGGCAACGGACCAGGGACGGGGGAGCGATCCCCCAAACCCGCCCCGTTGCCATCCCTATACAGAATCCTCGAAACCTGCACCATTGCCATCCCTGTACAGAATGAAGAATGAAGCACTACAATAAATAAATCCGCTAGCATGGGATATTCAATTTGCTCCTAACAAACAGGCTAGATGGCACCATTGGTTGTTCTTGAAAGCAGCATTTCCTCTATAACCAAACAAACCAAAAATCTAGGCCACTATTTGAGTCCATTATTAATATAAAAATGGCCCAAAATGTTGCTTCCCTGTCATCCTCCAATCTCTTCTTGCTTGCCTCCAAGTTTCTCTCCGAATTGTAGTCTACATTGCCAAATTCCGGGGAGAATAAACTCCCAACTCCTTCACCAAGGTTTCGTTCACATTCATGAAGAAATCAATCTCCTGCTTAGTTCTTTTGTCCCTGGCCTGCATTGCCTCCTTTGGCACCACCTCTAATGGACAATCTGATGGCTGCAAAATATATGATATCACTCATCCCGTAAAGAATAATATGCCTACTTTTGATGGAGGCTCAGTAGGTGCTAGAGATGTGATAATAGAAAATGAAGGGAAAGTTATCCTTACTGGTAGCATCACCGTGGGCACTCATCTTGGAACTCATGTTGATGCCCCTGCACACATTTTCCCGGACTTGTTACGATAGCCAAGATTGACAGTTGATGCCCTCGACCTCAAAACCCTCATGGGTTCGGTCCTGGTTGTCCAGACGCCTAAAGACAAGAACATTACTTGTGAAGTTATGTAGTCTCTGCAAATTCCTCCAGGGACAAAGAGAGTGATTTTTAAGACATCAAACACTGATAATCGCCTCATGGATAAAGGCTTCTTTGTACCTAGTTATACTAGATTTACAGCAACAGGGGCACAATGGTTGGTACAGAATACTAATATCACATTTGTTGGGATTGATTACATGTCGGTTGCAGTGTATGATGAAGTTGTCCCGGTTCATACAACCTTGTTGAGCAGCCACAAGATTATCCCTGTTGAAAATTTGAAGCTTGATGATATTGCTCCAGGGAACTACAATGTTCTTTGTTTTCCTTTAAAGGTAATTGCTGAGGCCGGACCAGTCAGGTGCATTCTCTTGGATACAGCATGTCAATGAAACTGTGATTTTGTCCCCTTACCTTTTACGGGTTTTTATTCTTTTACTTTTGATTGTTTCTTTTGTCTTCATTTTGTTTTCTATGTCTTACTTTTGTTTTCATTGTTATTCTGGTTGGGAAATGATGATTGATGGATGCGAAAAGTGTTGCACATGAGTTAATGTTTTATGTGATAGTCTATTTGGAGGATCAGGTATGTTTACTTCCTCAAAATCAAAATTAAAATAGTTTTGAACTTTAAAAATAAGTTCTTACCCTATGATCAGGGTTACAAGCTAGTTATATAACATAATCTTGAAAAATGGATATTATCATAAATTACTTTTGTGTTTTTTGTATAGATTTTTTGATTTAGATTTTGCATGAGTGCTTATCCATTTTAAAAAAACCTTTTCTTTTCCCTTATTTATTTTTCCCCATTCTTATAATCAAGTATTGTTGTTTGGAATAATTTCGTTTTCTGAAAGCTGCTCTAAGAAATGATATATGAGACAGAGCCTGGTTTTTGACATAGCTAAATTTGAATAGGATAAAGGTTTGATAACCTCGCAAGGAAGATTAAAATCTTTACATATAAAAGTCTCCTGCTTAGGATGGAGTTGCAAGCTAGTTTATATGTATGTCCATTTGTGCGGTGGAGAAGCAGCAGAAGAGATTTATATAACACATCATTCCCAATCTCCTCATCGTATATGCATTATTTCTTGGTTCTTACCAATTCTACCCAAGAAAACTACTGCCAATGGTTTTGTGCTTGCCTGCATAAAATAAAACCCCACAAAAAAAAAGAGGAATTAGACTATAAAAATTTCATTAAAACAGATGACAAAGTGCTGTGAAGCCAGCCCCTTTTTTATTTTTCAAGAGAACAAAACCAAAATTTTTAATGAGATAGTAGGAAATCGTCCAGCATAATTTGCTTGACAGCAAAGTGAGTTGAAGAATTCCACTGAGATGACGAAGTGGCATGCAGGCAACCCATGCTAAGACTGAAGGAAGTGCACGACAGTGGAACTCTATTTTCCTCATAAATAGTTTAATTTAGTTGTGATTAAATCAAGAGAAAAAATGAGGAGTGACGCGATATTGGCACGGCTCAATCAAACCATTGAATCAAGTGAAGTACTTGAAAGCAGAGTGTGATTGAACTGTGTCAACATCTGGGACAGCATTGTGTTTCAGCTGATGAAGCCGTTGATAGAGGGATTGAAGCTGTACGGGAAGATGCAACTCTTAAAATGTTTGCCAAAGTCGATGGTTTAGGCTTTTGCTCAAGTCCATATGGTGAGAAAAAAAGTGTGGAGGTGGAAGAATCCTTGGCCAATAAGACGTGAAGAATGTTACAAGAAAGTGTTTGCCAATTTTTGGAGAGGTTCTCTAGGCAAAGCCGGCCATTCTAGGAAGACAAAAGAAGCAATGTATAGACGACAATTAGCAAAAGCATTTAGGTTTTTGTTATCTTGATTATGATTTGAACATAATATAATTCATAAATGCTAGCTGCCATTAGCTTACAAATCAAGAAACATTTATTTCATTCAGAAATCATTTGGCATAGAACTAATAAGATGATGTTGTTTCCAATGTTACTTTGAAATTATTATGTCTAACGAAATCCGTCATGATGAACTTGTTATATGCTCAATTCAGAGTTTGAAAATTGTACAATATTATTCTCATATTAATAGCCAAATAAAACATGGGATCTTTTGTAATTATCCGAGAAATCACGATGTATTGTTATGTAGTAACCAGTATTTGCTTGTATATACCAAGAATACGTCAATGAAATGTCTCAAATGACGACAAAGTATCCCATTAGAAACCACGTCTTAGTCTTAATCTAATCATTACATATATGCCCAACAAAGTATACGGTCTCTCCCCATAGTTCTTTTTTTTTTCTATTTAGTTATATGATAAATTTAGTTTCTCTAAGATCCCTTAATGAGAATTTTCTCTCTCCTTAGATTTTTTGTGAGATTTTTTTGTTAAATTTGTGTTTCTCATAACTATTTTATCAGATTTGGATTTTTCACATTTATCTAGTTTGATTTAAACTTCATCTTGGGTTTGGAACTAGCATATACTAAATCAGTCCTTTTGAAAATACGCACAGATCTTGGAATTGCAAATATTTATGTAAAGATTATCCTCATTTAAAATCTAAAATAACTACAGTGGCCAAAATATACAAATTTAATATACATTATACTTTAACTCCTGATGATTAGTACTTTTTTACATAACCCAGTTATGGTGTTTAAAATTTACAGATTACCACCCTTGTGATTAATAAACAATTTTCCTCTTGATTTAGGATTATTTTTGACATTTTAGTCAGCTCCATTATGGAAAGAAAATTTCGTCATTTTGACATTTTAATTCAAATTTTGAAATGATTATATATAACTTTTGAAATCATAAGAAACTTATGTGCAAAAATTTTAAACCCCGAGGGTAAAATGTAATTTAAACGAAAGGAAATTATCTTCGTTACCAAAAAAAAGGAACATACACGGCCAACTGTTGTTTGGAAGTTGGACGTGGAAACTGTATTTCTGGTGAATAGATTGACCACACTCTGTTCAAGATAATTTTAAATTATAAAAGCAAGGAATGCTGATGCCCTTGGCTTAATTATCATAGCTGAGGAATTGCTTGTTCAAGGATTAGATTATTTGCTGCCCTGATACTTTGGAACCCATGGATCGTATTAATTAATTTTAGATAACTTGCTATAAACGTTGTAACCCGGTCCTAAATTTGCAGTTAAATTTGCAAGACAATTAGTACTCACAGTTCACATATTTGTCTACATTTTAAAAAAGTTATCCCCCCACCCCTACCAAAAAAAAAAATAGTTGTTCCAAAAACCCAGACAATATGGACATCAGACAACTCATGAGTATTTGGTCTTGATTCGATTCTGAAACCTCCCATTCCTCTTCCTCTTTTTAAGGTTAAAATTTCCCTAAATACAAAATAAAATAAAAAAGTAAAAATAAAAATTTGGTCCCTAGATGCCCTTTTGCTACTACTTTTCCTTCCCCAATTTGCAAAAGTTAAATTTGCGCATTGATTTCATCTATATTCATATTGCAATGGGAATATCTTTTACTCACAAAATTTTCACCAAAAATCTTTTTTCTCTTAAATAGTACGTCTCTTGTTTTCTTTGGTTTTATTCATGGTACATATGGCTCGTTTGTACAAAATGCTAAGAATTGTTAGACAGCATTATATCAGATTTTGATTACCAAATGTATTAGCGCAACCAAATGTAGATGGAATTATGGAGAACTGCCTTTACACCACGAAACAAGAATTGCACGAGAAGCTTTCGGTATGATCAAAGCTTTCAACGACAAATCCAAAGTACAGGGAGCAGTTAACAAAAGCATCATCTTCGATCCGCATTGCTGTCCCATCTGTGTAATGGCTTTCCTCAAATCCTTCATTACTACCCAAAACAGGCCTTTGGTTTCAACTGTCCCATTTTGTCCCACCCCCATTTCTTGCCTGCCCACCATTTATACACTCAGCACTGTTGTTCCACCTTAGCTCTCTCTAAACTTGGTAGAACTTTGGTAAGCTAGCCAAGAGAGGAGAGCAAAAGGTTGGACAGAATGGCGAAGTTCAAAAGAACGGACCCGAACAGAAGCCTCGAAACCTTGCTGGACATGGATAAAAGCGCCCAGCTGATCAACAAGAATGTGGTCAAGCAACCAACAAGGAAGCTGATACCTGGACAAGGCCTTGAATTCAACAACCTCTCGTACAGTGTCATGAAGAAGCAGAAGAAAGATGGTGTTTGGATAACTAAAGAAGCCTATCTTCTTAATGATATCTCTGGTCAGGCCATGAGGGGTGAAATCATGGCCATTATGGGGCCTAGTGGTGCTGGAAAGTCCACTATTCTTGATGCTTTGGCTGGTCGAATTGCTCAAGGGAGTCTTGAAGGATCTGTTAGGATTGATGGAAAGCCAGTAAGTCTGCAATGTTCACTTACCCTAGTATGTCCCATTTGTTTCATGTGTACAAATCAGCAATTAGATCTTAATTATGCTTGATCTGCAGGTAACAACTAGCTATATGAAGATGGTTTCTTCTTATGTGATGCAAGATGACCAGCTCTTTCCAATGCTGACAGTCTTTGAGACATTCATGTTTGCAGCTGAAGTCAGGCTTCCACCTTCCATATCTCGGTCTGAAAAGAAGAAAAGAGTCTATGACCTCCTTGATCAGTTAGGCTTGACGGTATAAACCACCACCCTTCTTCTTCCCACCTTCAATATTCTGAAATTCTTACCACTGTTTTGGGCAATGCAGAGTACTGCACATACTTACATTGGTGACGAAGGAAGGAGAGGAGTATCAGGTGGAGAACGACGAAGGGTGTCCATCGGCATTGACATAATTCATAAACCATCACTTCTGTTTCTGGATGAACCTACTTCTGGTTTGGATTCAACTAGTGCCTTCAGTGTTGTAGAAAAGGTCAAAGACATTGCACGAGGTGGAAGTATTGTTCTCATGACCATCCACCAGCCTTCCTTTAGAATCCAAATGCTTCTGGACTGCATCACAGTCCTGGCAAGGTAATAAAGAAGTACTGATCAATGGTCAAAAGTAAAACACATAATAAATGGAAATTCGAATATGCTAAAAACAGAAACTGACAATGGAGTTTGTACAACAGGGGAAGACTGATATATTTAGGAAGCCCGACCACTTTAGGTGCCCATCTTGCTGGATTTGGAAGGCCAGTTCCAGAAAGCGAGAACAGCTTGGAGTACCTCCTAGATGTGATCAAAGAGTATGATCAGTCAAACGTCGGCCTTGATCCTCTGGTACTCTATCAAAGGGATGGCATCAAGCCTGATGTGGTGGCTAGAACCCCAATTCCAAAGACACCAAAAGCTCTGAAAACACCAACTACTCCCTATGGGAAGAAGACTCCTGGCCCCAAGCACATCAGCCTTCGTAGCAACCAGTTTTCCTCCGGAAATTTGACATCTCGAGGAGATCCTGCAAGCTTTCAATCTTATGACGATGATGATTACGAAGATGATTTTGATAACTCCCTTGAACGCAAGATTAACCACACGCCAATGAATATGCACAGTGGTGTCTATAACCCACGTTTGGCTTCTCAGTTCTACAAAGATTTCTCAGTTTGGCTCTACCATGGCGTCAAGGGGACCCCCGGTCGTGCACCATCATGGACGCCTGCACGAACCCCTGGATGGACTCCAGCAAAGACACCTCTTTCTGGTACAAGAAGCCAAGTTTCAAGCCGATATTCAACACCTCAGCAAACTCCTATGCAAACCAAGCCTCCTGTTGTCATGAGTCCATCACAAGACTCTTATATTCCATCTTACCAAGAATTTGCGGGAGGAAGTGCTTGACGAGCCCGAGCATAGGAACAAATTCGCGAATCCATGGCTGCGTGAGGTTGCAGTCCTTTCATGGCGTACGGCACTCAATGTTGTTCGTACTCCAGAGCTCTTCCTTTCCAGGGAGATAGTTTTGACAGTTATGGCTTTTGTTCTATCTACCCTCTTTAAGAAGCTTCATGATCTCCGTTTCACAACCATTAACCGGCTTCTTAATTTCTACATCTTTGCAGTGTCATTAATCTTCTTTTCTTCCAATGATGCTGTTCCCACTTTCATCCAAGAGCGATTCATCTTCATCCGAGAGACTTCCCACAATGCTTATCGTGCTTCTACCTATGTCATCTCCTCCCTCATTGTTTATCTTCCCTTCTTTGCTGTTCAAGGCTTCACCTTTGCAGTCATTACTAAGTATATGCTTCATCTCAGAAGCAATATCATAAACTTCTGGTTGATTCTTTATGCTTCACTGATTACTACCAATGCTTATGTGATGCTAGTCAGTGCAGTAGTTCCGAGCTATATCACTGGATACGCAATTGTGATAGCTACAACAGCTTTATTCTTCTTAACTTGCGGTTTCTTCCTGAAGGCATCCCAAATACCCAAAGTACTGGATATGGCTGCATTACATATCTGCAATCAAGTACCCTTTTGAGGCATTGCTGATAAATGAATTCAAAGGAAATGAACATTGTTATACTGGAGAACCTACTGAGGCTGTCACCGGGACCTTTAGGGGAAGTGAAGATCAGGCAAGCTGCATGATACATCGTCCCAAAACTGCACATTAATTGGCGAAGATATCTTGTTCACCATGGGTATTGACCTGGAGAACATTTGGTACAACATTGCAATTTTACTGGCATGGGGAGTACTCTACCGCTTCTTCTTCTACTTGGTTCTCAGATTTTTACTCCAAAAATGAGAGAAAATGAAAGTTCTCGATTGTTGTATTTCACCTTTATAGTCATATTAAATGTCTAAATTCATCCTTACGTAGACTAATAGTGGGCTCAATAAAAGATACCGTTATTTGGTTCCAAAACATTCTCAGGTGTGGTGTTCCCCTGTTTCCGAGATCAATCTTCTTAAGATGTCCTAGTTGAAAGGAAACAAATAAGAAACATACAATACAAGGGAAGTGATATGAATCTCGACCCACCAAGAAGAATCAAGAACAAGAATCACAAGTCCAAATCTAGATTTAGGTTCAATGTTTGGGATGGAAGTTCTTTACCAATCTTAGACCGCTCAAGAAAGATTAAGAAGGGTAGAACGATGTCATAATCAAGTGTGTTACTCAATTCATAAGTCGATATTCACCTTAGGATAGCTCTAAGATGTTCAAAAATAGTTTTCACAAGCCAAAAGAATTGTTTCACCGAAGAAACTAATGTTGGGAGAATTCTCTCTCTAATAATCGTTGTTCACAATGTATAAGTAAGGCTACTTATAGCCAAAAGACCTAAACTAACCCAAATCCGAATCGGACATAGAATACATCACTTATACCCTTAAACTACTATTCTAATGCACAATTAGCTAATTAGCTTGCCATTTATTGCTAATAACTAATAATTAAGTAGTTAAGCCAAAACCTAGTAAATTGAACGAAAACAAGAAAACTACTAAAAATTGATCCGATGAGAAATCGCAGCCAGTTTCCTTGGCAGATTCTCCTGTGGTTTAGTGGCGGAATGTTGACAAAAGGAAAATGAAGATGAAACGAAACATTGGACCGGATCGGCTACCCGATCCGCGAACGGATCTAGGCATGGATCCATCACGGCTCTTCTTCTTCCACGCGAATCAATGTAATTACCCTCCATTTCTCAGTACCAACTCCTTCTATGTGTTTATTGTGAGAACCCGAAAATTTTCACATTTTTCAAGTATTATTTTATTTCTGTGCCTATATTTTATACTGTCCTTTGAAAATATTAAATATTTTGTACATTTTACAAGTAAGTACAATTTTTAAATCATTTTCCTAGTATAAGTTAGTGTACGTAACTTGAAGTGCATTTGTTCGATGTGGGGCCCGCTAGTGCGATATAATTTTGCCGATTAGGTGCTGAAATATTAAGTGACATTATTTTCCAAGGTGCTAGGAGATGATTAGAGGGTAATTAGGTAGACTAATTATTGGAAGTAAGAAGATAAGCTTGGAACCATTCAAAGTGACAAGTGTCGCCAACCGATTGGAGGAAACTTGCCTAACTTTCTCACCTTTACCAAAACCAAAATTTGACCAATTTTCCTTCCATTTTCTCTTGTCTTGGCCGGCCCTCTTGAGGAGAAAACAAGAGAAAACTTCTTCAATTTCTAGCTTCAATCTTTGCTCCAATCTTGAGTTTTAACCAACCAAATTAGAAACTACTCCATACAAGTGCTTGCTAAGGAAGGCTAAAGGTTTTGGTGGAGTTGTTTTGGAGGAGGAAGTCTAAGCTACCACTTTCTTTGAGGTTTGAAGGTATATTTGTTAAGAACATCCTTTTTTGTTTCCAATAGTTGCAAATTAGTGGCCTATGGTGGCTTGCTAACATGATTAATGGATGATTTTGTGGATTAATGGGGAGTTGGTTAAATTTCTGATTTTATTGGGAATTTTTCTGTTTTATATGATAAGTATTGGCTAGACTTGGATTTGATGGCTTAATTGTTGTATATATTGGAGCTCTTATGTGTGAATTATGGTTAATTGCAGAAATTTCAGCTTGGTATGCACAATTTCAGTTTTAGGGTTTCCAATTTAGCATGATTAGGGTTTCCAATTTGGGGGTTTTATTGTGGATGGTTGTGAAGCTTCAATTGGTGGTATTTTAAGGGTGTTTGATAGCTTATGACTTGTACTTGAATTTGTGGTTGAATGATATGATTTGGTGGTTGGATTGTGTCTTGGAAAGTAAGGAAAAACAAGGGGAAATGCTGTCCATTTATTGCCTTGAGTTTGAGTGAATGGAAATGAGATTTGAATGTGATTTTGTGATGCATTGGACTTGCCTTACTTAGACATACTTAGTTCCACTTTAAAGGAATTTTTCTTGCATTTATACATTCCCATTTTTTTCCATGATGCTTAGTTTCAAATGGCAAGTTTTGAACTTCAAATAATTGTTCATTTTCCTTCCCAAAACAAAAAGGAGTGGCTTAGGGTTTCCCGGCTTCGAAACCTATTTTAACGAACGAGAATTTGATGTGAATTTAAGGTGTTTTATCTTCCTCTTGCATATGATTTTACCCAAAACACTTGTTATACATTATATCCTTGTAGATGTGTTAGTTTTGAGCCAAACAAAGAAACTTACGAAAAGAGGAAAAAAAATCACTGTTCACTATCCGGCCGGATTGCTGGCCGGGATTGACAGGGGAAGAAGAAAATAAATTTTCAGTTGCTCACTGCCTTGAATCCGGCCGACAATCCGGCCGATATCCGGCCAAGTTCTGGCCGGATTCTGACGTGTCGCTGTTCCAAATTTTCCGATGAAATTTTCTAAAACCCTTCTGAATTTAGTTTTCATGGTTTGGTTTGGGAAAACCTTTTAGTTACTCATTTCCTTTGATCAAAATGTACTCTTTCCACTTCTAAAATCATACTTTTACTTTGTATTAGTTTTATTCGGATTTCTTTGACTCACCCACATATTTTGATGATAGAACCATAATGTATTCTCTTGATTACTCTTAGGGTTTCTTGGAGACTAGAGTTGAGATCCGGAGGGATACTTTGGACGTTTTGCTTGCTTAGGTGAGTGTTCTATATACGTTATGTTTCATTGACTATGTGGCTAGTTGAAATACTTGATTAAATGTTAAATGTTCTCAATGATTGCAAAAATGATTTTTACTAGGCGAGTGTGTACTTTATCGCACTCGGCCCAAATGAACGTGAAATTGGAATGATTGAATGATTAAATGTTACTTGTGCATGAATGTAAGCCTTCTGGCTGAACTGGGCCCTTGCCTTTTGTTACTGGTCGACTCGAGCCAGAAGCGGACTCGGTCGGGCGATTAGTGACTCTGGGTTAATGTGAATGTTTGGTATACTCGAGTATGACCATGAAGTTTGGGAAGGACTGGCCAGTGCGCTGGCCAGAAGGGGAAGAACGAAATGAACGAATGAATGGCAAGAATGACGGAGGGATTTTCAATGACAAATGAAATTTTTCTAAATGATTGAAGGAATGGATGGTCGATGAACGAACGAACGAATGACTTCATGTATCCTTTTAATGAATGTGTTACTCTTGCTTTATATCGTAAATGTTACCTGGATTACTTGTTATTACGTGCTAATGTCCTTGTTTAATTGCTTAGTTGAGTATATAGAACCTCGCTGGGCTTATAGCTCATACCACGCCGTTTGTTTTCCTTACAGGGATTGCTAGCATGAGCGAGAGGCATGTATAGAATAGAATAGCCTAGTTTTTTATTTGAATTATTTTGTTTGACTTTTGCTTTCGTTCTAGTGCTTGGAGAAGGTTGAGCATATTGGGAATGCGGAGCTTGTGTATATATTTGGGACTATGTAATTGGTTGAGTTTGGGATAAATGTAAGTATATGTTTCAAGTCTGGGTTTCGTTTCCGCTTATTCTTGAGACTTTATCTTATTATACTTGATGTGAGTGAACGAGTCCTGGCGAGAGCTGGGCAGGCGGTCCGCCGAACCCTTTGGTTCGCCTTAGGGGAAGGTGGGGCTGTCACATTTATAGGGTCCAACGTGATCTTGACTGACGCAAACTAAAGCCATCAAAGAGTCTTTAAACTTCTTAGCACACAACGAGTGACTGGAACCAACTGAAACTTTGACAAGGTCAACGCATGCAGAAACTTGAATCTCTTGGACAGCTTACAATCCTTCACCATTCTCTCCTCTTGAGAAGGATTTGTCCTCAAATTGATATCATTGTCTACAAGGAAAGGACTCAAATCAGAGACGTTAAAAGTTGTACTCACATTGTACTCACCAGGTAGGTCAAGTCGATAGGCATTGTCATTTATCCTTCCCAACACTTGAAAAGGACCATCTCCATGAGAAGACAACTTGTTTAGTTGTTTTGCTAGAAACTTGTCCTTCTGAAAATGCAACCATACCCAATCACCAGGTTCAAAGACAACTTTCTTACAGCCTTTGTTGGCTTGTTGCACGTATTGGGTGGTTCTCCTCTCAATGTTGGCTCGAACCTTTTCATGCAAAGCTTGAACATACTCAGCTTTCTTTTGCCATCTAAGTTCACACGTTCAGACATAGATAATGGCAACAAATCCAAAGGGTCAAAGGGTTAAATCTATACACAACTTCGAAAGGTGAGAATTGTGTAGCACTATGCATAACCCTATTATATGCAAATTCTACATGTGGTAAACATTCTTCCCAAGAACAAAGATTCTTTTAATTATTGCTCATAAAAGAGTAGACAATGTTTTATTGACTACTTCCATTTGTCTATCAGTCTAGGACAATTGTGTCTGATAGAAATGTTAAGTTCTTAAACTACTTTTAGAAGTCTTTATATTCCAAGTCATTCCCAAAACCATTTACCAATAATATGATTTCATACTGATAGATATTGACACAAAATATCTAAACTTGACACAACTCTTTTATATGACTGTTTACCAATAATACTTAGACAAGGCTTCATATTTATGACTTCTAAATGATTTTGGGAATATAAAACCCTTTATATTTACCAATAATACGTAGGCAACACAAATAAAGCTGACATAGAACAAAGTCCATTGAGATGTCAACCCAAGGTTATGTAGGTATAGGAAGTGGAGTGTACAATCCAAATGGATTAACCTTTGATTTGGCACGATGACAAACTCCACAATGTTCTACCATACGCTCAAACATCCCTTATCATATGCGAGCAATGGAAGTGTTCCTGCAAAACAGCTAGAGTCTTGGCAACATCAAAGTGCCCTGTTAGTCCACCTCTATGTGACTTCTTAATTGTACAACTTATAAAGGTAAAACAAATAACCATCATGCACATAAAACTTGCCTTGGGCAGCTATGATACATGATTTGTAGATTTCTCCAAAGTCAAAATCGTTAAGAGACAATTTTTTCATTAGATTTCTCCAAGCAACTTAGCATCTAAGGTGGTTAGTAAAGAGTGTCTACGTGATAAAACATCAGCAATAACACTAGTTTTACCTGACTTGTATTTAATGATGTATGGAAATGTCTCAACGAAGGCAACCCAGCAAGCATGTCTCTTACTCAACTTAATCTGTCCTTTCAAATGCTTGACAGATTCATTATCGGTGTTGATGATGAACTCCTTAGCTCTCATGTTGCCAAGTCTTTAATACTCGAACTATGGCATATAACTCCTTGTCATATGTGAAATAATTAAGAGCAGCCCCATTTAGTTTTCACTGAAATAGGCAATTGGCCTTCCTCCTTGCATCAATATGGCTCCCACTGCAACCACCTGATACATCACATTCAATTTCAAAAAGTTAAATCAAAGTTAAGCAATGCTAAGAGTGGTGCATATGTGAGTTTGTGTTTAATCAATTGGAAAGCCTTATCATGTTCATCTCCCTAAGCAAACTTTCCGTCCTTCTTAAGCACAGCTGTCAAAGGTGCAACAATTGTGCTAAAGTTCTTGACAAATCTCCTATAGAAACTTGTCAAACTATGGAAACTCCGCACATCTCCTAAGGGCTTAGGAGTCGGCTAGCTTTCTATAACTTTGATCTTGTTTTCATTTGTGACGCCCCCACTTCTCCCAAGGACGAACCCAAGGGTATCGGCGGGACGCCTGCGTAGCTCTCGCTAGGAGTCGATACCATTCTAGTTCAAACTTAAAAGTAAATAACCAATAACAAAAGTCGAATTGAAAAACAAAGTCACTTTCATACATAAGTATTCAATCTTACATCACAAGTATTCAAAATACATCAACTTTCCCCAAAATATACAACTTTCAAAAGTTGTCTAATTAAATTCATTTAATACCCTAATCAAAAGACCATCGAGTTGGGTTCTCCACAATTCCTTCTATTCCAACCCCTGTTAAGGAAAACAAATCTAACGGGATGAGCTAATGCTCAGTGAGGCCAAGAAAATCATGCAAGCATGTAATTCAAGTAGCAATAAACTCATACGAGAAATAAAGCTATAACATTCAAATAATTCACAAAATAACACAAAACACACTTGATAAGGATACGGGAGCCCTCAGGAGTTAAGTTCCACTTGCTTTGCCAAGTCTCAATCATATACCTCCGCGTGATAACATTCCGTCATCCGGGTAGGTATTTTTAGTCCGTAGAACACCGTTTTACTTCACGAATCCCGTTCACCATTACACCCCTTGTTCCGGGCCCGCTCATCATTTAAAAGGCAATACTACTCGAGTATGCCAAACGAGATCTCTCAAATAGATCAAGTTTTATGAATATCTCATGGTTCACCAAGCTTTCCGACCAAGCCCATGCCGACTCGAGTTGCAAGGTTAGCCTATGAGTTTGGGCGTCCCCCGAATACGAATACGAATATAAGTCGATGAGCAGCACTCCATTCGACGATTCCAAATACGAATCATAAATATGAATCATAACCATACGAATATGAGTCGATGAGACAACGCTCCAATCGACGGTTTCATGTATAATGCACATAGCCAAATTCGAATATAATTTTCATTTGAAAGAGAACGAGTGCGATAAAGTACACACTCGACTCAAAAATTCCAAATTCACATAATTGATGCAAAACAATTCACGTACTTAACCACATAACATGCACTTGACACTCACCAAGTTAAAACAAAAGTGCGTGAGAAAGTCTTTAACGATCCGCTTCGAGATTCTCTTCGAAACCTTCTTGATCGCCTGAAGAAAAATGACCAACAATCACTCTCACACATTCACAAATTAATTATGACTCAAATCCATCATACACAATCGAGCCTTTGTTATAATTACCGCTTGCAAAGCTATATCGAGCCTTTGCTCGCACTTGTACATCTTTGACAAGAAATACAAGCATTTATCGTTTTGAAAAAAAAAAAGTTAGTGTTTGGGTGAGTTTAGCCCTCCTCTTGAGGCGCCTTTACACTTTCACAACTTTATCCAACATCTCGTTCATATCCATGTAATGTTGGACTTCAATCGCTTCAGTAATATTAGGTCTCATGCCATTCAAAAATCTTGCCATTGTTGCTTCCAAGTCTTCTTGCAAGTCGGCCTTCATCATGGTTATCTCCATCTCTTTATAATAGTCTTCCACTGACATATTCCTTTAAGTGAATGTTTGCAGCCGACGGTGTAAATCACGATGGTAGTAATTAGGTCTAAACCTTTTCCTCATTAACCCTTGCAATTTATCCCAAGTTCCCACTGCACGTTCACGATTTCATCTCCTACTTAAGCACAATTGATCCTACCAAATCATGGCATAATCCGTGAATTCAATTGCTGTAAGTTTATTTTTTTCTTCTCCAAGTAGTTGTTGCATTCGAAAATCATCTCTATCTTTTTTCCTACTCCAAATAAGCTTTTGGATTGGATTTTCCTTGAAATAAAGGAATTTCGAACTTTATACCTTGAATAGGATGGTCGCCTCTCCTATTATTGTTTCAGGCAGCCTTAGGCCATCTTTTTTCCTCCTTAAATTCATCATTCGATGCTTCAGTTTCATCCCTATTATCCCTTCCATGGCTTGATCCACTTCTATTGCAGGAGTTCACAAGGTGATCTATCCGTTCATGCAACTGCTCAAGTTCCAATCTCATCAATCATCATAACTCACTCATCATGGCTTTCATAGAGAGTTTAAGGTCAGCAATATGTGATTCCTCTCCGTTTAACATGTTAAAGAACCTACAAAAACAGTAAGCAAAGAAACAAATATATATTTCCTCACACACTCCCTTAGTGTTTACTCTCAAGACTCATGTTTTCACTCAATCACTTCAATGAATTCACAATCAGGTTCTAATAGTTGTTACTTGCTATCCTTGAATAAACTAAGCTCCCCACTAGGTAAATTTCAACCCACCAATCACAAACACCAAATTGTAGCAATTAGAAGTTTCAAACTTAGTAGCAAAATGAGAACAATGATGTGGTCATGATGGATTGGAAAATTTTCAGAATTTTGAACACTAAATATGCTGGAAATTTCATGTGAATTTTCAGAAATTTAGAGTCAAGAAATCGGATCAAATAGATTTGGCAACAAGTTCGAATTTTTTCCTAATTTGCAAAGCCGAATTTACTTGAACTTGGAATGATCAAAATTTTCTGGTTTGCTGTCCATTTCCTTGCTGAACAAGGATTTGGGAGGTGGTTAGTTGGTTTCCAAGTGGAATTTGGACAACAGAAATCGGTTATAGCAGTCACACAAGCGAATTCGATTTTGATTTGGAAACCTAGTTATGTGCAGTTTTTTTCTTCTTACACTTGCACATGCCTTTTGGTTTCTTACTTCCAAAACTGAATTTCTTGTTGCTAACAAATTCAAGAACGAATCAAGGCTGTTTGAACCTTTTTTTTCACTTAGCCTCGGTTCTGGGGTTTTGTTCAAGAATTGGTTTTGATTTCAAGAAGATGGCAGATTTGTTCAAGATTTCCAAAACCACCAATAAAGATTTCAAGAAGTTCAAGAATTCCAAACTTTTGTTTCAAGAAATTCAAGAAATCTTCAAGAAAATTTTCAGACAGCGAGGAATTTCTTCAAGAAACTTCTAAGACTTCAAGAATCAAGCACAAATAACATTTGCAAATCAAGAAACAATCAAGAACTCAACTTCTTGAAGAAACCCTAGGTAAGTACTTTGGATTTCTCGAGAAAGATTCACGAATAGAACAAAAACACACTATTGATTTTTTTTTTAACTATACTCAGAACTAGAAAACAAGACACGAATCAAGGAACACCCAACTCAATAGAAAACAGCAAATGCTTAACGACACAATAGAAAAAAAACACCCGACTCAACAAAACTTAAGGACGACTCAAGAACCCTAGGAATTAACAAGAACAAAGGATATAATGTTGATAACTTGCAACTAGTTCTGAATACTGACTGATATAAATCTCGACCATCTTAAAAAAATCAAGAACGAGAATTACAAGCCCGGATCTAGATTTAGATTCAACATTTGGGATGAAGTTCTTAACCAATCTTGGACCACTCAAGAAAGATTAAGAAGTGTAGAACAATGCCACAATCAAGTTGATTGATAAGTCAATGTTCATCTTAGCATAGCTCTAAGATGTTCAAAGATAGCTTTCATAAGTCAAAAGAATTGTTTTACTCAAGAAATTATTACTGGGAAAATTCTCTCTGTAATAATTGTTGTTTACAATGCATAAGTAAGGCTATTTATAGCCAAAAGACCGAAACTAACCCAAATCCAAATCGAACATGGAATACATCACTTATTTACTTAAGCTACTATTCTAGTGGCACAAATAGCTAATTTAGCTTGCCATTTATTGCTAATAACTCATAATTAATTAGTTAAGCAAAAATGTAACAAATTGAACAAAAATAAGAAAACTACTAAAAATTGATCTGATGAGAAACCGCAGCCGATTTTCCTGGCAAATTCTCTCACAGATCCACAACCCAATCCGCAAAATAGATCCAGGCACAAATCCACCACAGCTCTTCTTGTTCCACGTGAATCAATGTAGTAACCCTCCCATTTCTCAGTTTAGTGGTAGAACGTCGACCAAAGGAAAACGAAGAGAAACGAAGCATTGGACTAGATCCACAACCCAATTCGCAGATGGATTCAGGCACGAATCCACCACAACACCTTCTTCCACGCGAATTAATGTAGTGACCCTCCATTTCTCAGTACCAACTTCTTCTATGTGTTTGTAGGGTCCAACGTGATCTTGAACGACACGAACTAAAGCCATCAAAGAGTCTTTAAACTTCTTAGCACATGAATTAGTGACCAGACCAACTAGAACTTTGACAGGATCAACACGTGTAGAAACTTAAATCTCATGGACAGCTTGCGATCCTTCATTGGGAAGTGAAAAATAAAATTTGTTTCCAATCCCATGAACCTACTTGAAAGATCTTATGACTAGTATAGAAGTTAAGAGATGATTATTTCAAGGAGAAATAATTTCTTTATGAGATTTATAGAATGTATATCACCACCAAGATTGTAGCCACCAATAAGCCCTCCATATGGAAGTCCACGCCACCACTTTATCAATGGAAACCACCCAAGGTTGAAAACTCTTATATAAAATGAGTGCTAGTTTAAATAATAACCTTCAATTGTTTTTTAGCCTAAGGAAAGTGCTGATTTTTTCTTTCTCACAAGACAAGAAGAGAGAGTATATAACACAAATTGCCAATAAGAAGTATTTGTAGTGAACAACTAAAACCTTAATAGGGTAAGTAATAACACTATAACTCTTTGAGATTTTTTTTCTCTACAAAAAATGACCTCTTAAGTATCATATGCTTAGCTTATTAAGTCCTGTTTAATATCATTTTAATCCTTCAATAAGGACTGTATTTTTATATGATGTTATAGGTTCTCATTGAACTTGGCAATGAATATGAATTATAACGCTCTTGATTCAATTGGGTAAAATAAATTAAAGTTCTTTTAATTTATAATTCAACTAATTACTTAATTCATATACATAGATCATCATTGATAGCTAGCAATGTGTGATGACCACTCAAGTCAAGTGGTTTGACTATGCCATTTCATGAATTAGTTTCCATGTAACTAATATCCATTCACCGCAAATATATCCCATTTAGCATAGAAGAGCTTATTTGATAGTGCCATCCTCTTTTAGTTTTATGCTATTTATTACTTTCTTGTTTCCAAAATATAACTCCTTATAGTTGAAAATGGAAACATACTTTTCAATTTTACTTCCACTCTGTACTGAGATTCATTGAGTTATCATTTTTTACAAGTGGCTATAGGAGTATCTCTCCTATATTAAATCATCATTTATTGATCACCCATCATCCTTCCGTGTTTATATAATACCCAACATCTAAAATATAATTATTCAATGATTAATAATATTAGATAGAGTCAAAATACAATAATCCATATTCAAAATACTATTGTGATCTCAAGTCTAAAGATCACTTACACTTATTGTCACATAGAGAAATTTTTCACTCACACCATGAAATTCTCAATTAGTCAATCTAATATACTTGTCATTTACAAGTATTCGTATATTAATTCAGATGTTCCCACATCATAGTCAATGAGATTTACTACTTCTTTCGAAAGAAAGAAATTTAATATATGCTAAACTATCCATATTAGTGATGCTCCTTTCTCACTAATAATATGGCTAGGGATATTTAAGGATAATAACCGTAGGGATGAAATGAATCTCATCATTATAATTCTTATGATTTCTTCTCAAGATTATTAATTCTGAGGGTTTTATTATTTAAATTGTAGTAAAATAACAACAAGAATAAATAGTAAAAATTGCCATAAATCAATCTGGATAAATACAAATGTGTTTTTAAAGTCCCAAATTAATTAGATTTAGAGTATAATACTAACAAACTCCCATTTGTGCTAAATCCAATCACTTATGCACTTTAGACCAAATGAATTTACATGACATTCGCGTTTTTTCTATAATAATGCTTTAATTAACAGATCACCAATGTTATCATCCATAGGGATCTTTTATATCTTCCTATCATTTGTTTCAATGATATCTCTAATCAAATGGAAACTTCTCAATATATATTTGGATCATTGATGAGATCTTAGCTCCTTTACATGCGCAATTGCTCCATTATTATTATAATACAAAACTATTGGATTTGTGATGGAGAAAATCACATCAAGTTTAGAAATAAACAATTTTGTATATATAGTTTCATTAACAGCTTTTGAAGTAGCAATATATTTTGCTTCTGTTATAGAATCAGTAGTAGTGTCTTATTTAGAACTATTCCAAACAATTGCATCTCTATTTAAGAGTAAAATAATATCCAAATTGTGATTTACTGTCATCCTTATTAGTTTGAAAACTAGCATTCATATATCCCGGAATCTCTAAAGTAGACTCTATATAAACTAAAACAAATCCTTGGTCCTTCTCAAGTACTTAGCGATACTTTTAACAGCAGTCTAATGACTCTCATCGAGATTGACTTGGTATCTGTTCATAACACTTAGAGCATAGGAAATATTGGGTCTCGAACATAGCATCACACGCATTATAAAATTAATAGGTAAGGCATTTGGGATCTTTTGCATGTTATTCTTTTTGGTATCTATATTAGGAAACATGTTTTTGAAAAGGTGTATTCCATGGCTAATTAGTAAATAACCTCTCTTAGATTAATCCATGCTAAACCTCTTTAACACTCTATCTATATATGTAGATTGTGGAAGGCAAAACAACATCCTTGATCTATTTCTATAAATATATAGACTGTCTCTTCCAAATCTTTCATAGAGAATTTCTTTGATAACCATAACTTTATTGATTAGAGTATAGGTATGTTGTTTCTTTTAGTAATATATCATCAATATATAGTACTAGGAAAATTCTTACTCTCCTACTAAACTTCTTGTATGCACAAGGTGCATCTTCATTTTAAGATAACCAAACTATTTCATTGTACTTGTTTAAAACGAATATTTCAACTCATTTGTACTTGTTTAAATCCATAAATTGATTTTTGAAATTTGCACACTTCATTTACTTGTTTAGTGTAAAACTATCCGGTTGTGTCATGTACATATTCTCAATTAACTTTTCGTTACAGAATGTAATTCTTTACATCCATTTATCATATCTCATAGTCATAATGTGCTATTATACCAAGTACAATCCTAATGGATTTAAGCATAGTGACCAGTGAAAAGGTTTATTCAAAATCAACACCTTGTCCTTGCTTGTAATCTTTCGCTACTAATCTAACTTTATAGCTAATTACATTATCATCCATGTTTGTTTTCTTTTTGAAGACCCATTTGCATGCAATTGGATTTACCCCTTCAAGTGGATCAATTAAGATTGAAACCTTATTCTCGTACATGAATTTCATTTCGTGATTCATGGACTCAAGTCATTTGTCTTTATCTACACTAGACAAAACATCTTCATAAGAAATAGGTTTATCATCTTCAATGATTAACACATCATCATGCTCACTTAGAAAAAATTCATATCATTTGGAAACATGATGTGTCCTGCTCGATCTACGAAGTACTTATGTATTTTGAACTTCTAGTTGTACCCTATCAACATGAGATAAAAGCTCTTGTTCCTTTGGTTGAACTGTACACGTTTGTGCATCTTGAATTTCTTCAAATTCTATTTTGCTTCCACTACCTCCTTCTACAATAAACTCTTTTCTCTAGAAAGATGGTGTGTTTTGAGGCAAATATCTTGTGTTCAATGGGATTATAGAAATAGTATTCACAAATTTATCTTGGATATCCCACAAATATGCATTTATCGAATTTAGCTCCAAGTTTCTTTGATTATACCCATTTCACATTAGTAGAGTAGCCCCAAATCTTTATGTATTTTGGATTGGTTTCTTACTTTTTCATATTTCACATGGAGTTATATCAATCGCTTTTGTTGGAACATAGTTTAAAATATAGGAGGTAGTTTCTAGAACATACAATGATTTGGAAAGTTCTGCATGACTTATCATTGACCTCACCACATATCTAATAAAGTGCAATTTCTCCTCTCTGGTATACAATTCAATTTTGGAGTGTGAAGAGGAGTTCTTTGTCGGAAAATTTCATTTTCCTTTAGATAATTTTGAAATTCATTGCTCAAGTATTCACCACTTAGATTTGATTGAAGTATTTTAATACTTTTGTCTAGTTGTTTCTCAACTTTATTCTTATATCATTTGAACTTTTTTAAGGTTTTGGACTTGTACTTCATTAAGTACACATAACTGTATTTAGGATAGTCATCCGTAAAAGTGATGAAGCATGAGTAATCGCTCATAGCAGTACTTGACATGGGTCCACATACATCACTATGTATTATTCCAAACAATTCATTAGACCTATCTCATTTTCCACCAACAGGAGTTTTGATCATCTTTTCTTTTTTTTTTGTCAAACATTATAATTTCATCTCATTTCATGAACTTGATATTACAAGATTTGATACATCAGAATTTCTTCCTTTGTAATCATTTTGTGCACTCTCATGGAGCCATATGGGAATGCACTCTCCCCATTCAACATTTTTAGTTAGCTTTACTGCAAACTTTGCTAAGTTATGTGCACAGCTGGTTCCAGCTCTATGGACAAAAGAGAAAGTACATTTTTCAAACAAACATCTCATATTTGCAATGTCCTCAAGGATGGTAGCTATCTTGGTTTGCTGCTTCTTTTCCTTGTTGATCATGTCCACCACCTCCTTGCAGTCAAACTGGAACTCTGCTGCCTTCCAGTTAGCTTCTCAGCCTTCCAGTCAGACTGGAACTCTACTAGTTTTGATCATCTTTTCAAGTAAGCAAGATTCGTATATCTTATATGATTCATAATCACATGAATTCAAATAGCTATTTTTATGTAAATTAAAAATGGGATTCTTATTTATATGAACAAATCTATAATGTCAAACGTATGAAAATTTCACATTATATATTTTGTGTTTCTTGTCATTTATATTGAGAATAGGATCATTAGTAATCAAAATATAATGACCATAAATGCATGGAACAATACTATATAATATTCCATTAAGAGAAAAAGAACAACAGTTGCTCTCTTATGTAATGGAAAACCTTTCTAAATCCAGAAGAGAAATAGAAATGATGTTTCTAGTATATGCCCACTTGGTAAAGGAAGATAGTAAGTTTCTACGGCTAGTGTAGCAACTCTTACTCCTTTTGTCAATGAAATATTTTGCCTCAATTCCTACATATTATTACAAATATGGAATGATGATCCGGTATCTAAAAATTAAGAACAAGATTTGAAAGTAGATAATATTTCAATCATAAATGTATATGAAGTAGAAACATCAATATGCTTCTTTTGCTTTAATGAGTTAAGATATAACTTATAGTTCCCCTTCCGGTGGCTATTTTTGCCACAACAGAATTGACCTTCTTAAGGTTAGTTTTGGACATTTTCTTGATTTTAGAAGAGTTAACAAGCATTGTCACCCCCGCTTTCTTTTTAATATTCTCTCCTTCGCAATTTTTAGTATATTGATCAATTTTATGAGAGGAACCTCCGTTTTTCTCATATTGAACTTCATCACAAATTGAGAAATGCTTTCCAAAAGAAATTAGAGAATTAATTTAAAATTTAATTCAGTGTCCATGTAAAACTTGAATTATTCAATTTATTGATAAGATCAAACATCATTATGTTATGATTAACAACAAAACATCATTCGGCTATTTTGCATTTGAATAACTCTTTAGAGAGATTATATCGCTCTGTGTGAGATTGCTCCTCAAAGATCTTCTTGAGGTGTTTAATCATAAAGTAGGCATCTAATTTTTCATGTTACTTCTGAAACTCTAAATTCAGAGATACTAACATTATGTACTAAGTCAGATCATATGACCTCTTTTGTTTTTTATAGGCACTTATAGTTGCTTTAGATGCACATTTTTACTTTTAACAATTACAACTCCTATAATTCCTAAATAATTGGATTATCAACTCTTGACTTGCACATCTAATGTGTCTTCCAACTTTTGTCTCTAAAATCTATGGCCTTGAGTTAGCCCAACAAATCACAAATTTTAGTTGAACCATGACCCATTATTCCAAAATCTTATTTCATACCAAAACTTTCTCAAAATGGACAACAACCTTGAGTTAGTCCAACAAGTTGTAATCAATCAAGAAAACAGTACTTGCCATAATAATAGGAGACAACTTTTTAACAACTCTTGTTAATATGACTTAATATTAATTTGAGAGATTTTCTTGTTTGATTATTAGGACTCATCTTTAGCATGCATCCAGTTTGTTAGGTTATACAACATAAAACAAAGTAGACATGTTAAATTAATGAACATGGATGATTATAGATTTTATCTAAACTAATTTCCTTGAGTCAATAGGAAATTAGATGATCGAATCCTAAGGGTAATCTCCAATGCTTTAAGATCCACTTCCATGATTGCTCCTTTACGCCTCCTTCATAAACTTGCATTATGTGACAACCCCATCTCCCCCTAATGCGAACCCAAGGGTTTGGCGAACCGCCTGCTCAACTCTCGGCAGGACTCACTTACTTATATTCTTAAAATAGTATTTCACGCCTCTAGATTAACATAAAAGGTTCCATTCATCCAAGAATTCCAACTTAATTTACAATCTAAAAGTGAAATATAGAATTTCATTACCAAATCTCCAAAATACATTTCATCTACAAAAATACAAGTACATGAATATTATACACATTATTTCACGCTTACTTGCTCCGGACTCCACTCCTTTAAGGAAAACAAAACTAAAGGAATGAACTAAAAGTCTAGTGAGGTTCCCAACCAAGCAGTCAAGTAGGTAAAGCACGGAAATATTACATTGAACACTTCACACACTTTGCACAATAATAAGCAGTCATTCAAGAAACAAACATTCAATCATTGGAAGGAAACGTGCTCACTTAGAGCCATTCATTTAGTCATTCAGTCGCCGTCCATTTCCCTTATTCCTCCGACATTTGAAACATTTAAAAGTAAAAACTCCTTCAATGTTCATCTCATTCATTCATTCAGTCATTTATTTCAATTCACTGGCCAGTATTCCACCTGATTTTATGGTTATACTCGAGTATACCAAACACTGTCCCAGGGTTACCAGCCGCCCGACCGAGTCCGCTTCTGGCTCGAGTTGACTGGCAATAAAGTGCAAGGGACCAGTTCAGCCAAAGGCTTACATTCATGCACAAGTAACATTCAATCATTTAATCATTAAAAATTCACATTCACTTAGATCGAGTGCGATAAAGTACACACTCACCCATTGAAAATCCATTTAACAATCATTGAAAAGCATTTAACATTCAAGCAAATATTCACAACATTGCACATAGTCATTGGTAGTACAACACGCAAGGAACACTCACCAATTAATCGAAATCTTTCACTTCAACCCTAGTTCGTCCTCCTGAACTCTCTCGAGTCCTATGATCATATATTATATTAAAATACTAACAATACAAAACCAAAATACATGAAGAAATTGAGGTTTCAAAGCTTCATTTAGAAAATGAATCAATTTACAAGTTTTATACCCATATAGTTTATAAAAAATATAACATTTTTTTGTTCAAATCAAGGGGAAAACCTCATGTGCATACTAAATCAATGTTTCAAAAGTCATTTGGAGCACAAGAGTATCAATTATAATCAAACATTCAAGGAAATTAGAACAAGACTTTCAAAGTGCAAAATTGGAAATTGTCCGACTAGAAAATGATTTGTAGAAACTTATTTCTTTTCATTTAAACCTCTTGTCTTTACTCAAAATTAACACACATGCAAAGAAATAGATTGTAACAAGTATTTTGAGTAAAATCATATGCAAGAGGAAAACAAAAATGCCCTAGATTCATATCTGAACCCTCGCTTGTTAATATCAAAGGAAGATCATGTAAATAAAACTTATATAAATAGACCTCATGGCTTAGTAATCTTATGCAAGATACATGCTCGCTCCTTTTGTTTTTGGAAAGAAAATGAGTAGAATATAGTAAGTTTAAAACTTAACATACGCAACTAAACATCATGTTTAAAATGGTCATCACAATCACCATGCAATATGTATGGATTTTGGCAAAATTTCAGGTCATATACCACCACTAGAGTGGACTCAAGCATCCCTAAGCAAACTAAATCCAAATCATCCAAAAATCACATTTCCGCATTCACTTTTACTCACTTACACTATAAGAAAAGAAACGGGCAGCATTTCTCCTGTTTTTCCTTACATTTTTCCTCCAATTTCAAAGCTAACTTTCATAGCCAAACAGCCCCAAACAAGTCCACAAGTGATAAGATACAAGAGGT
The DNA here is from genome assembly GCA_023065735.1 of Coffea humblotiana. Classification (NCBI taxonomy): domain Eukaryota; kingdom Viridiplantae; phylum Streptophyta; class Magnoliopsida; order Gentianales; family Rubiaceae; genus Coffea; species Coffea humblotiana. The sequence continues at coordinate 18,327,386 of CM041210.1, read as the reverse complement.
TCTTATTCTAAGCCACAAAACCAACTAAAGTAGGCATGTACCAAGCATATCGTCAACATATATCTAATTGAAAATTTAAACCCTAAGTTGGAATTTAACACCAAGAGCTAGAAATCCTTCAAGTGAAGCCAAAAATACATGTACAAGCTAGAAAATCCTCATGGCAGCCCAAAATTCATAGCAAGCTAGAAAATAATAATTCAAGGCCGAAAATTTCGAATTAAAGCTGGAAATTAACACTAAAGTTGGAAATTTGAATATAGAAGCTAGATAACCTCATACCGAAGCTAAAATTTCATATCCAACCTCATATCAAAACTAAACCATTCATATCAAGGCTAACCGATACATTCCAAAACTGAAAATTGCAACCTACTAACTAAAACCATGAAATCTTTCGTAAAACTTCCATATTCAAGTAATATATCCACTAAAATGCAAGATTAAAGGAAAAAGTAGTTCCCTGCCAAGAGTACCTTCAATCCCTAAGGAGAGTAGCAAACCACAGCTTTCTTTTCCCCAAAATAACTCCACACCAACCTCCTCCCTTCCTTGTTGCAACCTTCTATGGATGGATTTAGGGTTTGAGGTTGATTTTCCCAAAAAATCTTGCTATGAATCAAGATGAAACTTGAAGAAATTTTCTCTCTTTTCTTCCCTTAGAAATTTGGCCAAAGGAGCAAGGAAAATGATGGATTTTTCTTCAATTTGTCAAAATAAAGGCAAAGGCTAGTAGTCTTGGTCAAAGTGCTCTAGAGAATTGACAAGTGGCATCACATGGTTCAAGCCTATCTCTTTGTCTCTTGATTTATATCTAATGACTTATCTAACTTGTGTTCCTCCAATTCACTCTTAACACTTCTAATCATATACTCCCTCTAGTACCGCACTTGTTCTCGTCCACCAAAAATAACGTACACATCTCACTAATCGGTCAAACTACCTTAATACCCTACAAAATTTAACATGCACTAAAATATAAAGGGAAATAATATAAATCTTGACTCGACTAATAAAATCACCATAAAATTAAGGCAAGTAAAATAAAATAAAATAAATATAAATTAAATTTTTTAAAAATAAAAGAAAATATAAAATAATTTTTTCGGGTCCTTACACATTACATGTTTGTAATTCTATCTAAACAATTTTAGAAAATTCACCTAATATAATCCTTACATAGGCCAAAGCCTTCATTCTTTCTAATCTATATATACATTACGTACAATAGTGAAAGAAACCTCGAGTTACATTCAACAAAAATTAGGTGATAAGCGAATTACATTGAGAATTTATAGTAAGGCATGGCATACAAGCCATATTTAATACGTACCAATTATAAACATTCAACCATACAATCACATTATTATTAGTCCATGATTATCCATTGTGCAATCATAAAATTCATCAAAATAAATGAAAGTATAAAAGCTAAAGTCCAACATGAAGTTACAGTCCTTTGTCTCATAACCTCCTTACACCGACTACTTCCCCGATTTAGTCTCCACCTCTCTCTTTCTATCTCTATCTCTACTTCTTTGTCAAAACTTCTTCTACCTCCTTAAAAAGATGTAGTAACTTTTTCTTAGAAAGGAACAATGATGACAGCTTAATTTCTCTAGTTTTTTTTTACAAATAATGGTAGAATTCTTTCCAAACAACACAACCAAACCATTTACTCTTCACTTAAATACCTACACCTAGGGATGCAACTTCTTGCTTTGCCCTCCTTCTAACAAAAAATAGAGAAAACTATAATTACTTCTCTTTATAATTGTCACATCTCATCACTAGAATTGGTAAATTGGGCAAGGAGTCAAAATATTGGAGGGTAATGATAATTTATTTAATCTTTTAGGTGACAATTCATTTAAGTTTTATGTATGTATTTTCCCCACTGAATTCTAAAGCATATCAGGCTTATTTTGTGAATTTTTTAGAGAACTAGGGCTTGATCTGATTGTGTAAAATCAAGAAAGAAGCAATAGGCAGATAAGGTTGAATATGTACGGGGTGTTTTCTTTTTTACATCTCTTTCTTTGACTATCAATGGTAGATTTGATTTATCTCACAATGGATGATTTTTATACACACTTCTTTGAGGAGTTTTCTCCATATATCAATTGACTTGCTCTATTATTACATTTAGATATAGGCTAACATACAGGATTGTGATACTTGTTCCTAATCTTTAATTCCTTCTTGACATGAATATTTGGTATATATGGAATTATTCTAATATTATGATACTTATTCCTTTTCTTTTATTCCTTCTTCACAAGGATTTTATTTCTCTATATCATACTGATGATCTCAATTTGAATTCTGAATGTACTAAAAATTATTTTATCTTTGGGGACATTTCACCAGATTTATTGTGATCTTTATGGTAATTTTGCCTTTGTTTCTATTATTAGCGTCAACAATGATAAGATGTGAGTTGACCATTTCTAAAAAGTTAGATGGTAGTTCTAAACGTGAATGTGTTATTTTGTTCAGTAACAAATAAGTTATATCTACTGTGAATGTCATGAACTTATGAATGTTGAAAACTATTTAAGAAAAAGCCTTTACTCTTTATATACAACTTAGTATTGATTAGTGCTTATACTGATTGCACCCTCTTATATTTGAAATTTTGTACTTATGCTAATTGTTCCTTCTTTGTACATTGCCATTTGATTAAATATATTTAGAATTTTTTTCTCTAAAGTCAAGTTAGTCCTCTTTGCGATTTCAAACAAACTTATGATGAGTTAGGTTGCCAGGGATTGATAGCATGTTAATTAGTTGACTAAAACTAACCTTGCAATGGGTTTTCGGTTTTATTTTTTCTATCATAGCTTCGTCATAGTCAAGCAGGGAAGCAAGAATATATATACATATACAAACACATACACACACCCTTTAAATTTCTTCACTGGCTAAGAGAGTTACGTAAAGTTACTTCTTTATTTATGCATTTGAGCTTTTTGATGGTTTTAGTACTTGCAATTTTTGCTTACTTTGTCTGCTAATTGGTTTCCCCTTCCAATTGTGTTTCTAGGTGCATTTTATGTAGCTCTATGTTTGTTGCATCTTTCTTTCATCAATTTCCTTTTTAGTTTTGAAAAGTTTACCATTACATTTTGAATTTGGGAACTTTTTGTCATTCAGTGCAAAAAAACATACACGTTGAACTATAAATAGAGAACAAGTCTCTAATTTTTCAATGTTATTTGTCCCTATAGTGTCTATTTTCTGCTTAAATTTAGAGTCATGATACAATGTCCTTTCTTTTAATTCAGCTCTCAACTTTTTGCTTTTCTCTCAATACTCGAAAATGCCATTATGTGAATAGAGTTTAATGTCCTTGTTATATTTATAGATTGGTGATACGAGAGGTCTTAAAATCTTGCAACCTCAACTTTTAAGGATGATAGAGATTGATGATTGCTCACAATACTAGGAATGATGCTAGCTTTTCAACATTCGTATTCATCGAGGATATGTTTAGATGTTGAAATTGCTCTCTTAGTAAAAAATTGTAATTTTATGTTAGCCTTTTACAAGAAGTTTCTCATATAAATTTGATAAATAGATTGCTTAAAAAATGTTTGATTTTTCCTACCCAACTTGGTGATAGTAGAGAGTGTAAATTTTAGTGATTAAGTTGTAAATTAATCAATCTTGTCGTGCCCCATTTTTCAAATAAAAGGATGTTTAATGAAGAAATGTGTTTTTTTATCAAAAATAAAGGAAAAAGCGTCTAAATGAGACTTTGAAAAATGTTACTATTTGGGTCAAAAGGTAGTCTAAAAAGGGATTTTAAGAAAAGGGAGTTACCATTTGATATTGAATTTAGGTATACCAAGTCACCGAAAAAGTTTTTTAATAGAAAAAAATGAGAAACTCCTTTTTTTTTTAGAAAACTCTAGGTCTTTTAAAATATAAAAAGAAGATTTGATAGTCACAGTTGAAGAAAGGAAAGGCAAAGGTTTAATCAGTTCAACTTGTTCGAAGTTAGTTGCAAGATTTAGTCAAAATTTTCCTAATCTAACTCTTAAACTTATCACATTTTGATGCTTTTATATAGATGCAATCTTAAACCTAGGGGGTTATTGAGACGGAGAAGTTTTTCTTCAAGATTTAATTGGTACCAACACATTAATTATGAAACCCAATAATGATCCCTTGATGAGGTCACAAGTATATAAAAATGAGATTCAAAAAGATAAAAATTATAGGGAATGCAGCGTAGTGGGTTTATGCTACTAGAATTTTAACATAATTTTCAATTTTGTGGAGGTTCAGTGAAGTGTTGGCTAAAGAGGCATAATCATTCATTTCCATACTCAAGAGGTGACTCTTCTAACCTAATCAAACAGATGAATTAATTTATTTTTTAATTTTCTAAATAAATCAAGTCTAAATGCAATGGTTTGAACACAAATGGGATAAGGGAATGAAAGAGGGGAAAACAACATGCAAATAAGAAAAGATCCTAACAATAGAAAAAATATGCATGAAATGAAATGAATGGCACACAATACATGAATCGAGCACGCAAAGGGCCTATGGATCTAGTAGTAGATTGGTCCATTTTTACGAGTCACAATTAGGAGTGGACTAATTTGGTGACTTCATGCATGCTTTATTTATAATAAAACATATAAAGTACAAATTAAAGGAAGTAAACACGTAAAAGCACATAACACATATGCATAATATTTAGATGCGATGGCCCTAACGAAAGCGAGTGAAGCACATATGTACAAAATCACATAATCCATAAAAACAAACAAACATATCTATTATATTGGGAGTCCTAACTGAAATCTAAAAGGGGAAAAGATAAACCTATCTATCACATTTGACTACCTAATTACAACCTATACAAAAATTTAACTTATCTAATACATTTTGGATATTGAACTACCCTCCAAATATTTACAAGACTTAAATTGAATAAACAAATATAGAAAAATAAATAAAAACTCAAATTAAATAAATAAAAGAAATAAAAGAAACACTTAGGGCATATAAATATACACAAGAGTACATAAGAACACCTCAGAAGACATAATCTAAATTTGAAGGGTAATAGAGGTATCTCTCTTTTGAAATAGTGTGTTAGCATAAATGAAATATCTCCTATTTAACATTGTCTTTGAGATACTTAAAGAAACCATTAAAAATGCATTAAATCCACATTATTATGCTAAACATGTAAAAATAGCTAAAATGACAAATTAAATGCATGCAAGAAAAGCATAATTAAGGGAAGGAGGGATAGGTTGGATGGTTCGTGTGAGGACTTGTAAAATCCCTTATATTTTTCTTAAAATTCCCTTTAATTTGGAAATTATTACTTTACAATAGCTGTACTACTCATTCACTTCCCCATTAGCTATAATTAACCATAGAACCAAGGGTTTCCCTTTTCTTTCATCATTAGGAGAAACTAGGGTTTTCACATTTTTTCGTAGTGTAAGTAATCGGTATAGAGTGTGTACTAAATTTAGTACATAAGAGTGAGTTTTAGATGATATTAAATGTATGATTAGAAGTAATAATAATAAATTAGTGAATGGTAAGAAAAAAAAACCCTAGTACGTGCGAGTTAAAGGAAAAACGGTTGGAACCGACGGGTACCGTTTGTTACCGAGTGAGTGCACCACTTGAACACTACTTTATTACCTTAATAGCCTTGCTTTTATTTCAGTTAATTAACCTTAAAATATCTCTTACATTAGTCACAATTTTTGACCAAAAGAAAGAAGAGAAAAGTCTAGAAAAGCCAAGTGTCATGAAACCTATGGAAGTTGGACTTTGACTAGGATTATTTCACTTTCCTAAAACCAATTTTTGACCAATTTTTCTTCATTTTTGCACCTGCTTGGCCGAACCTCTTGAGGAAAGAAACAAGAGAAACTTCTTCAATTTCTAGCTTCCAACCTTGCTCAAATCTTGAGTTTTAGCCAACCCAATTGGAATCTACTCCATACAAGTGATCACTAAGGAAGTCTAAAGGTTTTGGTGGAGTTGTTTTAGTGGAGGAAAGACTAAGCTACCATTTTCTTTGAGGTTTTAAGGTAAATTGCTACGAACATCTCTCTTTGCTTCCAATAGTTGTAATTTAGTGGCTTGTGGTTGTCATTTTAGTAGTTTTGTGCAATATTTCTTGGTTAGAAGTGATGATGTGTAGATTTCAGTTTCTTAGAGAATTTTCTGCCTTGTTCTGACCAGTGTCATTCGGCCATGATGGAGGCTGAATTGGGCTTAGCTCAAAACATGAAAGTTGTAGATAATTGAGTGTAGATTATTCCTGTAAAATTTCAGCTCAATCGTAGCACTGTAGTCTGTGAACTGACTATTTTATCCCTGCTGCCCTGTTTCTGCCAAAACTGGAAATCAGCATCTGTAATTGGCTCGTTTGGCTGGGAAGATGAATGAATTAGCTTTTGATGTCTTCTTAAGAATTGTATCCTTGTATCTTAGATTTCAAATGGCTTTGGAATCACCTGAATCGGAGTTGTGTGTGCTGAGATATTATTGAATGAATCAGGACTACTGGTTGAATTTCACAGTGACCTTCGAACTGGAAAATCTGGGGTCTGTTTGGGTAAATTTGGCTAGGTTAGGGTGCGAACTAGGTTGAGTTGTCTTCATAAAAGTTGTAACCCTTTGTCTTAACTTCAAAACGGTATAAAGTTCACACCAATCCGATAAACGTAACTCTAGTTGTAACCAAAATGTTATAAGATGTCGAATCTGCCATTTGGTCTTTTGCCTTCAAAACTTGAGTTCCGATTGGATTATTATACTTGTGTTGTACGTGGATGATTTTGATCCTATTGAATGGCTATTGTAATGAGATTATTTGTGTGTGATTTTGGGGGCTGCTTGAGGAAAATAATGAAGCCATAGATGGCTGGAAAATAGGTAAATACAAAGGACGTGCTGCCCAAATTTGCACTCAAGAGCTAGGTAGATGTACTCGCGACACGAGTAAGGGTTTAAGGATGAAACTAACTTGAATCATCTGAGGTATTCGAGTTTTCGTTAATAGAGGCTTATAAGTTGGAATTCGACCGAAATTTGTACCTTGGAAATGAAAGTAACGACTAATAGAAATACGTTTTCTTGTCACTTCGACTCATATGGCAATTTCAAAGTTTTAAGAGCGAGCATAAGTTTTACGACTATTTTACTCATGTATTTTGGTCTAAATGTACTCTTTTCACTTCCAAAATCATACTTATACATGGTACTATTAGTTATTCGGATTTTCTTTGATTCACTTAATCTTGGATTGGTTGAACCGTAATATTTTCTTATGGTTATTCTTAGGGTTTCTTGGTGATTAAGGGTGTTGTCCGGAAGGAACTTTGGACGTTATTTTGCTTATATAGGTGAGTGTTCTATATACGATTTGTTTCTAATGACTATGTGAATTATTATGACTATTTGGATTGTTGCTTTAATAAGTAATTGATGTACGTTATGTTTCCATTGACTGTGTGGTTAGTTATGATTGTTTGATTAGATGTTAAATGTGTTCAATGATTGCTAAAAATGATTTTGCTAGGCGAGTGTGTACTTTATCGCACTCGATCTAAATGAACGTGAAATTTTCAATGAGTGAATGATTAAATACTACTTGTACATGAATGTAAGACTTTTGGTTGAACTGGGCCCTTGCCCTTCGTTACCGGTCAACTCGAGCCAAAAGCGGACTCAATCGGGCGACTAGTGACCCTGGGTGAATGTTTGGTATACTCGAGTATGACCACGTAGTCTGGTGGAAACTAGCCAGTGAACTGGCTAGAAGGGGGAAATGAAATGAATGAACGAATGACAAGATCAATGAAGGGGTTTTCACTTACAAACATATTTTAATGATTGGAGGAATAAGGGAAAATGTTAGGCGAATGAATGAACGAATGGCTCCACGTGAGCGTGTATCCTTTTAATGAATGTGTTACCATTGTTTTATATTGTAAATGTTTTCTGGATTACTTGTTATTACATGGTTAATGTCCTTGTTTAACTGCTTGGTTATGTATATAGAACCTCGCTGGGTTTTTAGCTCATTCCACGCCGTTTGTTTTCCTTACAGGGGTTGCGAGTAAGGGCGAGAGACCTGTATAGCATAGTCTAGTCCTTTTGTACTGTTTTGGCTTTTATTCTCACTCTAGTGCTTGGTTAGGGTTGGTTTGTATTGGAAATTTAAAGTTTTTGTTATTCGGGGACTGTGTACTATTTGAGATTGGATGAATGTAAGCATATGTTTCAAGTTTTGGGAATTGTTTTCGTTTCCTCGAGGCTCTATCTTTTGTTTGAAGAAAGTGAACGAGTCCTGGCGAAAGTTGGGCAGGCGGTCTGCTAAACCCTTTGGTTCACCTTAGGGGAAGGTGAGACTGTCAAAGTTCGAGAGAAAGAAGTGTAAGTGAGAGGTATCAGGGTCGAGCCCTCCTACTTATGCTAAAAAAAATAAAGCATAATTAATAATTAAAGAAAGAAAGCAATTATAATTGAGAAATCAAGAAGCGACTTGGGGCCAAATTGCAAAGATTAGAAAGTTTGTGAGGCTAAACGTAATTTTGTAAAAATTCATGGCTAAAATTAAATAAATAAAAAGTTTGGGATCAAATTGCAAATAACATAGGGACCTAAATAAAAGAAATCTAAAATTTTTTAGCCAAAGTAAAATTACTGAAAATTTAAGGGTTGAATTGCAAATCCAATTTGAAGAAAAGGCTAGAAAATGGGTTTAGGTTGCTTTCTAGGCCATACTAGTTTTGCCCAAAAAATATACATACCATTTTATGTAAAACGCAAACAAGTTTAATTGAAAACTCAAGCAAGCTCAAACTAGCAAACAATAAACATATCAAACTTAAGCACCGAATCCCAACCACAAGTCCAAACAAAAATAAATAAATACAAACCCATCCTTTTATTTTTAATCTTTTTCCTTTTTCTATTCTTTTCCTTTCTTTCCTTTTCTTTTTCAGCAAAGTTGTGGAAGCAACCATGGCTAACTCTAGCAATAGCGCTGATGTCGATCACCACCGGCCACTGCAATGAAATTTACACCCCAGACTCTATTTTTTGTGTAAAGTTCATTTTTGGGATTAGTTTTCACAAAAATGAATGAATCGTGGTAAAAATTGACAAAACGGCCTGATTTCTCTCTTCTCGAAAATACTCAAACCAAGCCTGAAAAATCACAAAAAATACACCAACATGCTCCTTACAAGATGAAAAACTCAAAACAACCACTTAATCCACAAGAAACAACCACAAAATCATAAGTTCTTATGCAAAGATTAAAATTTCTATGAAACCCATTTACTTAAATTTAAAAGCTAAACCAAATGAAAATAGGAAAGAAAGGACCTTTATGGTGATGAATGCTATGGTGGTGGTGGTAGTTTTCCAATTGACCTTGAACTGCTCAAATTCTTTTGTCTCCTCTTTCTTTCCTCCCATTTTTTCTTTTTCTTGTGTGTGGTATGTGAGAGAGGGTAGAGGACAAGAGTGAGGTGTATGTCATCTATGGGTTTTGGAGTATGTTTCTAGTGAGAGGGAGAGCAAGCCAGGTGAGAGTGTTTTGGGGTTTGGGGAGAGTTTTTCTTCTTCTTTTTTTCTTTTGAATTGGTGTCTATGTGTGTGAAGAGGTAGCTTTGTGTGAGTGTGTGAGTGGTGATTGATTTACTTTTGGTGGAGAGAGAGAGTCTAGATAGGGGCATGAGGGATAAAGTGCAATATTAGTTTGTGTTGGTCATTTGAGGGAGTGAGGGAGCAAAGAGTGGCTGAGAGTGTCAGTGGAGTTGTTGGCAAAAATGGGCAAAACTCAGAAGGGATGCATGTCTACAAATTTTTGCATGTTTACAAATTTTTGCATGTTTTACTCAAAAAGCAAAAGGAAAAAAAAAAACAAAGCAAGTGAATGTGAGAGGAAGGATGATATCGAATTTTCTTCTCATCTTTTTTCCTTTGTAAACTTAAACAAGAGTCAGCTCTTGGGTTTTAGGTTTTAGGTTGATTGATTTTTTTGCATTTGGATTTTCTTTTTTTTTTTCTCTTTTTCATTCATTTTTCATTCTTAATTTCTTCATCTTCTTCCCTTTTTGAATGCATTGTCAAAATTAGAGATGACTCCTTTTAAAATTTGCCCTTGTGTAAACCATTACAACTAAAAAAATTGCCCCAACTTTTACTTTTTACTGAAAATTTTCTTTTCATAGCTTTTGCTCAATTTTTCCATTTTTTGTTTTGTTTTTATGAATAAAATTTGCCCTTGTATATGATCATTAAATAAAAAAATTGCCCCAATTTCCACTTTCATTAAAAATTTTCTTTTTGCAAATTTTCTCAATCTTTTCTCTCTCTTTTTGTGTGGTAAATAAAATTAGCCCCAGTTTAGAATTGCAACCCAAAAGTAAAATGTTCTAAAAGTTTAACAGCAAAATTAAGGAAAATTTTCTTTCTCTTTTTTTTTTCTTTTCTGACAAATTTAGAGCTAGTTGCTGGAGTGAATGTCCTTTTCAAATTGATAAGCCAAGCCTCTATCCCTAAGGGATTATTGGGAGAGATAAAGTATCTCTTCAAGGTCTAAATGGTAATAACGTATTTATTGCGAATCCTAATAAGGATCCCTTGAAAGGGGTCATATGTATGCAAAAATGGAACTCAAAACTAAATATTATAATTTGTGATATAATTTTCCTTTTTATGAAGGGTCAATGAGATGTTACGACTAAAAAGCCATAATCACACATTTCCATACTCGAAGGGGTGACTCTTCTAACCTAATAAAGCAAATAAACTAACTAATTTATTTTCTAATTTCTTAAATGAAATGCAAATCTAAATGCAATTATTTGAATGCATATGGCATAAGGGAATGAAATAGGTAAAATAACATGCAAATGAGAAAATATCCTACAATAGAAAAGATATGAATGAAATGAAATGAATGGCACACAATACATAAATCTAGTGCGTAAAGAGCCTATAGGTCTAGTATTGCATTTGCTTATTTCTACGACTCACAACTAGCATTGGATTAGTGTGATAATATCATGCATTTCTTAGTTATAATAAAACATATAAAGTATAAATTAAACAAGTAAACACATAAGATCACGTAGAACACATAAGTATAATATTTAGATACAATGATCCTAAGGAAAGTGAATAAAACACATAAGCACATAAGTTAAACAAATACACAAACCTATCTATTATATTGGAGGTCCTAACTACAATCTAAAAGAGAAAAGACAAACATATCTATTACATTTGTCTACCTAATTACATTTGCAAAATATAATCTATCTAATACGTCTTGGGTATTCAAGTACAATTCAAATAATTACAAGACTTAAATTGAATAAACAAACACAGGAAAATGAATAAAAGGTCAAAGTAAATAAATAAAAGAAATAGAAGAAACACATATAACATATAAACATATAGAAACACATAGAAAAACATAATCAGAATTTAAAGGGTAATAGGGGTATCTCCCTTTTGAAATAGTGCATTAGGATAAATGCAATATCTCCTATCCAACACTCAAAGCATAAACAAATACCCAAAGGCATCACTATCTTTGAAATACTTAAAAGAAACCATTAAAAAGGCATTAAATCCACGTTATTATGCTAAATATACAAAGGAACCTAAAACACCCAAAATGACAAGCAAAATGCATACAAGAGAAACATAATTAACAATTAAAGATATGCAACAATTATAAATAAGAGATCAAGAAGCAATTAGGGACCGAATTACAAAGATTAGAAAGTTTATGGGACCAAACATAATTTTTCAAAGGATTAGAGGCCAAAATTAAATAAGTAGCAAGTTTAGAGACCAATTGCAAATAGAATAGTGACCTAAATGAAAGAAATCTAAAGTTATTGGGTCAAATTAAAATTACTCAAAAGTTTAGGAAATAAGTTACAAATCCATTTAAAAAAAGTCAAAAATAGGTCTTGGTCATTTCTAATGCTTGGGCCATACCACTTTGGCCTAGACAAAAAAATACAGGCCATTGCATGTAAAACCAAACAAGCCCAATTAAAACCTCAAGCAAGTTCAAAATAGCAAAATATGCAACTACAAGCCCAAATTAATAAATAATACAAGCTCATCCTTTTATTTTTCATCTTTTTTCCTTTTTCCTTTCTTTTCTTTTCTTTCTTCTTCTTTTTTTTTAGCAAAGCTGCATACAGGCCACCGTCCATCGATAATGGATTTCAATGAAATTTAAATTATGGATTCTATTCTTTATGCAGAGTTCATTTTCAGGATTATCCTTCACAAAATGAATGGATCATGGTGAAAGTGGACAAAACAGCCCGATTTCTCTCTCCTCCAAAATCACTGAATCAATTCCAATAAATCACAAAAAATACACCAAAATACTCCTTACAGGATTGGAAAATCAAAACAACCACTCAATTCACAAAGAAATAGCAACGAAATCAGAAGTTCATATGCAAAAATTAAAATTTTCTATGAAGCCCATTTACCAAAATTTAATAGCTAAACCAAATGAAAATAGGAAAGAGAGGACCTTGATGATGAAGAATGCTTCATTTAGTTTTGAACTATTGACGTTCTTTTTTCTCTTCTTTCTTTCCCCCCTTTTTTTTTCTTGTGTATGGTATGTGAGAGAGGGTGGAGGACAAGAGTGAGGTATGTGTCTTGTGTGGGCTCTGGAGTGTGTTTTTGGTGAGAGGGAGAGGGAGTTGAGGGAGAGAGGGGGTGGGGTTAGAGTGGAATAGTAGTTTGTGTTGGTTACTTGAGAGATTGAGGAGCCAAGAGTAGTTCTAAGTGTCAGTGGAGTTGTTAGCAATGGGTTTTGAGTTGATTGATTTTTTCATTTGGGTTTTCTTTTTTTTTTCCTCCCTTTTTCTTTCATTTTTCATTTTTAATTTTTCTCAGTCTTCTTCACCTTTTTTATTCTCCTATATTTCTTTTTTCTTATTTTTGTTCAAAAAACCTACAAAATAAGACAAATCCATGTTAGAATGCATGAAAATAAATGAACGATAAATATATAAAATTTTTTAGAAAATATCACTCCCTCCATCTTATTGAAAGTGTCCTACTTTTCATTTTGAAATGTTTCAAAACATTTGTCTTGTTGATAAAGTCAAAACACCTTTTAGTCTCTCTTTTCTGCCTAACCCCTACCTCTAATCATATGCATGTTATCATTTAAAGTCAAAATTTGAATTTGTAGAGATAAAATTGAAAAGTGAAGCACAAACATCACAATCAAACCAATATTTTTAAAAAATTTGATTCTTGAAATAGGACCAAATAATTGGGATGGAGGAAGTAAAAAATAGTAAATTTTGGTGTCTACAAGTCTTATATGAATTCTAAACTTATTCTAGGTGCGTTGTGTGAGGCAACTGAACTAGCATTTCATAAAAGTATTTACATGTTGTATTAAATGTACTTAACATAGTCTAAAAAATACTTACATGATATATCAAATTTATGACCATACAAGTATCTTTTACTGTGAATGTACCATTGTTGTACAAAAATTTTTATTATTGCAACTACCTAATATAATAGGCCAAAGAAGCATGTTATCCACTTATCGGGCAATTTAAGTAATTTTTTAATAAAGTGGGATAGTGGTAATCTATTATATTTGTCCTTTTCAATAGATATACTATAAATTATCTATAAATTAATACTCAATAAATTAATAATCTCTATTAAATAATAATTTTTCAATTGCAACTTGGCTAACGAGCTAAATTAATAAATTTAATAAAATAATAAGATAATAAATTTTCTTGAAAATCTTACATAACCTTTTGGCCCCATTTGTATCATTAATTAATAGTTCACTAATATTATATATCATATTTTCTTACAATATGAGTCTATTGTTGTTTTCTTCAAATTCAAATCTATTTGAATTTCATCCTTAATTTTTTGTATTGCATCCAAAAGTTCTAAACTTGAATTCCTATATTGCAATAAGAAATTATAAAGAGTTATTAATGCTTTGAGTGCTTCCTTCCACATAATAGGTTCCAAAGTCACTATATCATCCTCAATTTCATCATTCGACGGATTTTCAGTGATGCTAGCAACAATTTCTTTTAAACTTGAGCCCTTTGAACTTGGATTGGTTTGTATTCCTTAGAATTTTAGCCTCCTTTTCATTAATAGAATAATTCATATTGTTTAAAATAAAATAAAACTTTTGTTGATTAAATGATTGTAAGTACACGCAATGAATTAATAAATTATTAATTTACCGATTAATTAATACTTTTTTAAATTAATAGAATTTGTGTGGTGCCAAAATTATTAATTTGTAGAGGTTTTACTGTATATTACTTTGTGTGCACAAATTACCTAGGTTGTGTACACATTTTATTTAAGATGGGAACCTAATATGCTTTTTTACTTTTTTTATTTTTTGGTGATTTTCTTTAGCGCTACACTATTTCTCAAGTAAAGAAAATTGGAAAGTTATATTGTATAAATATCTCTAATACAAATATATGCTATTCGGACATAAATATTTAAGCAGAGCTTATTATATTTTTAAAAAATGCATGTTTGTGTGTATATAATTCAACTTTCAAAATTTGAAAATTAAAGACGACTATGTCAAGAACTTTACCCTAAACATGGTGTGAGAGCCCGTAAATTTTCTTATTTTTAGGTATTATTTTATTTCTTTGCACCCGTTTTCCATATTTTCTTTATTCTATAAATTTTCTAGACATTTTTTATGAGTAAATAGGGTTTTAAAAACGTTTTTCTAGTATAAGTCAGTTTACGAGATTTTTGGAGTAAATAGTGGACGTGGGACCCGCTAGTGCGTTAAGTGAGAGAAATTCGGCCAATTAGGTCAAGTTTTGCATAAAGGGATTAAATTAAAAGGTGCTAGAAGATAATTAGAGGTTAGTTAGATATTTAACCATTAGTAAGCAAGAGGATAAGAAGAGAATCCAAAAAGTGCCACGTGTCGCGTTCCGATTGGAGGAAGACTTGCCTAACTTTCCTACATTTACCAAAACTCAAAATTTGATCGAAATTCCTCCATTTTTCTTTCTTGCTTGGCCGAACCATAGAGAGGAGAAAAGAGAGAAGAGACTTCATCTTGCACTTCAATTTCTTGCTACAATCTTGAGTTCCAACCGATTAAATCACAAACCACTCCATGGAAGTTGCTCTTTAGGGTAGATTAAAGCTAGTGGTGGAGTGTTTTTGGAAGAGTAAACTCTAAGCTACTACCTTTCTTGAGATTTCAAGGTACTTTATTTAGAAATTCCCTCTTTGTCTTTAATAATGGTAAATTAGTAGTTTTTAGTGGCTAAAAATGCTATGTTATGGAAGATTTTCATGGTTTGAAGTAGTTTTATGGTGAATTTTTGTTTTATGGTGAAAATTCTGATCTCACATGATACTTGAGGGTTTTTAATTGTTTTGATATGAATTATTGAGGTTTTGTGGGCTAGAATACTTTGCCTAAAGAAATTTTCTAGATTACATGCACAAATTCCAACTTAGGGTTTCCATGTGGTAGTAATCTGCCCTGTTTTTCCACTGTATGTTCGTCCTTGAGGGAGACCAAATCAGCCCTTACTCAAAACATGAAAGTTGTAGAATATTTGAGTTAGCTAGCTACTGGTAAAATTTCAGCTCAATCGGAGCACTGTAACTTGTGAAATGACCGAAATACCCTTGAATGCCCACAAGCCTTGTTTCACGGACAGTTTTTCTGTTCTCTTTGAGATTTCGATTTTTGACCATGAAAATGCATGATTTGGCTTTAGAGGTCTTCATAAGAAATGTAGGTAGATGTCTTGGCTTCGAAACACCATAAGATTCGTCTCAATCGGACAAGTGTAGCTTCGGTTGTGGTTATTATGCCGAAAGGTGCGTGGAACTTGATGATTATAGAATTGTCCTTGCTTAACATGATATTCGTAACCTAAGACGTGGGACTTGAGCCAAGGGACTATCTTTGATGGATGTGGAGCTTAATTGTGATTGACTTTGGAGCTATCAATTGGCTCATTGAAGGGTATTATGGCCCTAATTAATGTGTGTTTTATTGCCTATGAATTCTATGTGCCAATTGTGGTTGGTTTGAGTTGGAATTTGGTGTTGTTTGTAGGAATGGAAAAGTATGAAATTTAAGGGGAAATGCTGTCCAATTTTCTAGGCCGCTTGGTTCCTTCAAGTTTGAGTTGGTTCTTGAGAGATAAAGGGCTTTTGGGTTATTCAAGCCCCTAGGTCCTCCCGTTACTTTTCGTTCCAAAATCACGCTTTTGCAACCTTGCATTCGTAGTTCATTTGGATAGGCATACGACTTGTAGTCGAGCCTCACTTATGCATTTTTGTTTACTAGAATTTGGGATGTGAAAACCTCAATTGTTTACCCTTGGTTTATTTTAGGGTTTCTTGGCGATTAAAGTCATTTTGGGGAAAAACTTTTGAAAGTATCTGCACTTGAACTGGTGAGTGTAACTACTCCCCTCGATTTTTGTCTAACTTGGCATATGTGCTTGCAAATTGTGACTTGAATGACTGTATCATCTGTTTATTCGGTATGAGACGAGGGTGTACTTTACCACACTCGTTCTCTGGCCTGTGTAACTTGTTTCCTGTATCTACTTGAAATCTCTTACCTGTGTCTAATATGGATCCCGTGTACACTTGAATCTGTTACTTATACTTGATATGATGTCGTTTGGATACACATCCAACGACCTTCCTGTGCCTGTTAAATCTGAGCTCAACCTCATGGGGTAGTTACTTGATTCGAGCCAGTAAGGGCTTGGTCGAAGAAAGTAAACGAACCATGGGCGCCTGTTCCTGGGAAATCTTTGGGTATTGGAGACTCTGGATTTCCGATATACTCGAGTATTACCAACCACTGTTACTGTTGAGGTGTTCGGGCCCAGTAAGGGGTATGTTTGGTGAACGGAATTTGGCGTTCTAAAGAGGGGTCTACGGACATGTTTGCTTCTTTAAAACGTTGACGGAGGGTCAACGAGTTGGATCAAGTACTGCAATGGGAATTTGGCTCCCGAGAGCCACCTGTATCCTTCCCGTCTAAGATGTTTATTTATTTCTTATTTGCCATGTCCACTTGAGTAAATGAAAGAAAATCTTCATGGTTCATGATAGCTTGTATTTTGGGTACCTCATTGAGCGTAAGCTCACCCCGTTCCGTTATTTTTGTTTTCCTTACAGGGTTTAACTTCTTGGAAATCATGATTTGAAGAAAAGAGTAGAGCTAGTGATATACATCCCTTTTGATTTTGCTCCTCTGTATAAGAAACCCTAATTTTACTTCGAACAAGTATTTCCCTTGACTTGTAAAGTTCCAACGTATGTATATAAGTAATTATTCATGTTTTCTCCGTATATTTGTTGATGAATGTGTGCCTTTGTGTTCTTGATTTGGTAAGCTCCGATTGTTGGGTTTCTTTGGGTTCGATCACGCGTAAGTTAGGGTTTGTGTGATTCGACTTCGTAGTCCTGGCGAGAGCTGGGCAGGCGGTCCGCCAAACCCTTTGGTTCGCCTTAGGGGAAGGTGGGGCTGTCACACATGGCACTTGTAAAGCATAATGTTAGTTATTATACTATTAATGTATATAATGAGTGTATTTAATGTATATTTTGCTTGGTTAGTTTTTGAAAAATAATTTGCTAAAACCATACACATAGACTTGATGTGTAATTCTAATGCTTTCATGAAATGTATACTACCACATTATATTTGTTTCAATGAATTTATTGTTGACAACAAAATTAGAAAACCTAATTTTCAAAATTACATAAAATATCACATGAACAATCGGCATTTTTCCCCCAAAACAATCGTATAATGTAAGAGGGCTGGTATTCAAAAAAATATATAATTTATATAAAAATAAAGGGAACACTACAAGCTTACCGGTACTCTTCAGTCTTTAGTAAAAGTGGCACCCATGTCTTAATTTTTTATAAGGCTGCTACCTTATCAACAACAAGAAGGAAGGCTACTACCTTATCAACAACAACAAGGACCCTCTCAAGATGGGTTTGAAAATTGGCATACAAAATTGGGTTTGAAAATTTTCATTGTTACTGAAATCAAAATTGGTGGACAAGTTGCAGTTGATATGTGCTGTAGCCTTCCCTTTGATGTGTTTGAAATTGCTGGTGCTAATGGAAGGAAAGGTGGGTTATGGACTCTTGTGGAAGCAAAATGAAGTCAGAGTTAGTATCCTGAGCAAGTTGGCTCAAGTGATTCATGCAAGTAAACTAGGTACTCCCTGACTCTTTTGAATGGTTATTGTCCTCCATTTATGCGAGTCTTGACTAACAATAAAAGACTAGAGTTATGGGATAATTTAACCCATGTGACTCTCTCAAATAATAGACCTTGGTTGTGTTTAAGGAGACTTTAATGAGAAGTTTTCCAATACGGATAAGTTGGGAGGGACCCGATAAACCAAGTTCATGCTAATACTTTTCATAATTGCCCTTCATCAATGTAAGCTTTTAGACATGGGTTTTATGGGTCTCCCGATTTACTTGGCTTAATAAGTGCTTTAACGGCAATCTCATTTTTGAGAGAATAGATAGGGCCTTTTGTAATCTTGACTGGAATATTCTTTATCTAGATTCCTTAGTTCTACATCTCCCCAGAAACCAAGTCAGATCATTGCCCAATTCTGGTTAACCTTATTAAGTTTTCCAAGGACGATAGAGTGTTTAGAATGGGAAATTTTTTGGCTGGATGAGCCATCTTTGGGTCAGCTGGTTAAATCCATTTGGATGCCCAGTAAGGGCTTCAACCATAATATTATTGCTATGACGAATGCAGTGAAAGATTGGAGCAAGAGTACCTTTAAGAATATTTTGAAAGAGAAGACATTCTATTGGCCAGAATTCAAGGGATCCAAATAAAATAACATATTTTCTTTCTCCTTTCCAGGCTAATCTGGAACTTCAACTTCAGGATAGTATAACTCTATTTTGCATCAGGAAAAAGGCCTTTGGTCTATGAAGTCTTGATTAATAGTGTCGCGCCCCATTTTTGAAAAATAAGAAAAATAAAGAGTTTTAAGAAAAATGAATTTTTGGTTGATTTTGATTTTAAAAAAATGTATTTTTTCATTTGTTAGAAAATAAATAAGGAAAATGAAAAGGGTCTAAATGGGACTTTGAAAATACGATGGTTTGACCCAAAATAAAGTTTTAAAAAGGGTTTTTGAATAAAAATCGGAGTCGCCACTTGGTATTGAGTTGAGGTGTACCAAGTCACTTAAAATGAATTTTTTAAAAGAAAAAGTAGAAAACCCTTTTTAAACGACTCCAAATCTACGTAAATCAAAGAAAAAGATTCAGGAGTCACATTTGAAGAGAGGGAAGGCAAGGATAAAATCCAAAACACCCTCTCAACCAAGCCAAGGTTAGTTGCGTGATTTAGTCAAGGATTTTCTTATTTTTAACCTAAAAATTTATCACATTTTGGAGGTATTTATATGAATGCAAGCCTAGACCTAATTATCGGGGTCAAAATATCTCTTCGAAATTATTTGATGCAAATCACATTAATTGCGATACCCAAAAGTAAACTTTCGAAGAAGTCATGAATTATGCAAAAATATGAGATTCAAAGAGAAATGAAAAAGGAAAAATCAAATAAAAATAATAAAATAATTATTACAAATACATGATCTAAAGGGATGCATCATATCGGGTACGGGGGACTAATGTTCATGACTCAATTTTTCCCTTTAATAGAAGGATACAAGCGTGCTAAGACTAGAAAGCCAAACTCGTCCATATCCCATACCTAAGGGTTATTTCCTAATCTAATCAAGCAAATGTACTATCCTAATTCTAACTCTTAAATGAAATGCAAATCTAATGTTATGTTTCATGCATAGGATATAAAGGAAAATATAAAATAAGGGTTATGGATATAAGGGGGAATATGGATAAGGGATATATAAAGGGGGCAAATGAGGGATAAAGGAAAAATGGGAAAAAATACATACATATATATATATATATATATATATATATATATATATGAGAATATGGGATAAGGGATGTGTGCATAAAGGAAAAATGCAAAAATTGATAAAAGACCCCTAAAATATGCATGAGATGAAATGGTTTTATTACACAATCATGATCTAATGCTCGAAGAGCTTCTAAGGGTAAAGCATTGGACTAGTGTGGAATCGTAAAACAGGCCACGACTAGCGTTGGACTAGTGTGGTGACGTCATACATTAAGTTTATAACTAACTAATCATGTAAAACTAATAACAAGCAAATAAACACATAAGTTCACATAAACACATAGCAAATAAGCATGATATCTAGATGTAAGGTCCTAAAAAGCGGTAAACAAGTAACACATAGGCATGCAAGGCACACAAAACAAATAAAGCTAATAAAGCCCTAACTATTACATTCGGGGAGCTCTACTACAATCTAAAGGGGGAAAGAATTAAATAAAATGATATAATAACCTAACTATTACAATTGTGGCATTTAATGGCCTTCCCAAATATTTACAAATTAAATTAAAATAAATATGCAAAAATTAAAACAAATAAAGCGAATAAATGAAATGAAATGAAAACATTCAAAGGGCATGCAATTAAACACAAAAAGTCACATAAGTGCACATAGGGTCAAATACAGTAAAATAAGGGATAGAGTGTACCTCCCTTGAATTGGAACCCTAATGACATGAATTTACTTATTTACCCTCCAAAATAATAAAAAGGGTCAAGGCATCACTTTAATTGAAATAATCACATGAAATGGAGATAAACACAAAAATTAAATCAATCAAGATATTCAAATAAAAGTAAACAAACCATATTTGACAAATTAACACAAATAAGGACACAATTTGAAAGAATTAAAGAAATTAAGGGATCCAAATCGCTATTATTGCAAATATGAAGGATCTAAAAGGAAATCAATTGAAATTAAGGACTTAAGGTGAAACCTACCAATCAAATGATAAAACTTCAAAAAAGATGAATGGAAACCTATTTATTAAAATTAAACAACAAATTACCCAAAATTCCACTAAAACCCAAATCCAATCATAAATCTATTAACAAACGTTAAACCTTCAAAAAACATCATAAAATTCACTAAAAGCAACCCAAAAGAAGTTAGATTAAATCATATCAAAGAGACTAATATTTTAAAAGGTCAAGATTGAGTAAATTTCCAATTTTATGGGCCATAGTAGCATTAAAGGAAAATCAAGGGGCTAAAGTGTAAATTTAGAAAATATTTCCATGCATGCTACGAAGAAAGCTGCTACAACTTTGTTCTGCAACCGAAAACCTTTGCAATCTTCTTTTGGGTTCAAGATACAAACTTCCATTTGCATAAAGTCTCAACCAAACATCCAAAACCTTAATCTAGGCAACAAAATCACAGGACTTCAATCGTCCAAACAAGCAACAAAAGGCAGTCACATGAATGCGATCCTCTTAGCAGCTCATGGAACCGGCATAAAAACAGGAGGAAAGCAAAATGAAAGCAAAACGGCAACTTTTCTTCACACATTTGAAGGAATGGAAACTAATATGATGAAACAATCACAAACCAAATGCTAAACTAACAAATGCAAATGAGTGTGGAGCTTGTGATTTGCTATGTAACAGCTTTAGGAAATGCAGACTCCATGAGCTACAAACCGTACAACATTTTTGTGACAGCCCCACCTCTCCCTAGGGCGAACCCTAGGGTATCAGCGGACTGCCTGCCCAGCTCTCGCCAGGACTGCGGATCACTCACACACACACAAAACTAAATGCAAGAGACTCCCCATCAGGGCTAAAACATTCATTTCCACATATAATATCATTTATACAAAACCACCAGGTACATATACATGTTACCCCAATATACAGTCCAAAAGAGCATTCAAGTAAAGTACATTCAGGTTTTTCCAGTGCTCAAGGAACTATCAAAGAAACAAGACTATTTTACTAGCTCAACTGGCTTATCAAACTCATAACATCCCCAAAGGTATGCCTGTAAGGAAAACAAAGGTAACGGGGGTGAGCTTTCGCCCAATGAGGTACTTAACAGTCATGCAGCCCCAAATTCATAGGTAATCAAGTTCAGTTAGAGAAACCATAATCACAGAATGCAAATACCACAACTAGTTTAAATGAAAGGATACGGGTGGCTCTCAGGAGCCAATTCCCCATTTCAGTTCTTGATCGCACCTCGTTGACCCTCCGTCAACGTATAAAGAAAGTACCATGACCGTAGACCCCACTTTACTCCCAGTTCCTTCCACCGTACATTCCCCTTACCGGGCCCGAACACCTCAATAGTAACAGTGGTTGGTAATACTCGAGTATACCGGAAGGTCGAGGAGATACACTCCACTCGACAAACAGTGACCCGAGGGTCGTTACCTCGTCTACCAGCCCTTGCTGGCTCGACTCGAGTAACTTCCACTAGGGCTTTGAGCTCAGTGATTACAGTACAGTGGTGGGGCTCATGCCCAATATTCAAGTCAATCACAGTGCAGTTTCACAGTTTCCAGTCAAACACAGTGCAATACAATGGTAAACAGTTACACAATAAGAGGACGAGAGCAGTAAAGTACACTCTCGCCTCATTCACACAGTTCACAGTGGTCACATTACAGTTTCAAAGACAAGTAGTCACTTAGGCATTCAAATCATGCAATAGAACACTCACCACTTCAGATGAGCAAATTCAAGGATTTCCGTCCAACGGATGTTTGGATCACCCAAACGTCCTATAACAATCAAGAAAAGGCAATTGAAGTTCAATTACGGGTCGAGTACCTCTTAAACGGATCATTAGAGCAAAATTCAAATATAGCCTCAATTATGGCTCAAAATGGACAATATATCAAATTTAGGGTTAAAAGTTCAAGAAAACCCTAAGGCATTTCACATTCGCTCATTCTTAACCTAGATTTACCAAGCCCTAAAGTTCGCGGCAATCGGACAGCATTTCCCCTAAATTTCAGCATTTCCATCCTACAAACAAGTACTCAAATTCATCCAATCCAATCACAATTTATCATATCCATCATAGACTAGCAAATACACCTCATTAGGGTCACAATACCCTTCAATCATGGCTAATTGCAAGTTCAATAGACAACCATAAGAAAGCCCCAAATTGCATAAACCCTAATGCTGAAATTTCCATAGAAAGCTGAAATTTTCCGCACAAAGCTGAAATTTTCCCGCAATTCACCGCAATTAACGTATACTAGCACCCAATTACACCATATTAAGCCACCAATTCAAGTCATATATAATAATCATATGAAATCAGAAAAATTCCAAGAAAATGAAAAATTCACCAAACTTCACTTTCATTCACAAAATCATCCATAAACTAAGCTCCATATCCGATATAAGTCACTAATTTGAAATTTTTATGGACAAAATTGAAGATTCAAGCCATATACCTCAATCACCAAGAAAGGTAGCAACTTAGGCCTTCCCTTTGCAAATTCACTCCACAAACACCTTTGATCTTCCCTAGTAAGCAATTTCTACGGAGTAAATTCGTTTGATTTGCAAGATTTGGGCAAGAATTTGGAAGAAAATTGAAGCTTTCTTTTCTCTTTTTCCCTCAAGATGGTTCGGCCAAGAAGATGCTTGAATGAAGATGTTTTTGGTCAATTTTCAACCTTAGTAAAGTTGTAAGAAAGTTAGGTGCAACTTGGTCCAATGAAATTGCGCCACGTGTCGCCTTTTTTTTTCTTTTCCTTATCCATTAGCTTCCAAAAGACTAAATATCTAACCAACCTCCAGTTATCTCTTAACACTCAGTAATTTAATGCCTTACTGTACAATTGAGCCGAATTGGCCGAATTCCTCTCACTTAATGCGCTAGCGGGTCCCACCACCGCTATTCACTCCAATTTTCTCGTGAACTCACGTATACTAGAAAAATGGCTTAAAAACTATATTTACCTATAAAATGCGTGTAAAACAATTATAATAAAGAAAATATAGTAAATGTAAGCATGCAAATCGATAAACCCTAAAACCGTTTTTTTTTTTTTTCGAGTTCTCACACTCTCTCCCCCTTAAAGAATTTCGTCCTCGAAATTACTCACCTGGATTAAACAGCTCAGGGTATTTCTTTTGCATTTCTTCCTCTACCTCCCAAGTTGCCTTTTCTACCTCATGGTTCCTCCATAAGACCTTCACTAGAGGGATTTGTTTGTTTCTCAACTCTTTAACCTTTCGGTCAAGCAGTTGCACAGGTTTCTCCTCGTAGGTAAGGTTTTCATCTATTTCGAGTTCCTCCGGTTGTAACACGTGAGTGGATCAGGATGGTATTTCTTGAGCATTGAAACATGGAAAACGTCATGGATTCTAGATAGGCTTGATGGTAACTCCAGTCGATACGCTACCTTTCCAATTCTTTGGAGAATTTTGAAGGGTCCTACAAAGCGAGGTTGAAGTTTCTTTCCTCTACCCGTCGTGACACTTCGTAATGGAGTAATCTTCAAGAAAACACGGTCTCCAACTTCGAACTCCAAATCTTTCCTTCGGTTGTCGGCGTAGCTCTTTTGTCGGCTTTGAGCGGTCTAGCCTTTGACGTATCAGCTTGACCTTTTCTTGTGCATCCTCCATCCACGGAATAATCGTTGGATCTAGAGCTTTTCTTTCTCCCACTTCATCCCAATAAATTGTGAACGACACCTTCGTCCATAGAGCGCTTCATACGGAGCCATTGAATTGACGAATGGTAGCTATTGTTGTAGGCGAACTCTACTAAGGTTAGGTGTTGTCCCCAACTACCCCCAAAATCCAAGATAGAAGTTCTTAACATATCCTCGAGGGTTTGAATTGTTCTTTCAGACTGTCCATCTGTCTGGGGGTGATAGGTGGTGCTAAAATGGAGTTTAGTTCCCAAGGTCTCTTGAAATTTCTGCCAAAACCTAGACACGAATCTAGGATCTCGGTCGGAAACTATACTCACTGGGACTCCATGTAATCTCACAATTTCATCTCTATACAGCTGAGCTAACTTCTCCATGGAGTACTTCATGTTCACAGGTAAGAAATGGGCTGATTTGGTTAATCGATCTACAACTACCCAAACGGCATCATGTCCTCTTTGCGTCCTTGGCAACCAGAAACAAAGTCCATTGTAATATTTTCCCACTTCCACTCAGGTATTTCAAGAGGTTGTAACAAGCCGGAGGGTTTTTGGTGTTCAGCCTTAACTTGTTGGCAGATGAGACAGGTCTGTACGTATTGGGCAATTTCTTTCTTCATGTTATCCCACCAATATGTTCCTTTCAAATCTTGGTACATCTTACTACTGCCTGGGTGGATGTATACTTCGATCGATGAGCTTCTTCCAAAATTTCTTTCTTCAGTGATTCATTCTTAGGCACCACTAACCGATTCCGATACTTTAAAACTCCTTCAGGACTCAAGTTAAAATCAGGGGTTTCCCTTTTCCACCTTTTCCTTCCACTTTCGTACCATGGATCCGCCTCCTGGGCCTCTTTGACTCGTTCTAGTATAACAGAGGTTGCTCGGACATTTCCAAGAATTACCCTTTGATGTTTCAAGCTAGGGTGCCATTCACTAACTGCTTCTAGTATCTCCCACTCCTTCACCATCAATCCAGCTATTTGAGCCTTCCGACTTAAGGCTCAGCTACTACATTTGCTTTCCCCGGATGGTAGTTGATTGAGCAGTCATAGTCTTCCAAGAATTCCATCCACCGTCGTTGCCTCATGTTTAATTCTTTTTGGGAAAATAGGTACTTAAGGCTCTGGTGGTCGGTATAAACCTCAAAAGTCACCCCGTATAGGTAGTGTCTCCACTTCTTCAGGGCAAATACAACTGCAGCTAGTTCCAAGTCATGAGTTGGGTAGTTTTGCTCGTGAGGTTTTAGTTTCCTAGAGGCAAAGGAAATCACGCTCTTATTCTGCATTAGTACACACCCCAAACCTTCCCTCGAAGCATCCGTATACACAGTGAAATTATCCGGTCCATTAGGCAAAACTAGAATAGGAGCCCTAGTTAACCGTCGTTTCAATTCTTGGAAACTATCTTCACACCTAGCATCCCATATAAAACGATCATTCTTCTTGGTCAAGTCGGTTAAAGGACCGGCAAGTTTTGAAAAATCCTTAAGAAATCGCCGATAGTACCCAGCTAACCCTAGAAAGCTTCGAACCTCCGTGGGATTTTCCGGCCTCTTCCACTCAGTTACTGCTTCTACTTTCGCCGGATCGACTGTGATGCCCTCTCGTGAAATTACGTGCCCTAAGAAAGAAACTTTCTCTAGCCAAAATTCACACTTACTAAACTTGGCGTACAATTGGTGCTCTCTTAGGGTCTGTAAAACGAGTTTTAGGTGTTGCTCATGTTCCTCTTGTGACTTTGAGTAAACCAAGATGTCATCAAGAAGAAAACAAACTATGGGGTGAGCTAACACTCAGTGAGGTCAAGAAAAGCATGCAAGCACGTAATAGAGCAAGTAGAAGAGAGCATGAAAGAAAAATCGAGACAATAGTAAAACTAGAAGTTTCAAGTAATTAACATTTCAAGTAGGAAAAGTAAGCAGAAACAATTAAGGATACTGGAGCTCTCAGGAGCTAAATCCACGCAGCTTGGCCAAGGTCTTGATCCAAATATCCCACGTTGACTCTCCGTCAATCGAGCAAGTACCAAATTCGTAGACTCCACTTTCACCAAATTCCGTCCGCCGTTACACCCCCTAACCGAGCCCGCACATCAAAAGTTTTGATAGTACTCGAGTATATCGTGGCAATACTACGCGAGTATGCCAAGCAAGATCTCAAAAGATGAACCTTTTATGATTTCTTATGGTTCACCAAGCTTCTCGACCAGGCCCATGCCGGCTAGAGTCGCAAGGTTAGTCAATGAGTTTGGGCGTCCCCCACAAGTACACGTAAAAGTCGATGAGATAGCTCTCCAATCGACGTCGAGTCAAACACAAGTAAAATTTTAAATATGAGCAAATCAATTATCTAATCAAGTAAAAGAGAACGAGTGCGATAAAGTACACACTCGTTTCGACAAGTCCAATTCACATATTCAACTAGAAGTATATCAAGTATTATGCAACAAGTCATGCACTTGACACTCACCAAGTCAAAAGTAAGTGAGCAAATAAAGTCTTTAGTTGTCTGCTCCGAGATTCCCTTCAAAATCCTCTTGAGCGCCTGAAGAAATAGTTATCAACCATCACTCACATATACTCACAACCACTTATCATTCAAGGAAGAAAGTATACTTGTTTAAAACTTAAGACAATGTCTTAAAAGAGTTTTAATCCCTCGAAATTGAGATTTAAAAGTGAGGATTTAAAGTCACAAGAGAAACTTGTATCATCCATGAAATCAAGTTTAAAACGGACGATCAATATCGAAAGGAAGTGAAAAGTTCTTAAAAGCTCATTTCCTACGAAATTAGAAATTTTCAGCTTTATGCGAAAAAACTTGGAAAATCAAATATTGAGTTTGGTAAGTCCAAAAATGGAAAACTTTATACCGTTGGAAACTAGATTTAAAGTACTAAAAATTCCCTGAAGATACTTTTCCAAGATTCTAACCATAAACCATTTGAATTTCAGCTCAAAGTTGCTGTTTCATGAAGACGGGACAGAACCAGTCTTGGTTTTTCAGCAATGTTTGAAAATTCGGCAAAATCTACAGAAAGTGAATCAGCCTCTAAAATTTATAACGCAGCAAGAGTTCCAAATCAAGTTTCAAACACAATAAGCAGAATTAAATTCGGAGTTTCGAGCAGCAAGATACAATAGTTTAAAGTTGACTGATTTTCGCAACCTGTTCAGAAAATTTCTAGTTTCCAGCTTTGATGCAGTTTTGAAATCAGACCATATCTAACTCTACACAAGTCCAAATTAAGAATGGTTTATGGAGTTAGAAACTAGGTTCAAAACTCTATATTTCATCAGGAGACATCGTTCTCAAAATCTTTTCACAAGTGAGACAAAATCGAGCCACAAGATGCAGCTTCCCAGTTGCTCTCGGACAGACAGGCAAAACAGGTCAGTCCACTTTGCCAATTCGCTACGGTTTACTCAAAATTAACTAGCAGGGGATTCTTAGACCATATGAAAGCTCTGAATGTCTAGTTTCAAATGTCATAAACGGCACTCAATTTCAACTTTTGTACAAAGAGTTATGTCCAGACAAAGTACCCCTGTCCAGCTACCCTAGTAACCATTTTCCAGATTTCGAACTTTCTCCAAAACTCAAGTTTTATATAATCATTTGAGATGATTTTTGAAAGAAAACTTCCACACACATTATACAAGATATATCAATCAGTTTAGCAGCCAAGTAAGCAACAAAAATTCAAGTTCAAAGCAGGACAACAAAACAGAAATTTCGGCCAGCACCCTCTCACGGTTTCTTCCAAATTTCTCTCCACTATCTAACCAATATCAAGTTATAATTCACATAAAAAACAACAATCAAGCAATATCCTCAAGTCTGCTACCTCATAGGTCACCTCAAGACTGCTAGCCTAGAATATAAAGCAAGATAAAAGTTTCCTCAAGTCCACTAGCCTAGAAACTTGATTAGGGTTTCAAACCCATGAAATCCAAGCTCTAATCTTAGCAAAATTTGAAAGGGTAAAGGAGATGGAAATGGTTACCTCTCCAAGCTTTTAACCCTAGTTGCAAGTGAGAGTTTCCTCCAATATTTCACCAAGAAACTCCACAAAGGTGCGCCTTTCTTCAAGCTAGAGTGAAACTCCAAGAGTTGTGTCGTTTGGTTGAGGATTTGCAAGCAAGGTTGAAGCCAAAAGAATGGAGCTTTCTCTTCCCCTTTCCTTCCTTGGGGTTCGGCCTAGAGGATGAGTGAGGTGAGGGAGTGTTTGAGTTGTGAATCTTGTGGAGGAAGATTGGAGAAAAGTAACTTTAAGTTGGTGCACAAGGTCAACTCTCAATAGTAACTCAATAGGGTTTTGTACTACCACTTTCTCTCTTGATTGTTACACTTATACACTAATTCTCCAAGGTAATTCTTCTAATATTGTAATTACTCATACTTACTAATCTAGTATTAAATCCTCAAATCTCCAATTAGTCGTACCGGCACGACTTTCGAGAAACTTTCGACGCGCACGCGATAAAGCGAAATTTAAGGGAAATTCATGCAATTCTAGTATAATTAAATAACACTAAGGAAAATAATCATAAAAATGACTAAATTAAGAATAAAAACATGAGTCCTCACACCCTCTCCCCCTTAAAAGAATTTCGTCCACAAAATTCATACCTTGGTTTGGAAATAGGTTTGGATATTTCTTTCGAATCTCCTCCTCTATTTCCCAAGTTGCTTCCTCTATTCCGTGATTCCTCCATAGAACTTTTACCAAAGGGATTCGCTTATTCCTTAGTTCCTTCACTTTACGATCCAGAAGTTTCACTGGTTTTTTCTCATAGATTAGTGCCTCGTCGATATCGATATTTTCTGGTTGCAATACGTGGGAAGGATCTGGATGATACTTCTTGAACATAGACACATGGAAAACGTTATGGATTCGAGACAAACTTGGCGGCAGTTCCAACTTATAGGCCACGTTTTCCACACGTTGGAGAATCTTATAAGCTCCTACAAATCTAGGTTGCAACTTCTTTCCTTTTCTTGCCATCAAACTTGCTTTTACAGGAGTGATCTTAAGGAAAACTTGATCTCCAACCGCAAATTCTAAATCCTTCCTTCGATTATCTGCATAGCTCTTTTGACGGCTCTGAGCTGTCTGAATCTTTTTGGCGTATTAACTTCACCTTTTCTCGCGCCTCTTCAATCCATGGTACTGTAGTTGGGTCTAAAATCGTTTTTTCACATATTTCATCCCAACAAATCAGAAATCTACACTTTCGGCCATAAAGAGCTTCATACGGAACCATTTGAATGGATGAATGGAAACTATTATTGTAAGTAAATTCCACCAACGTCAAGTACTTACTCCAACTCACTCCAAAATCTAAAATACATGTTCTCAACATGTCCTCGAGGGTCTGAATTGTCCTCTCAGATTGTCCATCTGTCTGGGGGTGGTAGGTAGTTCTAAAATTCAATTTAGTTCCTAACATTTCTTGCATCTTCTGCCAGAACCGAGAAATAAATCGAGGGTCTCGGTTAGATACAATACTTACTGGTATCCCATGTAGTCTTATAATCTCATACAAATATAATTTAGCTAACTTCTCCAGAGAGTACTTCATACTAATCGGCAGAAAGTAAGCAGATTTGGTCAATCTATCTACTATCACCCAAACGGCGTCGTGATCTCTTTGTGTCATTGGTAATCCAGATACAAAATCCATGGTAATATTCTTCCATTTCCAATCGGGTATCTCCAAAGGTTGCAATAGGTCAGATGGTTTCTGATGCTCGACTTTAACCTGCTAACAAATCAAACAAGTCTGGACAAACGAGCAATTTTCTTCTTCATATTCTCCCACCAATACAAGCTCTTCAAGTCTTGGTACATTTTATTCCCTCCAAGATGTACCGTATACCTAGAACGATGAGTTTCCTCCAAGATTTCCCTTTTTAGGTCTTCATCCTTTGGCACTACTATGTGATTTCGAAACCTTAGTACACCATTTACTCCCAAATTAAAATTCGACTTTTTCCCCTTATTAACTTTCTCCAACCACTTTTGTACTTCAGAATTCTTCTCTTGTGCCTCCTTGATACGATCCAGCAAAACGGATTTCACGGCAATGTTCCCAAGGATTACCTTTCTTGGTTCAAGACGAGGGTTCCAACTACTAACCTCTTCCAACAAGTGCAATTCTTTGATCATCAATCATGCTACTTGCACTTGACGACTTAAAGCATCGGCTACCACATTAGTTTTCCCTGGCTGATAATTGATCGTACAATCATAATCTTCTAAAAATTCCACCCATATATGTTGTCTCAAGTTCAACTCCTTTTTAGAGAACAAGTACTTAAGCCTCTTGTGGTCGGTAAAAACTCCAAACGTCACCCCATATAGGTAATGTCTCCACTTCTTCAATGCAAATACTACAGCCGCTAATTCCAAATCGTGAGTTGGATAATTTCTCTCGTGAGGTTTTAACTTTCTAGAAGCATATGCATTCACTTTATCATTCTGCATCAACACACACCCCAAGCCTTCCTTTGAAGCATCTGTATAGACCACAAACTATCATTTCCATTAGGTAAGGCTAAGACGGGTGCCCTTGTCAATTGTCTTTTTAACTCCTGAAAACTTTCTTCACACTTAGGGTTCCATATAAATTTCTCACTTTTCTTAGTCAACTCAGTCATGGGTTTCGCAATCTTAGAAAAATCTTTAATAAACCTCCGGTAATACCCTGCTAACCCTAAGAAATTTCGAATTTCAATAGGGTTTTTCGGTTGCTTCCACTTAGAAACTATTTCAACTTTGGTCGGATCTACCTTAATTCTTTCCTTGGAAATTAGATGACCTAAGAAGGTTACTTCCTTCAACCAGAATTCACATTTACTAAACTTAGCATACAACTCATGTTCCCTCAAGGTTTGCAAAACAATCCTCAAATGTTTCTCATGATTCTCCAGAGTCTTAGAATACACCAGTATATCGTCAATGAACACTACCACAAACTGATCCAGATAAGTCTTAAAGATTCGGTGCATTAAATCCATAAAATTGCAGCCCAAACGGCATCACTGCAAACTCAAAGTGTCCGTACTTCGAATTAAAGGCAGTCTTAGGTATATCTTTTTCCAAAATTCTCAACTGATAATAACCCTGCCTGCGATCCAACTTTGAGAATACTACCGTGTGAGAGCCCGTAAATTTTCTTATTTTTAGGTATTATTTTATTTCTTTGCACCCGTTTTCCATAGTTTCTTTATTCTATAAATTTTCTAGACATTTTTATGAGTAAATAGGGTTTTAAAAACGTTTTTCTAGTATAAGTCAGTTTACGAGATTTTTGGAGTGAATAGTGGACGTGGGACCCGCTAGTGCGTTAAGTGAGAGAAATTCGGCCAATTAGGTTAAGTTTTGCATGAAGGGATTTAATTATTAGGTGTTAAGAGATAATTAGAAGTTAGTTAGATATTTAACCATTAGTAAGCAAGAGGATAAGAATAGAATCCAAAAAGTGCCACGTGTCGCGTTCCGATTGGAGGAAGACTTGCCTAACTTTCTTACCTTTACTAAATAGCAATTTTGACCAAAAATCTTTCTCATTTCTTCTTCCTTTTGGCCGAAAATTTGAGAGGAAAAAGGAAAGAGAGCTTCAACTTTTCTTCCATTTCTTGCTCAAATCTTGAAATCCAACCGATTAAATCTTGAATTCTTCCATAAAAGTGACTTGCTAAGGAAGCTTGAAGGTGTTGGTGGAGTTGTTTTGGAAGAGAAAGTCCTAAGTTGCAACCTTTCTTGAGGTATTAAGGTATTTTGCTTGGAAACTCAAGTTTTGTTCCTACTAATGGTAAATTAGTGACTTGTAGTGGTTAAATAGCTTTTGTGGATGATTTCATGGATTAAAGTGAAGTTGGATGAATTTCTTATTTTTTTTGGGAATTTTTCTGTTTTCATATGATGGTCATGGTTGGCTTGGATTGATGGCTTAATATGGTATAAAATTGGAGATATGGTGCGTTAATTGTGGTGAATTGCGGAAATTCCAGCTTATGTGCACAAATTTCCAGCTTTAGGGTTTCTAATTTGAGCCACTAATTGGCTATATATGAGGGGTATTGAGACCCTAATTAGGTGTGTTTAATAGCTTGTGATTTGTGTGTGAAATTGTGGTTGAATTGGATTGAGTTTGATGTGGTTTGTAGGTTGGAAAAGTAAAGGAAAACAAGGGAAGTGCTGTCAAAATTTTCGCAGGAACCCTTGAGCAGTCTTGGAAAATTTGCTATATCTGGTTGTAGAAATATTGGAATTAAGTTCCATTTGTTGCATTTTAAACTAGATTCATAGGACTATAAACCGTGAAAATTTCAGACCCTAGTTCTGTCTGTGTGAATTATGGTGATTTTCCAAAGTTGACTGAAATTACATACTGTTCTGTCTTTTACTGGATGAAGCAGCGACTTGAGGCTCGAATTTGACTAACTTGTGATCTGAATCTCATAAATGTGTCTTCTAAGTAATTGTACCCCTTTGAGTCTATTTTCCGATGGTATAAATTTTATCAATTTTGGACTTAAAAATAGTGAGATATGATTTTTCCAATAATGGTGCGCAAAGCTGGAAAATCCTGTTTTCCTACAATTATTCTTACCTTCATTTTGCACCTTAAGTTTGGAGTTAGTAAATCATTGTAAGTATGGTCTTGGAAGAAATGAAGGGTTTTGGGGTCGTTCTTA
>CM041210.1:18085826-18293878 GCA_023065735.1 Coffea humblotiana | reverse complement strand
AAGAATTTGGAAGAAATTTGAAGCTTTCTTTTCTCTTTTTCCCTCAAGATGGTTCGGCCAAGAAGATGCTTGAATGAAGATGTTTTTTGGTCAATTTTCAACCTTAGTAAAGTTGTAAGAAAGTTAGGTGCAACTTGGTCCAATGAAATTGCGCCACGTGTCGCCTTTTTTTTTCCTTTTCCTTATCCATTAGCTTCCAAAAGACTAAATATCTAACCCCAACCTCCAGTTATCTCTTAACACTCAGTAATTTAATGCTTACTGTACAATTGAGCCGAATTGGCCCGAATTCCCTCTCACTTAATGCGCTAAGCGGTCCCACACGCTATTCACTCCAATTTTTCGTGACTCACGTATACTAGAAAAATGCTTAAAATTATTATTTACCCTATAAAATGCGTGTAAAACAATTATAATAAAGAAAATATAGTAAATGTAAGCACGCAAATCGATAACCCTAAAACCGTTTTTTTTTTTTTTTTTTTTCGAATTCTCACAATTTTGATAGGAAAAAAAGGTTCCAGCAAACATGGAAACAAGAGGGAAGACCTTAAGGCACAAGGGACAGATTGATTATCACAAGAAGATCACAAACAAAGAGGACAAAGACAGAGATATGGGCATACAAAGCTGCGGAAAATGTCTCTTCTTCCTCGCGGCTTTCTTCAGCAGTTCTTTCTTATGTCAAACACAAGCAGCAAAATCCAACAAAACAGCAATCTTTCCACCCAAAACAACAAGACATACATTCCACCGTTGAGACCCCACCCCATGCTTTGCATTGCCACGGATTTCCAAACCTCAGATCACACAAAAGAAACCAAAAAGAAAGAAACAGTCATGGACATCCTACGGACTTCTGGGTTTTCTATAGCAGTCCATTGAACCAGCCAACAATTCGCATGCATATCACACCATGAAATGGTAAAGCAATCTAGCCAAAATCTGTTCAAGACTCCTAGCAAAATCATCCAAGAATGTTAACTTCAGATTCAATATAGCAGCGTTTGAACAAACCAATGAAAGTAACGTGAGAGGTGGTTAAGCCAAAAACTTTCTTTCTCTCCTCTCTTATCTTATTTTTTCCGAAGATCAACAACATCTTTTGATTTCAATGAAAATTTACCATGCCTATAATCAGTCATTATCAAGCATAAACAGAAACTAATGAAACCAGGAAACGAAACTGACGGCCCAAACAACAAGAATTCACGCCCAATGAACTTCAATCATTATAAAATGTTAAACTAACAAGGGAAGGAGTTGTAATCTACCTGTGGATGTTTGCAAGTCGAATGGAAGTGAGATTACGCCCACGAAGTGCTTGCTGTTTGCTGGGAAGAAGCAAAGAGCAACTTGCTGCCGAAATTTCAGCACTGATGAACCCAGAACTTGGAGCTTCGATTTGGCCTTCTTAGAATGGTTTTCCTTGAATGATTTCTACACAAAAGTTCTTCCAATGCGTCTCAAGATGGTGTAGAAGTAAAAATATTCTCCTAAAAGCCAGAGATTGGGTCAGAATTCCATCCTGAACTTGGCTGCTCCGCCAGCCTTAGTTGTGGATTTTGCAGAAAACTTTTCTACACTTTTCTCAATTTCCCACACATTACCCTTCTTTTCTGGTTATTTTTCTTTCTCCTGGATCTCTCTAATCTCCTCAGATTTCCAGATTTTTCCTCCGCCATCGTCTCCCTATCTCTCACTCTTGGTTCACTCCCCGAAGCTCTTTCTCAGTTCACTCTTGCTGTCCCCGTAATCTTCTTGCTCTCATTCCCGTATCTTTCTGGCAACCCCAACCGCCTCTCACAGTCTTCCTCTCTTGCTCTCTATCCAAACCCTTTTTTCTTTCAGCCGTCACTCCTTATCCTCTCCCTTTCCCTTTTCTTCTTGTTTCTTCCTTCGTAGCTTGCCTTTCCTTTTTCTCTGATTCTCTCCTCAGCCGTCACCTCTCTTTTCTTCCCACTCTTCAGCCATCACACTCTATCTAGCCGTCACCAAAAAAATCTCTCCCTCTTTTTACTTGTTGTCCTCTTATCTTTTCTCTCATCAGCCGCCTCCAATTGTCCCCCCCTTTTCCTTCGTCGAAGCTTTTCCTTTATAGCTACCAAGATACCTAGCCCTAACATCCAATGGTGCCCCCTGACTTGATGTGTTCCTGATGGTTTATAAACCATTAGATGGTTTTTTTGTCCTATAATTATCTTAGTGTAGGGATTAAAGTCAGGTGGCTTGAGATTGGGATGATCCAATGGAGCTAAAAAAAAACCAAAAAAAAAAACGTGGAAAAGGAGCCGGAAAATCACAGCTGCAATTTTTGCTGCCTTGCTTCGGCTCGCTGAAGAAGAAATAACGTGCGTGCATTGCACGCGCACGGGCTCCCTTTTTTTTTTTTTTTTTTCAAAAATGATTTTTGATTTTTGTTTTCTTCCTTTTCTTTTCTTTTCCAATGAATTAATTAATTAAAATTAATTAAAAGATGAATCTCTTAAAAAAAATGAAAAAACGGAAAATTTAAACAAAGTTCACTAAAATGAAATAAAAATGCTAAAATTTTTGTGTTTGATAAAAGAAATGATTTTCTTCAATATGAAATAAAAATTAAAATTAAAAATGAGTAAAATAAACAAAAATATGAATAAAATGAATAGTAAAATTTTGGTGTCTACAAATAGCATTCTATGGAATGACATAAATACAAAATTCCTTCAGTTCACCACCATTCAGAGGAGAAGGAATAACTGGATTGCAGACCTTAGACTACCTTCAGGAAATTGGATCGATACCCCAACTCTTTTGAAGACCCATATTCAGGAATTTTTTATGCAATTATTCTCCACAGACATGGTCTGCACTTTTGTAACTTCTGAAGAATTTCTAGCCATGCAGAAGATTCTCGATCCTGCTATTTAACTTTAACTTGGGAATATTCCCACTCCCTTTGAGATAGATCAAGTTGTTAGGGATCTAAAAGGCTTTAAAGCCCGAAGCCCTGACGGGATTCCAGCAACTTTCTATCACAAGTTTTGGCATCTCATAAAATATAATGCGTATACCATGGTTCAAAACTCCTTTGTAGCTAATAGTCTTGCTTTGGGGATTAATGGCTCTTTTATCTGCTTATTCCAAAAAACCAGTCATCTTGAAACCATCAAACAATTTCGTCCCATAAGCCTCTGTCATACCTCTTCTAAAATTTTATCCAAGGTCCTAGTTAATAGGATGAGACTTTTCATGGAGTCCATTATTTCCCCAACTCAAACAAGTTTTATCCCTGGTAGGATAGGGCTGATAATGTTTTGATTGTGCAAGAAGCTCTCCATTTTCTCAACAAGAAGAAGGGGATATGTGGTTTTTATGCCACTAAGTTGGATCTGGAGAAAGCATACGATAAGTTGGAATAGAGTTTTATAAGAGAAGCCTTAAACTATTTTGATTTTCCTCCTCCCCTAACTTCTATGATTTTGAAATGTATCTCCTTAACCAGGCTTGCTATTCTATTTAATGGTGCACCTATCGAGTGCATTAACCCGACTAAAGGGATCTGTCAGGGAGATCCCATCTCTCCTTATGTCTTTATAATTTGTTTGGAGTATCTTGCCCTCAGCATTAAACAATCTATTAACAATAAGTTTGAGATCCTTTAAAAATTGAGAGAGGTAGCCATTAATTTCCCATTGTATGTTTGCGGATGACATCATGAACCAAAAGGATCTATGAACCAAAAGAGTCTTATGATTGGAGTAGACCTTTATAACAGAGGAGTGGGATGAGCCATCAATAATAGAAACATGCTAGGATTTGGTAGGAAAATTGGACTTCTTTGGGGCCTCTAAGGAGTTTAGTTTCTGGTTCTCTTCAACATAGGGAGGATTCCTTCACTGTTTCCTTTCTCTTTGAAGATAGAGGTTTATGGAAATTTGATTGTATTTTCTTTTGAACTTGCTAATTATATCACCAATACCATTACAGCCATTTCCATAAGTTAGATGTCATATGTTCAAGATTCAATCATTTGGAAAGCTAACACTAAGGGTCCAGTTCTCTTTAAAATCCAGTGTTAATCTACTGGGGATTGAAAAGTACAAAGATGTGACTAAGGAAGATATTTCATGCGTTTGGAAAGTATTAACAAATAGTCAAGTGCAACATTTCTTGTGGGTTGCCTACTAGGATAAAATTCTCACAAACGCTAACCTTTTTAAGAGCAAAATTGTCCAGGAGCAAGGCTGCCATTTCTGCAACATGAATTGGAGAATACTTTGCCACATTTTGTGGGGGTGTTCTTCGATCCAAAAGTTTTTCAGGGGAGATCCCATCTCTCCTTATGTCTTTATAATTTGTTTTGGAGTATTTTGCCCTCAGCATTAAACAATCTATTAACAATAAAGTTTGAGATCCTTTAAAAAAATGAGAGAGGGAGTCATTAATTTCCCATTGTATGTTTCGCGGATGACATCATGAACCAAAAGGATCTATGAACCAAAAGAGTCTTATGATTGGAGTAGACCTTTATAACAGAGGAGTGGGATGAGCCATCAATAATAGAAACATGCTAGGATTTGGTAGGAAAATTGGACTTCTTTGGGGCCTCTAAGGAGTTTAGTTTCTGGTTCTCTTCAACATGGGGAGGATTCCTTCACTGTTTCCTTTCTCTTTGAAGATAGAGGTTTATGGAAATTTGATTGTATTTTCTTTGAACTTGCTAATTATATCACCAATACCATTACAGCCATTTCCATAAGTTAGATGTCATATGTTCAAGATTCAATCATTTGGAAAGCTAACACTAAGGGTCAGTTCTCTTTAAAATCCAGTGTTAATCTACTGGGGATTGAAAAGTACAAAGATGTGACTAAGGAAGATATTTCATGGTGTTTGGAAAGTATTAACAAATAGTCAAGTGCAACATTTCTTGTGGGTTGCCTACTAGGATAAAATTCTCACAAACGCTAACTTTTTTAAGAGCAAAATTGTCCAGGAGCAAGGCTGCCATTTCTGCAACCATGAATTGGAGAATACTTTGCACATTTTGTGGGGGTGTTCTCGATCCAAAAGTTTTTCAGGGGAGATCCCATCTCTCCTTATGTCTTTATAATTTGGTTTGGAGTATCTTGCCCTCAGCATTAAACAATCTATTTAACAATAAAGTTTGAGATCCTTTAAAAATTGAGAGAGGTAGCCATTAATTTCCCATTGTATGTTTGCGGATGACATCATGAACCAAAAGGATCTATGAACCAAAGAGTCTTATGATTGGAGTAGACCTTTATAACAGAGGAGTGGGATGAGCCATCAATAATAGAAACATGCTAGGATTTGGTAGGAAAATTGGACTTCTTTGGGGCCTCTAAGGAGTTTAGTTTCTGGTTCTCTTCAACATGGGGAGGATTCCTTCACTGTTTCCTTTCTCTTTGAGATAGAGGTTTATGGAAATTTGATTGTATTTTCTTTGAACTTGCTTAATTATATCACCAATACCATTACAGCCATTTCCATAAGTTAGATGTCATATGTTCAAGATTCAATCATTTGGAAAGCTAACACTAAGGGTCAGTTCTCTTTAAAATCCAGTGTTAATCTACTGGGGATTGAAAAGTACAAAGATGTGACTAAGGAAGATATTTCATGTGTTTGGAAAGTATTAACAAATAGTCAAGTGCAACATTTCTTGTGGGTTGCCTACTAGGATAAAATTCTCACAAACGCTAACCTTTTTAAGAGCAAAATTGTCCAGGAGCAAGGCTGCCATTTCTGCAACCATGAATTGGAGAATACTTTGCACATTTTGTGGGGGTGTTCTCGATCCAAAAGTTTTTCAGGGGAGATCCCATTTCTCCTTATGTCTTTATAATTTGTTTGGAGTATCTTGCCCTCAGCATTAAACAATCTATTAACAATAAAGTTTGAGATCCTTTAAAAATTGAGAGAGGTAGCCATTAATTTCCCATTGTATGTTTGCGGATGACATCATGAACCAAAAGGATCTATGAACCAAAAGAGTCTTATGATTGGAGTAGACCTTTATAACAGAGGAGTGGGATGAGCCATCAATAATAGAAACATGCTAGGATTTGGTAGGAAAATTGGACTTCTTTGGGGGCCTCTAAGGAGTTTAGTTTCTGGTTCTCTTCAACATGGGGAGGATTCCTTCACTGTTTCCTTTCTCTTTGAAGATAGAGGTTTATGGAAATTTGATTGTATTTTCTTTGAACTTGCTAATTATATCACCAATACCATTACAGCCATTTCCATAAGTTAGATGTCATATGTTCAAGATTCAATCATTTGGAAAGCTAACACTAAGGGTCAGTTCTCTTTAAAATCCAGTGTTAATCTACTGGGGATTGAAAAGTACAAAGATGTGACTAAGGAAGATATTTCATGTGTTTGGAAAGTATTAACAAATAGTCAAGTGCAACATTTCTTGTGGGTTGCCTACTAGGATAAAATTCTCACAAACACTAACCTTTTTAAGAGCAAAATTGTCCAGGAGCAAGGCTGCCATTTCTGCAACCATGAATTGGAGAATACTTTGCACATTTTGTGGGGGTGTTCTCGATCCAAAAGTTTTTCAGGGGAGATCCCATCTCTCCTTATGTCTTTATAATTTGTTTGGAGTATCTTGCCCTCAGCATTAAACAATCTATTAACAATAAAGTTTGAGATCCTTTAAAAATTGAGAGAGGTAGCCATTAATTTCCCATTGTATGTTTGCGGATGACATCATGAACCAAAAGGATCTATGAACCAAAAGAGTCTTATGATTGGAGTAGACCTTTATAACAGAGGAGTGGGATGAGCCATCAATAATAGAAACATGCTAGGATTTGGTAGGAAAATTGGACTTCTTTGGGGCCTCTAAGGAGTTTAGTTTCTGGTTCTCTTCAACATAGGGAGGATTCCTTCACTGTTTCCTTTCTCTTTGAAGATAGAGGTTTATGGAAATTTGATTGTATTTTCTTTGAACTTGCTAATTATATCACCAATACCATTACAGCCATTTCCATAAGTTAGATGTCATATGTTCAAGATTCAATCATTTGGAAAGCTAACACTAAGGGTCAGTTCTCTTTAAAATCCAGTGTTAATCTACTGGGGATTGAAAAGTACAAAGATGTGACTAAGGAAGATATTTCATGTGTTTGGAAAGTATTAACAAATAGTCAAGTGCAACATTTCTTGTGGGTTGCCTACTAGGATAAAATTCTCACAAACGCTAACCTTTTTAAGAGCAAAATTGTCCAGGAGCAAGGCTGCCATTTCTGCAACCATGAATTGGAGAATACTTTGCACATTTTGTGGGGGTGTTCTCGATCCAAAAGTTTTTCGCAAGAGCTAAATTTGCCAAACTCTTTCCATCCGAAGTCTAGAGAGAGTTTCTGCTCTTGGCTAAAAAGAACATGTTTGAGTATGGGCATCTCTCCCTTATTTAGAATTCCTTCGAGTACATTAGTTGCCTTTTCCTGTTGGACGCTTTGGAACCACAGAAATAAGAGTTTGTTTTATAACCAATAAAATAATAACCATCCAGTCTCAAAAGCAATTGCTAGTGCAGTCGAATTCCTTCACTTGGGACCTAGAATTGATGGGATTAAAGTTAAAGAGCAAAATTTGGTGGGATGGATTCCTCCCCCTCCAGAAATTTTCAAACTAAATACAGATGGATCTGCCATTGGTAATCCAGGTCCAGCAGAGGCTAGTAGCATCATTCGCAACCATGATGGAGAATGGGTTGGAGGCTTCTACAGGAATGTTAGCAAAGCCTCCAACATTGTAGCTGACCTCTGGGCACTAAGAGATGGTTTCAATTTAGCAAAAGAACTTAATATCACAAATCTACAAGTTGAATGGATGCAAAAATTATAGTGGATTTAGTTAACAGTAAAAATGATCTAATGCATCTTTATGCATCAATTGTTTGTGATTGCAAGACCATCATGGAGACCTTCCACTCAATTACTATAAAACATATTTTCAGAGAAGCGAATCAGTGTGCCGACTTTTTGGCTAAAAAGGGAGTTGAAACTGTTGAAAACTTTTGTGTTTTGACTTGTAAACCCCATAGAACTTTCCCTGTCTTATGGATCTAGATTGTAGAGGCTTTTGTCTCCCAAGAATTGTATATTTGACAGGTTAGTAATATTATATTTCTTTCATAC
The DNA here is from genome assembly GCA_023065735.1 of Coffea humblotiana. Lineage (NCBI taxonomy): Eukaryota > Viridiplantae > Streptophyta > Magnoliopsida > Gentianales > Rubiaceae > Coffea > Coffea humblotiana. The sequence continues at coordinate 18,285,719 of CM041210.1, read as the reverse complement.
CAAAAAAAAAAAAAAACAACAACAACAAGGGCCACAACAATGATAGTGTGGACCTGTAATGATGTGAATGAATATTGGGACAGATTTTGTTGATACGGAGCAAACATGGACCATGTCACACAAATTATTTTTTTTATCAGACAATAACAACTAGCCCAACTTATTCTTAGACTATACTAGAAGGGGGGAGGGAGACCCAATAGGGCCTAGGGAAATCGACCGGGACTGAACCATCATTGAATCAGACGAGTGCACTACACATTCGTATATATTTAGAAGAAGCCATATACAGTGGCACATTGATGGAAAGCAAAATTTGAACCCTTTACCTCCTACCCTACCAAGATTTAAAAGTCTTTAGTGGTGGCCAATCGCCCAAAGAGTCGTTGGTTAAGCATGGCTTAACTGAATTAGTTGAGCATTGCTTAAGGGTCATTTATGTGCTTCTTCTTTGTTTTCCATTTATTTTAGGGTTAATTACATCTACCTCCATGGGGATTTGCCCATATTACGAAACGAATCTTGTGGTTTAACCAAATTACAGTCACACTCTTGTCATTGATGATTCTTTAACTATGTTGACTTGTGTTGAGAAATGACAAAAAGGCCTTGTTCAAAAGTTTCGAGAAATAAAACCAAAAACTCAATAAAAGAGCATTTAGAACAAAAAATGAAAATTAAGCATTTCAGAACAAAAAATGAAATTTAAGTCAAGCAAAGAGACAAAACTTGAAAATTATGAAGTAAGAAAGATAAATAGAGTAAAAGTAATTGAGCAAAACAAAAACAAAGAATAAATGTTAAAAATGATAGAAAATTGAAACAAGCATTGAAGAAAAAATACAGAACTAATACTATAAACAAACCATTTACTGCCAAGGAAAAGAAAATGATAAAAGAAATTAAAAAAAGTTAACAAAGGTACTGGTCATAATCTTTTCCAACGGCTTTACTTTCTTTCCACTTGTTTGTTTTTCCTACTTTTGATTTGTTCAAAACTCTATCGAGATTTAGTAGAAATTCATTAAAATTATCACCTAAACATTAGTATACAAGCTCATGTACAATTCAACTTGAATCATCCTAGAACCAAGAGTTTAAAGATCAAATAGCATGCTGATTACCCTTCCAAATCTTTCTCTTATTATTGCTTCACACCACCATCTCCTGTTGCTTCTTCGTTGCCACCATGGTCTCCCTAGCCATTGCCACCACCACCAGCCCTCAGTGTTGCTGCTCGTCTAGTAGACTTCAATAGACACCTAGATACAATATTTCTTAGTAGTTTCTCCCTTTTAAATACCATCTTTCGTCATAGATTTTTCTCTTTTTGAAATTGGAAAAAAAAAAAAAAAGATATACACATTATGGGACCATAAGTGATGGACCCAAATCAATGACAAATATAAACCCACAGAAAAATATTCAAGAAAATGATTAAAGAGACAAAGAAATTTCTTCTCCTACGCAAAACAAGGCTAATGCCACTTTTACAAAATATACAAATAAATGAAACAGATGATGGAGACTACTGACAATTCTTCATGAAACCCTGAGGCTAGCTATACAAAGCCTTATGCCACTTACTTATCCCACATGAACTACTACTGACTATTTCATTTATTAGATTAAAATCCCAATTGACTAGACCCAAACTCTAAAGAATACAACTAATGCTTCTAACCAATATATTGATGACATGTGGCCATAGCGTAACGAATTAATTAATACTAGTTTGATTTAATTATTTTGCACAATGCCTCCTTTAAACCAAACCATTCTAATCTAGACATGCTCAACATCTTCTTCAACTTCACAAATGTTTTAGTTTTCAATGCTTTCGTAAAAATATCTGTCACTTGTTCTTCAGTTCCACAACAATCAATTTCAATTTTTTTCTCACTAACCAACTCATGTATTAAACGACATTTGATGTCAATATGCTTGCTACACCAATAAAGAACATGATTCTTGGACAATTCAATAACCAACTTACTATCATAATAAATTTTCGTAGGAATAGCCTGCTTGTATTGTAGAACACCAAGCATGCGATGGAATCACAAAACCTGAGTTGCACAGTTAACTACTGCAATATATTCTACCTCTAATGTAGATAATGCAATTACCTACTATTTCTTCGAACTTCAGAAAAACACTCCTAAACCAATAAAAAAATGTATATGCTAAATTACTTTTTGTCTCAACTATATCACCTGTCCAATCACTATCTACGTCATTAGCTAGATCATTTCCTGAATAAAAAATACCAGCATTGTGAGTACTTTCAATGTACCTCAAAATTCTTTTAGTCGCCTACAAACATGACAAAGTGAAATTTTCATAAACCTACTAATCAAACCAATAGCAAAATTGATATATGGCCTCGTAAACATCAAATAACTCAAATTTTCTACCAAATTTTTAAAGTAGATGGATTTACATATCCACCAACATACTCCTCAGACAACTTCAATTTTTTCTTCAACAAGAGTCAAAATTGGCTTAACTATATCCATCTTAAACTTTTTCAAAATAGCACCGTATATTTTCTTTTTGAGAAATAAAAATCCTACTGTTATATTGAAAAACTTCAATTCTTAGGAAATACGACATACGTTATTTGTCATTTTAAACTACTTAATCATGACCTCCCTGTAAAAATCAAATCATCTACATATAAGTATACAACAAGAATGTCACCATGGACAGAACATTTGGTATATAAAGTGTGCTCTTACGGATATCTCTGAAAACCAATAGCAAGAATATATGAATCAATCCTGATATACCATATCTTCAGGGCTTGTTTCAATCTATACAGGACCCTTTTTAAGTTATACATTTTATTTTCTGGATCTCTTCTAACAAATCCTACGGAATGCTCTACGTATATTTCTTCATTGAGAACTCTATTCAGGAAATCTGATTTGACATCTATTTAATAAAATTTTCAATTGTTTTTGCAATTAGAGAAATTATCATATGGACTGTGTTAAACTTGGCAAAAAGTGCAAACACTTCAAAATATTCAATTCCAGGTTTCTACTTGTATCCCTTCACTACTAGTTTGACCTTGTATGTATCAATTTCTTCACTCTATTTGAACTTTGTCTTTGACAACCATTTCACTTCAATAGACTTTTTGCTAGTTGGAAGAGAAATAAGCTCCTATATCTCATTCTTTTCAATGGCATGATTTTCGTCCTCCATTTCTTTTATCCAACGATCATCATAGGCTGCTTCCTCATACACTACTAGATCAAAATTTGCAAACAAAGCAAAATTAATAACATCTTCATCTACAACCGGATTTAGCTTTATTTGTTGATGGGTTTTTTTGGTTCATTCTATTTTTTGTTGAATTTGATGTTCCGTGCTTGTATATTCAATCTAGATGCTTATTTTTCTACTACTTCTATGGAGTTTTGACAGTTCTTTGTTGGATAATTTTGGAAGCACTTTGCTTGAATATAAGTATTCCTTTGTTGGAGTTTGGTTATTTTGTGGGGTCAATTGTTAGTTTTTCATTATCTTAAGTTCCATAAAAGATTAAACCTTTGAAGCTTAATACTAGCATTTGCAGCTTTTGTGCTTCTTTGCCTAGAAGAAAAAAAAAGAAGAAACTTTTGTGCTTCAATTGCCATTAGTCATGGTATTGGTGTTAACTAGAAAAGGGGGAAGGAAGATTTTGAAGAGTTTTGATGGGCATTTTGGAGAATCTATCATAACTTTGTGATGACATCATTCAAACTTAAGAGATCAAAATTGGTTTGCTAACGGCAAGTGCGTTTTTGATATGAAGTTTTCAATTTCAAGGAACTTTTTGTAGTTTAGTTGAACTTGAAGGTCTAAATTAAAATTTGGCCAAACCTCGAGAGAAGTAAATATAATTAACCCTCTATTTTAATAATTTTGTTATAGTGACCCACTCCTTTTTTTACGAATTTAACAAAATTTAAACCCTTATTTTAAACAACCAATCATCCTACCACTAAAATTTTTTCACAATTTGCATTTAAGCATCACATTCCTCTTATGCCAATTTTATAACTACCCTCACTATTATGGCAAATTAATTAGGCAAAGAAATTTAGAAGAGAAAATATCAAATTTCATACAAAATGATTGTTCTAATAAGTAATTTTTTTTTTTGCAATTAAACAATCCTTCTATTTTAAAAGATTATTTGTCACTTAAATAGCCCACACTGCCTTAGGAAAGGTGCCCGAAATTATCCCTTTCCATTTTACTCACTATTTTCCAATTACCAAACAGGGCCCAAAAGTACAAATAGGCGCCAACTTGCTGAGAATTTCACCCTCTTTTACTTCTGACAGAGTCCTTCACCCCTTCGTTCCAACCTCCATATGTTGTTCTCGCAAATGGCAACCGTTTGCAGAAAAACCAAAGCTCGTAAAAAAAGCAAAAATAAAAAGAATAATAGGAAAAAACAACGGAGTGAGCTTCTATTTCAGCAGCCGTAAACCCTGGTCTCTCCTCTCACTGACTTCGAAGGTACCGCTTTCATATATATGTGCATATAATTCTTTTCATTTGATAACGGTTTGTTATACTTTTAAGTATAATTTGATTCATAATTCTTATTTAGTTTTGCTTCATCATACTTGAATAGCTGTAAAATTATTGAGCCCGAGGGCATGTGTGTTTATGCGTTTCTAGTGTGTGGGTGTGTGTGTGTGTTTTTTGGGTTTTATTGTTAGTACTTTTTTGGGAACAGAAAGTGTTTAGATGTTTGATTTACCAGGTTAGCAAGCTGCTGACTGCCGTCTGAGAAGGCCATGTAGAATTCGGAATGTTGGATATGAAGTTTGTAATCCTAGGTTGGAGTTAGATAGGTTATGTGTAGTTTACGTATGTATGAATTCATGTAAAATTTTCATAAATTATTGGCATTTTCTTTAGGTATTCAATGCATAGACTTTCTTTTTATTTGTTGTTTAAACTAAACTTTGATGGAATTTCAGACATTGGGTAGTTTCTATGGAGATATATCTTCTATTTACACATTGACTAGATAGAAAAGGTTGTTGAGCTTGATTATTGGTTACATTTATCCCTTCTTGTTGGGACAACTACATGCATGGCAAGCAATGGGTAATTAGTTTTGTGGTTTGCGTGGATGTGAACTACATACCTAAGTTGTCCTTTTATTAATTCTGTTGGCGCTCATTTGTTGGTCAAATGTGGTTGGTTGAAGTAGAAGTTCATTAATTCATTGGTTAGAATATCCTTAACTTGGAAACATAATGTGGGACGAACTTCAATATTTGGTCTAGATCATTCCACACATGCATTGGCACTATGATTTATGGTGCATTTTGCCTTTGCTGCTGTGGATTATCATGGGACTAATTTAGTGTTTTTATTGATTTTGTGGAAAGGATCTCGATATGGTGTCATGCTAGCCATGATTTTATCTTCTTCGTCCAAACTTGGAGAAAATATTTGATTCTATGCAAACTTAGAACTGTTTTGTGACTTTATCAGATGTGCAATGGCTTTTCAAATAGCAGATGATACATATTTAAGATAGCTTTCTCCTTGATGAAGTTTCAAAATGCTGGTTCCCTGTTATGTCTTTGAGTTATCCAATTTACTGCGTCAAAATTGAATTAGTAATCATTTATTTCTTTAAAGTTATGTTTGGCTAACTATAGAAAGAGTTTATATAACTGTCAGCAGAAAGAGGAATGAAAATATTATAACTAAATTAAATCTTCTTGTCTATTAATCTCGAAATTACCTGTAGTATAGAGTGGATGGATGTTTTAGCTAAGTGGCCAATTGTTATGAGTTACTCGAGTTCTTATGTATATTGACATCTTCAGTTCTTGACACGTTCACAAATTTTCAAGTTAGCAATCAAATTAATCGGTTGATCATAACATTTTTTTTTGGTGTGTAAATGTCAATGGTAACATTTATATGAGTTTAACAAGGAGAATGTATAGAAACTTAGATGAGCCAAGATGAATAGTTGGCATGAAGCCCATTGGTTGGGAAACAAGATAAATTGTGATTGGTAATCAGATTGCAAATTTTGGGCTTGTTAGTTTTGGTTTTGAAATTTTGAGTATCATGGTTACTTTTAGAGCTTGAGTTTGTTTCCCTCTTACATGTCCATGCCAAATTAAATAACATTTTGCGTTTTCTGGTGGACAACTCAGTCAAATTTCATGTTTAAATGAACATAAACGCAGTTAGTCTACATCATGCTTTTGGAGCCTTGCTTCCATGCTAATCAGTTTAAGTGAATAAAAAATCATCTCATAATGGGAATGGAATTTAATTTTGGATTGTATTTTGAGGAAACTGACTAACCGATCAGCATGAAAGTTTTAGAAGATGAGCTGCCCATTTCCGCAAATATGATGAAGATGAAGAAGATTATTTTTCTTTGGAGAATCCTGTTGTCCCTAAACTTGCTTTTAACTTCTTGAACACTCCTATTTTTTAGTAAGGGCAAATAGCAAGCATGGAATGAGGTTGTTTTGGATATTCGTTAATTGAATATCTAAATGTGAATCCTAATTATGATATTTGCTTTGAGTTCCTGGTACATGGTGATTTACCTTATCAATCATGCCATCCCAGTTGGATATTTCTTCTGCTTGGTGCTGCTATTAATGCAGTGGAATCAAAAAGTAAACTTTTTTCCTCCTAGAGAAGAAAATGTTGATTCAGATGCCCTCATGTGTTTCTTTTGATTTCCCTTCTCAGAGAAAAATTTTAGTCAAGTTTAGACCACACCTGTTGGAAAAGAAGTTAGTGAATTAATTGTGTCCTTAAGAATTGTTTCTCAAATGAAAAGCAGATATGACCAAGGTGTAGTGGATCAAATGCCACGTGAGGTATTTTGAATAAGAAGCGGATGATCTCATATGAATAATGAACTGCCATCAGGTAGATGGCTAGTTTGAGGTTGAGTTTCATGGTTTTTTTTAATATAAAAATCTGGGATAATATTCTTGAAATGTGATTTATTTGTCAAATTATATGAAATTTGATATCCATTAACATTTACAGGTTTGAAACCATTTTAGATTCTTTTCCAATCCTTGAATTAATTACTTAAGATGTTCATGCATGTGAACGGAGGAATAAGGAAAGAAGCAATGGGATTGCTGAATATCATCAATCTTTTCATGAGATGATGTCGACCATTAGAGCTTTTAACGATGTGAATTGAGCCGAATACTTGGTGTTCAGGCTCTGTTTGTATATTATATGAATAGGGTTCAAGTTCAGATCAAATATTAACGAATTATAAGTGTTACTTGAATTTGATTCGTTTATTTGTATAAATATTTGAATTCAAGTTCGAGTTCGAGCTCGAATTTGAATTTGGAGATGATTTAATTATATTTTTAATAATTAATACTTCATTTAGAATAAGTTTAATTGTATTTCTTGGTTTTAATAAACTAAATAATACTAATTTATGAATAATTACTTTTCTAGGTAAAATATAACATATATTTAATCATATTAAATATATCTATATTTTTATTTATTTATATTTATTATTATATAGGTGTTCACAAATTATTTGACTAGTTCAAGAACAGCTTCGTGTTTGGCGGCTCGATTATTAAACGAGCCTAATATTGTGTTCAAACTCGATTCGTTTATTAAACGATCAACGTTTTTCAAACTCGAATGAGCCGAATACGAACATGTTTGCGAACAGCTTGGTTACTTAAAAGCTCTATCGACCGTAGAAAGTAAATAGTCTACACAACTTTGTCAATTTTTCTTTAGGGCCTTCTAGAAAGCACAATCATTAACAGCTTACCAACTTTTTTTTTTCACCAGTCATTTTTTTCCTCACTGGTGCAAATGTTGACTTACTTAAATACTGTATTTTCCTCCTTTTCCACATGCAGTAAAATAACTGAACTTCATTACAACGCCCTTTTTTTAGAGCCTAGACACTGCTAAGGACCGTGTCTTGGCCCTGGCTGGCCCTTATTTTAACACCTGTTGCTTTTGAAACAAATTAGACTACTTCCTTGTCTACAGGCCTTTAAACAGTGACATTTTTTGCCTGTCATTCACGTTATTTTTCTTCAAACTACTATAAGAATAATTCTGCATGTGATTAGGCTGGTGAATATTCTCTTGGCTAAAGCATTATTTTTTCTGTTTTATTTACTAAAACTGTTTGGTCTCTGAAGTGGTTTCTGAATTTGACCTTGATTTATCTACCATAGTTATTAAAGGCGTGTCATGGAGATAGTAAGGGGCAATTTTTGCACATGATTTTGATATAGGAATTTGTTAGAAAGCTCACGTCTTTTGGGCTTGGGAGAAGGGGCACAAGGCTCTTGGACGCACACTTTTTCATTTTTTTTGGTTGAGTCTTTAATTTAGAGTTGACTCATTGAGATGATCATTCAAAATCATTAGAAGTTTCTTAATATTATCTACTTTTGATCATGTTGTTTTGGGTTGATGGTTCATTCTTAGTTGTGACTATGATGGTGTGTTAAATATGTTTATGACTTGTGTATCTATGACTCTTATATGAATGTGCTTAGTGTTTAGGGGATGGTTATTGGTGCTTTATTTTCTATTTTCTTATTGTGAATGACTGAATATTACATATGCTGTTGTGTTTTTTTTGGTGCATTTGTTAGTTATGCACATTTAATGTTAAAAAGCAAGTGCCATTCCTTTTTTCTAAGGTGCAGGACCTTTGTTCCTAGATGCACCTCGTGGCTCAAATAATTAATATATCCAGAATTAGATCAAAGAGGGGCGTTGCCAGTGTCTTTGATTTGATCGTTTCCATGTAGTCCATTTATTTTGCATTCTAGATAATAATTTAATATGTAAGGAAACACTTATATGAGTGCAAGTATTCTCTGTATATATATTATATATATATACATACATACATACATACATCCATACATATGTGTGTGCGCGCGCGCACTATAAATGTGTATAAATATGTGTATGTATGTTATGTATGTATATTGTTGCTTGGGAGTAGATTTGTGTTGGAAAGGTAGGTAGTAAATGCTAAACCAAGTGGATTCAGAAAGCAATACTTGGAACATATTTCTTTTCCAGTTACGTGATAGAATGTTTCAAAAGAATCTTTTGGCATGCATATTCTCCTTATCCACGACAAACTTCTTGCCATATAGGTCTCCGCTCACTCACTCTAATGCATTGATATGTTCGCCCTCTTACTTCTCATAGTGCAATTCTGCCACCTGTCCTGTCTTTTTCTTGTGAATTTGTGAAAATGATTCAGTCAAATAGTTTCATTTTCACAGTGCCACAGGGAGATTTTGCAACTTTTTATCTGCTTTACCCAGCAAACTTCATATTTTTTCTACCTTTCCTAAGTAATGCTTCTTAATTTATGAGAGATTAGTGTTCTTTTAGCTTTCTTAATGGAGAAACAAAATCTAAAGGAACTTTTTAGGGAAATTTACAGATCTCCTCCTTCCAACACTTCAATTCGATCTAGGAGGCGTCACAAGAAGGTCTCTCCTATTCTTAATTCTTGCATCTGTCTTTCTTGGCATTTTGTTTTAGAATAGCTTTTTTTCCCTGATTGATGAGGATATGGTGCGTGATATACTTTAGTTCGTTTATCATCTATTAGATTCATTAGGAATTGAAACATTTTTCTCAATTAGCCATGCCCACCTCTAACCCTTGGACTTAAGTGGTATCTATTGATGTGATGCAGAAGGAATGGCTTTAATTTTTATATCTGCTCTTGTTTGTACAATTCTGAGGATAACTAATTTTAACGGTTACAAAAATTGAATTCTTAAAAATACTTAATCTTGGAATTGAGAGTTAGAATTCGTTCAAGATTTTAGGATGCTAATGGACCTTGTCAAAGATAATCAGGATTCTGCAATTTTGCTGACTAATTGCCTGATAGCCTTTTAGTTTTGGCATAGAAAGAAATGGTGAATGTATGGACCATCTAGAGTAAAAAATATTTCTTTCTTGGAAAAAGTAGAACTAGTAAATTTGTTGTCTTGACTTTTCTTCCAATGTGATAATATGGTTTATTTGGTAGTTGTTTCCATAGTTCTGATGGGTATGTAAGGTTTTCTTTTTAACAAAATAAGAAATTCTCTTAATTTTGGTGGTATGTAAGAAAATACTACCATTTTACTTCATATGCTGGTTCTTGTTTGGTTGATATTTTGTATGTGAAATTGAGTTTAAATTTTGCTCTTAAATACAGTGCTGTTAGACGTTTTGCTTCAAATCTTGTTGTGGTGTGATGTAATTCCTAGTTCAACTACTATGAGGTGCGAAGGTTACTAATAGAGAACAACGTAAGGTCATTAAAGATGTATTGGAGTTTAAAATAGTTTTCGAGTTCCAATTAGGTTTTGAGTAGATTTGCAGCATATGTGATAGTTGGAATTACTGCACCGACTGTCAACACAAAATCTGCTCTTTTTAATTTTTTTAATTTCTAAAATTTACTGTTGCATGAAAGTTTTGTCAGACACAGATTGGTTGGTTGAAGCCATGTTTTAACTCTTGCTTTATCGCTGCCCTCTATCTTTTTGGAACGTAATCTACACCTTTTAAGCAAATTACTAGAATAGTGCGTCTATTACTTTTGTCTCAAGAAGTATTTTTAGACTTCAAATAATTGTTTTCAATTGCATTTAAGGTCTTTTTGTTATATAGCTCATGCCTTGAAAAAAAAGTTATGTCATGAGCAAGCCACTAATTAACGTTCTCTAGCTTCGTGGTGATTGTTCAGGACTATAATATCCAAATTGTCATATTTAAACATTTAATAAGTGAATGTTGTTTTGTAGGTTGAACTTCCAGAGGGACTATCATCATTCACCCATATTTACCAAAATGATTTTGTTGGCCGAAAGTAAGATTTCACATTGTCTGTGCTTCTCGCTGAGTTATATTTACTTTGTTGAACTGAGTGGTAAATTTAGTCCTTCTCTACTCTGCTCCTCCTTATGGTATGTGATTGCTTGTATGGTTTTTCCTTAGGTTACAGAGACTTTGCTTCTAGAATTAGTTTGACTTCTGGGCTTCTTCAATGGGCAAAATTAGGGACGCAAAGAAAACTTGTCAAAATTTCATTTTACCAATCTTAATTTTCAAACTAATGTAACTTTGCAGCCATGTACCACTTAAGTCTTAAAGGATGGATGAATATAATGAAGTAGCTTTTGGATTTTAGCTGAATGTTTATTACTGCTTGTAATTAGTTGCCATGGAAATGACATACTAAAGTATTGTCTTCTGCTCTCAGACCAAAGAAGGTGAAGGATGATGATGTGGCCATTTGTTTCTGTAAATATGATCCCAATAACCCTGAAAGTGCTTGTGGAGATGGGTGCTTGAACGTCATGACCAGCACAGAATGTATACGTGGGTACTGCCCATGTCAGGACTATTGCAAGAATCAGGTGAGTTTTGCTGGTTGAGTTATCTATTGTGACAATTTCCACAAAGGGTACTGTGACCTTTGTCTTAGTTGTTCAGTGGAAAAAGAGATTTGGAAAGAAAGGGAAACAGGACTGAGACTATGAATAATTTTTTAACCTAAGATGATGATTAAGCTGCTATAGATGTGCTACGTGACTGCTGATATGGCTTTTGTGGGTCCAAATAATTATTATGTTGCTGACTCTGATTACATGTTAGTCTTCCCAGTTGACATATCTCTGATGGGCATAGGTCCCATGATGATGTGGAAGAGGACTTTGGATCTGTTGATCGCTGAGTCTGAACTCTGATATGAGGTGGACCTATTTTTGGTTGCTGTTGAACCCTTGCCCTCAAGCAACCACATTAGAAGTAGCGTTAGTATCCTTGCTTCATGTATTAGGTAGGAAGCCATTTTCTTTACGTGGTAAATTGTTGAATAGCCCCTACCGCTTCAAAAGCTCTCAAATTGATTCCCATGTATTCAAAATGAATTCAGTCCTGATGTATATTAATTCTACTACAATTTGGTCCCCCATTTGGTTGGGGTAATTTTTTCAGTGTCTGGAGAGAAGGATTTAGTACTCACAGTGGGGCATAAAGCTTATTTGGTACTATGGAAATGACCGACTGATTACTGTGGAATTTCCACAGTTTACCTGATTTGTAAACTTTGCAAATGGGGTTTAACATGCAGAGTTTGGTATCCTGGATAATGGTTGCTGAAGAGTATGGGTCTGAATCTTGGGGATTGAGGATAAAGGTGTTACGCTCGTGTGACGTTATTTCACTATATTATTTGTTAATTGTGTAAGGGAGAGAGGAAGAGATCTCAGTTGGAAGTCTATTAGGTGTATTGGATTAGTGAGCCTGTTGTTTTGTGGTTTAGATTGCCAGTTTAGATTCCGTTTGTTTGCTGATAACTTGAGAAAATGACATCCAAATGCAATGACTTTCTAATTACCTGATTTAAAGCCAAAATTTTCTAGGCTATTGGGTTCATCACATTTTGAGGTTGGAGTGAATGACAAAAGAAGAAAGTTTCTGCAATGAGTTCAGTCTTTATTGTGTATAAAAAAGTAAATAAATGCATCCAATTTGCTTGATTCCTACTCAAGAGAGCATAGACCCGATGAAATACCAAATGTATTTTCATAACCTTATTATCCTCATTTGGCCTTCTTAAAGATGCTCGTGGATACAATTGGTATTCTTTACTTGCAACAAATGCAGTGTTAGATGCTTCATTGTAGACATCCACTAGCAGACAAGGCATCTTTTGGATTCATTAGAGTGGTAAGAAAAGGCAACAGCCACCTACAGATGATCTAATGCGCTTTTGATTCCCAATGGGTTATGTCAGTTTAAGTTGCTCACTTTGTTTGGTCAAATGTTCTTGACTATTTGTGCAAAGGGGAAGAAAATAACTGCTTACATGAGTTTTAACTCTTGATTATTTGTTGTCTGCTAGAATGCATGATACATGTATAGAACATAGAGACATGGGATCTTAACCGGAAGTTTGTGATGTATTAAAATCTTTTAGAATGTCACCTGATTGAGATTTTTTGCATGTATATTTTTGTGGAGGATATATTAAGATTTGTTTGTTTTGCTTTTTTTACAACTCTTGACAGAGATTTCAAAATTGTGAATATGCCAAAACCAAGTTGTTCCAAACTGAAGGGCATGGATGGGGTCTTTTAGCTGATGAAGATATTAAGGTTCTGCAACATATACACCTTTTGCCTAATTCAATTGTTCAAATTTTCTTGTTTCAAATTTTCTTGTTTAAAACTAATTACATCAGTAAGAGACTAAGATTGATATTGACCGAAAGTTATGCAACATGTAACAATGTTCCCTAGCAACTTTATCCTCCTAGCACATATATGCTCATTAGCATGGCATTCCTGCAGTTGCTTGTCCAGTATTTCTAGTAGAAATGTATCAGCAATTTTACGATTTTAATGATGTTCTAGTTTAATGGAGATTAATTGCTGCTTTTATTAACCTTTTGATCTCACATTCAATCGTACTACTACTGTTGTTACTTGATCCACTTTCGCTCACGACATGCTTTTATTGACCATTTTCCCCTGAAATTGCATGTTCAGGCTGGACAATTCATTATTGAATATTGTGGAGAGGTTATCTCATTGGAAGAAGCCAAGCATAGATCACAAAGTTACGAAGCACAAGGTAAATTAAAACTTTCTGCATCATGCTGTTATCCAACTGCTCTGACTAACTGTACATTTTTAATGACTTGATGTAGGTCTTAAGGATGCATATATAATTTCTCTAAATTCTAATTATTTCATTGATGCTACAAAGAAGGGGAGCCTTGCCAGGTTTATAAATCATTCATGGTGAGTCTTTTAGATGTATAAATGGATATAATCTGTCCATGTTAAATGCATTTTCAGTTTCAAGTAACAATGTGGTTGAGATCTTGTGTCTTAACTCATCTGGGAATCTAGAAATGCAATTTATACTTTTTACACTTGAATTTGTAGTCTACCTAATTGTGAGACAAGGAAATGGACAGTGTTGAGGGAAACACGAGTGGGGATCTTTGCAAAGGTAGACATATCATCTGGAACAGAGCTGTCATACAATTACAACTTTGAGTGGTATGGTGGTGCCACTGTTTGCTGTCTGTGTAGGGCTGCTAATTGTTGTCTATTTCTGGGCGCAAAATCTCAGGGTTTTCAGGTGATATTTTTTAGGCAATTGCTTTATTTGTTTGAAAAATTTATGGTTTTAATTTTGATTAGAATTATTTTAGTAGATTAAGGTGTTATTTGCACTTTGTCGTACACAATTGCAGACGCTGATGTGCTAAACATTTAAATGGTTTTTTAAATCACTTGATTAGTATATTCATGAAAACCCATCCCTGTGCCTAGCAGCTGGGGAACAGGGAGTGATAGGGGAGGCATGGGAGGGTAAAGAAAAATAAAAAATAAAAAATTAAAACATTCACGAAAACCCTCTCTTTTTGAGGGAGTAAGATGTTTTGTGTTTGCATATATACTAAAGCTAACTCTGTGGAGGGAGAAGCTGAATTTAATCAAAATCAGTTATTTCTTGTGGGGTTTTCTCCTACTATCAAGCACTACACGGATCAAGTTTCTTGAATGTCTATGAACAATGTAATCTAGTTAATTGAAGATTCAAATGGTATTACATTACAGCTATGAGTCACATTGTTATCCGTGTTGACAACCTTGTTTGGTTACCTGAGCAGCAAATTTCTTCTTGCACTTATTCTTGAAATTTGTGGCACTTCAAGTTTATCTACATGTTTGTCATTGTTAGCCCCTTGTAAGTATTTCACATTGATCATCCATTGGCCATGCCTAGCTTATTAGTGTTTGACTTTTTGTTCTTTGAGAAACAAATTTTACTCGTTGAAATGAAACGTGGAGGGAAAGTTATTAATTGTTAAATAGTTGATGCAGCACGAACACTTGGTGGGCAAAACAGCTTTGTAGAAAAGCCCAAATATCGAATTTGACCCGATGTTAAAATAGCAACTAGGAATAGGATGAGAAAATATGCTTAAGAAGATGAAAATCTGATTAGTAATTCTAGAAATCACTCCTAGGAATCTTTAGGTATCACACCTAAAGTTAGGACGTATTCACACAACCCTAAGAAAAGAGGATCAGAAAATATAGGATTCAAACCAACTTCCAAGTTGGTTCCTTGTCATCAAAAGCATGCCAAATCAATGCTTGGGCATTCGACACATTCTTCCCACGCCTCCTATAAATCTTAGTGGATTTTTGCCACTTATCTCTACCATCTCTCTCATAGAAATTTGGTAACTTCTGAAATTCAGATTCGGTAATCCATGTACAATCTGTACGTGGTCGTCCCCTCCAATGAACAAGATACTTCTAGTACCACCCCCTCTAGTTGACACAATTTGGTGGTCAAGAATATCTTCAATTGCTTAACGTAAGTGTGTAGGAGGTGGAAGAGCAGCCTTAGAAGTCCTATCTGCTGAATCATCGAAATGACCATCATAAGCAGTCAAATCTTCAATATTGAACATGTTGCTAATCCCCTTATCTTCGGGTAACTCAAGAACATAAGCATTTAAGCTGATTTTCTTGAGAACCTCGAAAGGACTTGCACTTTTTGAATGTAGCTTCTTGTAGATGCCCTTAGGATACCTCTCTGGCCGAACACAAACCATAACTTTATCCCCTTCTCCAAATTCTACAAGTTTCTTCTTCAAATCTCCATGTGCCTTGTACCTTTTGCTGATAGTAATCTGGCATCAAACTTTATCATGTATATCCAAAATATGCTTAGAAAAAACCTCAACTTCAGCACTTGGACATGTGCTGGCTAGTAATGGAAGTAAATGAATTGGTTTGCAAGGATTATTTCCCGTTACAGCGTCAAAAGGACTATAACCAGTTGATCGATTCACTGAAATGTTGTAAGCAAATTCTGCCATTGGTAGAATTTGATCCCAAGTGGAAACATGATCACCAACCAAACACCTAAGTAGATCACCAAGGCTGTGGTTAACAACTTTTGTCTAACCATCCATTTGAGGTGGAAAGAAGAAGAAATCTTGAGTTTTGTATGCAGCATCTTCCATAAAGTCTGCCAAAAATAATTCATAAACTTCACATCCCTGTCTGAAACTAGTCATTGGCAGTCTAACTACCTCGTTGAAGAAAATCTTAGCAATTTGGACAGCATTCGAAGTCTTAGCACATGGGAGAAAGTGAGTGATTTTTGAAAATCTGTCCACAACTACTAGTATAGAATTGTAACGTCGCAATGCTCTTGGTAGTCCAAGGACAAAATCCATGCTCAAATCTTGCCACGGTTCATGTGGAATGGGTAGTGGCATGTAGAGACTAGTGTTTTTCTTTCGCTCTTTGGCCAATTGACAAACTCGGCATCTAGTTGCAGTCTTGCTGACATCACGTCTTATACTTGGCCAATAGAAATGATCTTGCACCATGGCAATTGTCTTGTCACGCCCAAAGTGTCCAGCAGCACCTCCTCCATGTAATTCCCAAATTAACTCCTCCCTCAGTGAAGTACTAGGAATACAAAGTAGTCCTCTTGAAAAGATCGCCATCATGGATGGAGAAATCAGCGTATTCTGCTTGTTTACTAGCCATTAAATCCTCGTATATGACCTTGAAATCTCTATAACGAGGATAATCTTGGTTAAGTGAATCAAAACCAACCACTTGAACAGCCATAGCAGCAAGAATAAGATGCACACGACTAAGTGCATCGGCCACCTTATTCTCAACACCTGCCTTGTGTTTGATAACAAAATTGTATTGTAGGAAAGAAACCCATGTGCGATGCCGATGACTCAACTTCTTCTGAGAATTTATATATGAGTAAATCTTTCTTACACTGACAGTGTATACATTATCATCGTTGGATTCATGACATGTGTGCAAAAGTTGAATTTCAAATTCAAATTTTGCATAGTTGTCATTCATCTAATGCTGATAGTGTATACACTGTCAGTGTGACAGTGTAGGAAAGATTAATCCTTTATATATATGAGGGTTTCATGACTAGAATATAGGACAAATTCCTTATAAATAAGATAATGATGCCAATGGTGAATAGATTGAATAACAGCGTAGAATTCCTTGTCATAAGTAGAGTATTTCTGCTTTGGCTCATTCAGCTTTTCACTAAAATAAGCAATAGGATGGCCTTCTTGACTTAGAACTCCACCAATCCCAACATGAGAAGCATCACATGGAACCTCAAACACCTGAGAAAAATCTGGCAGCCTAAGCAGTGGAGCTTTGGTCATTCGTTTCTTCAATTTTTCAAAAGCCTTAGTTGTAGCTTTTGTCCATTGAAACTGTGCCTGCTTCATGCAATCAGTGATGGGGGCCATAATAGAGCTAAACCCCCTTATAAATTGGTTGTAGAATGGAGCTAGCCCATGGAAACTGCGAATCGCCTTCAAATTAGTAGGAACTGGCCAATCTACAATTGCCTTCACTTTTTCCAGATTAGTAGCTATCCTTACATTTGAAACGACAAAACCCAAAAATACAACACTATGAGCCATGAAAGTACACTTCTTCATGTTGATGTAGGGCGTTTCTTGATGAAGAACTTTCATTACTTGTTGAAGATGGTTAATGTGTTCCTCTTTGTTCTTGCTGTAAATTAAAATATCATCGAAATAGACAACCAAAAAACGGCCAATAAAGGGCTGAAATACCTGTGTCATGATTCTCATAAAGGTGCTGGGAGCATCAGAGAGGCCAAACGGCATCACTAGCCACTCGCAAAGACCATCCTTCATCTTGAAGGCTGTTTTCCACTCATCACCTGGACGAATTCTGATCTGATAGTACCCCTTTTGCAAATCAATTTTAGTGTAGACAGTTGAACTAGCCATCATATCAAGCATATCATCAAGTCTAGGTATGGGAAACCTATACTTGATTGTTATTTTCTTGATTGCAAGGCTATCTACGCACATTCTCCAGGTTCCGTCTTTCTTTGGAGTCAATAAAGTCGGCACTGCACAAGGACTTAGGCTGACTTGAATATGTCATTTGTCCAAGAGCTCATCCACTTGTCTCTTAAGTTCATCAAACTCACTCGGGTTCATGTGATAGGCAGGCAAGTTAGGGAGCTAAGAGCTTGGTATGAAATCTGTTGCATGCTGGATATCATGCATAGGTGGAAGTCCATGTGGCAAATCTTCTGGTGCTACATCAGAAAAATGGGATAGCAATTTGACAATTTCTGGAGGCACTTCTTTAGAGTTGACAACTGCTGAAATTTTCAGCTCTTTGAAGACTAATACCATGATAACTCCTTGCTTCTTGCTCTCCCTTTCAAATTGCTTCTTCCTCAAAATCCGAAGAGGCTTCTTGCTCGTCTCGATCACTTCATTAACCCTTGAATTCTCTTGTTTGGTTGGTTTCTTGTCGTGAAACTTCATAGTTTCAACACTCATAGGCTTTAAGACAATCTGTTGGTCATTAAACTTAATCTAAGGGTTCGACTTCTCATTCTGATCCACATCTTGGTCATAGAGCCAAGGTCGACCAAGAAGTATGTGGGAAACAGTCATTGGAATAACATCACATCATGTAGAATCACTGTAAGGTCCATGTTTAATGGACACCAAGCAACGTCTCGTTACCGGAATAGAGCTACTGTTGATCCAAGCAACCTTGTAAGGTGCAGGATGTGGCTCTGTAGGCAACTTTAACTGTTGTTTGGTAGACTCTGAAACCACGTTCATGTTACTACCACCATCAATAATGAGCTTTCTAGTCTCTTGTCCACAGCAAACAAAGGTTTGAAAGGTTGAAGTTCTTTGCCAGTCTTCCTTTTGTGACTTTGGTGCACTGAGGATACGCCTCACAACTGAGAGATAAGACGTGTCTTCTTCTTCCTCTTCCAAATCATCAGACATTAAGTCATCCAAATCAGTCAAATAATCAGCACCTTCATCCTCCTCGACCTCTAGATTTTTCTTATCTCCTAAATCAATGCCAATGTGCAAGTTTCTCTTGTTCGGGCACTCCCATGCCATGTGTCCCTTCAAACCACACTTGAAACATCCATCTTTGTTCTTGTTTCTTTCGTCGATTGTGGAAACCTTAGTTTTTGTCTCTGCAGGCTTGGAAGTTGCTTAAGTTGCTGCTGATTTATATGGCTTGCCATTTGTAGCAAATCCTTTAGGAACTAGCTCCCTACCTTGAGTATTGAACCTCTTAATTGATGGCTGCTACAGGCTCTTTTCAAATCTAAGAGCTGCTTGGAATGCATTATCAATTGTGTAGATATCACGTCCCATCAATTCTGTGCGAATTTTAGGTCTCAAACCCAACTTAAATCTGGATAAAGCTGTGTTGAACTTTCTGTTCCTCCACAGCAAATTTTCAGCTCTTCAAACTTGTTCATATACTCAGCAGCTGTCATTCCTCCATGGCTTAAATTATTCATATCATCGAAAAGATCAGCTGCATAATGTAGAGGCATGTACTTTCTCTTCAAACGCAGCTTCATCTCTTCCCACGTCAAGTCTAGTTGTCCAGCAAGTCGAAGATCATGCTCGACTCCTGTCCACCACACTTGGGCTTGTCCAACAAGTTTCATGATAGCAAACTTAACTTTTTTCTCATCAGTCATATCATACCAATCAAAATGGTGTTCCAAAGTAGCAAGCCAATCAGATAAAACCTTAGGATCAATTCTTCCATCGAAATCAAGAATATCAACTCTTAGCTTTTTTGTGATGTCTCCTGCAAAATCATAAGAGTCTTGTCTCCCTTCCCTTGCCGATTGAACAATCTCATCAGTCATGTCAAGAAGAGAAGCTCATGGCCTTCCAAAAGATTGATTCACTCTATTTTCACCCCCACCAGATTGATTCCCCAGTTGTGTCTTCAGGCTATTCGGGATGCTCTGGTTCCTTTTCATTGATGTTGACCCTAGATCTGGACCCACCGTTGCCTCTAGATTCCGGAATTTGCTTGGTGTACAGTATTTTGTCTTCTAACACAGTAACAACTCCAAGAGAAGATTAATGATGTTATCCCGTTCCTTGTCTGTGTATCGACTCCTAAAATTCAACCCACTTCTTGTCGTCATGGGAAAGCCTTGATCTGGTTACCAAAAAGACTGACGCAGCATGAACACTTGGTGGGCACAACAGCTTTGTAGAAAAGCCCAAATATCGAATTTGACCCGTAGTTAAAACAGCAACCAGGAATAGGATGAGAAAATATGTTTAAGAAGATGAAAATCTGATTAGTAATTATAGGAATCACCCCTAGGAATCTTTAGGCATCACATCTAAAGTTAGGATGTATTCACACAACCCTAAGAAAAGAGGTTGAGCCTGTGGGAAAATTTTATTAACGATATAAGTCTGACTTCTCTTTGTAGAGAAGTGGGTTATTTATAGATGCTAGAACAAAGCTAACTCCAATCCTAATTAGGACTTCTAACTATAATAGAATTCTAGTAGAAAGCTAAGCTTTCTTATTTCCCATGTTAACTAAAATACTAATTATCAATAATAATTACTAAACAGAAAATTACCATAAACATAAAATTCCTGCAGCTAACAAAATTACTAAAATACCCCTACTGGTGAAAATCAGAAAACAAACTCCATGGGATTCAAACCAACTCCCAAGTTGGTTCCTTGTCATCAAAAGCATGCCAAATCAATGCTTGGGCATTTGACACATCCTTCCCACACCTCCTATAAACCTTAGTGGATTTTTGCCACTTACTCTGTCAATAGTACAACGTTCCACTGATTTCCTGATTATGCCGCTGTGCTTAAATTGAGGGAATATATAAGAGACTATTGAGGATGCAAACATGTGGAGACTGGAGTAGTTGAAACCTTCTAAATAAAATCTAAAGAAGTTGTAGACATGTTACTAACATTATGATTACTTTGGCTTTTATGAAGTAATAACATCACATGTATTGAAAAAGAAAAAGATCCTAACTCAATTGCACTTCCATTTTTCATTTGAACGTATTCCATCCTTGTCTATTTCCTTCTGAAAAATGCTTACAAAGTTCTTAGTCTTTGCAGGTCTTCCTTTTAGCTAGTCAATCTCGAGATGCTTCAATTTCTAGATTAACTTGATTCAATATTAATTGGAATGGTTGTTCTTTTCTGAAACCTGGTTGCTTTTTGAAATTCATTAATTTCTTCCTCTATTTCCTTTTGACATTTTATCTCCTTGTCCGACTAAAATTTTAATTATATCAAAACTTGTGTTTTGCTCATTTGCTGTTGTCTCATCATGTTGCAGGAATATAACCATGTGTGGGAAGAGGGAGATGACAGGTAATTTTTCTCTGCATGCTGTAGATTTGCTTTTCAACTTGGGAAATTACCTTTGCCTTGATGAGAACATTTGATGATTGTTAATTAACTGATGTTCATTTACTATGGGAGATTTGAATGGTTAGTAACAGAACTTTTGTACCTCAGGGCAACTACAAAGTGTCTGCGGCCTTTAGAAATTCTACTGTCTGATATTTGGGAATTAGTTTCCGGACAAATTGAATTTTTATATATAGGGTAAGGACAAAGTACTTTAGCCATAAGATCTCACATGAAAGTGTTTTAAACGACTAAAAATAAGAAATCCTCCCAACAGATTCTAATTACATCTTTACAGCCTTGCAGCTGCAAGGCCTTCTTTGTTTTCCAGATGCATGCCTCAAAATTTGGCCAATGGGCTACCACTTAGTCAAATGCTTTACCAAGTTACTGCTGCCACAAATATGTGCTTTGCAATCTCTCTCTCTCTCATCCTCTTATTTTTGTAGCAGAGATTAGAATCCAACGCTCGCCAGAATTCGTACTTCTTCTTTTCTTATACACGTCTAATGAAGTTACAAGTTTTTGCTCTTAGATTCGATGCTTTTGCATTTGCCTGTCTTTTTTTCTCAGGAATAGGATGGTGATTATGATTATTGCAACTGGTAATTGTCTTCAAATATCTTTTCTTCTATTAATTGTTAAGAAAAGGGTTGAAGTGCGTAAATACTTGCTTAGATAAAAGCTACTTGTATTTGTTCAGATACATACATTCCAAATCCAGATCATTTGGGTATGGAGATAATATGACTCTGTTTGGTTGATATTGAATGGCAGTCTGGATCTGCCTCTCTATCTCATTTTTATCCGATTGTTTTGCAACCTTATATTATTGAATGCTCAGGTTTAATATATCAAACTCTTGGAAGTTTCACTGGCAACAGTGCATGCCTGTGCCTCTATCATTTGGTTTGTTTTAGCATCTTCATTTGTAGGTAGTTGGTATTTTCCTTCTGGCAATCAAAGTGCTAGTTTCATATCACCTAATAGGAGTTGATTGACCTCAATATACGGGAATTCAATCAAATTTGAACAAGTTTAGATGTTTTAATTCGACTTGTGAAAAAATGTAGTCATTGCAGTCTAATCCTCCATGTGCTAGCCAACTGAAGTTGGGCTAGGTAGGAGGGAGAATGATTGAGGGATATCGAGAAGAGGAGTAACAAGTGGTGCTGAAAGTGAAAGAAAATAAGGTGGAGCCAAGCCAAAGAAAAGAAGAAGGAAGATGTAGACACAACCGTCTGGTGAAGGGAAAAAGAATAAGAAGCTGGGGTGGTCTGTATTTTAGTCTTACAGTCGAGGTCATTGACCTTAACCATGAAGTCCAGATCTCTGATCTCAACTTTAAAAATTGAGAGCACTAACCTTCACTTTTAATTGATCTTTTCCTGCCGCATGAATCACAGACCAAACTTGTGGACATCAATGTCGATTTTGAAGTTGCGATTACTAATATCAAGTTACCACATTCCAGGAATTTAATTTAGTGTATTGATATCTGTTTAAATTCTTTCAGAAACTCTGATATACAGGTCAATCACCACTCTTTTACTGGAGTTATTCTGCTAATATAAAGAGAGGCATATGGCAGAAAAGCTTAGTCTGATGATGGCCTCTAGTGTTGCTCAATTCACTCAGTAGTCGTGAGAGTCTCCATAAAAAATTGTTATTAGCAGTTGACCGTCATTAGGTGTTTTAGTCTGGTTCAATGAATAGTTTGCACATCGGAATATTTATTATTGTTGGTTTCAGAAAGATGGATCTGCAGCGGTAATTGATGAATTGATTTCGGCTTTTTAGCTAGAATTTTTAAAGTATAAATCTGAATCATCTGAAAGATATGTGAATTTTTAAGTATAGAATTTTTAGGCGTCAATTATTCGTTCAAGGGTAGTAACTCCTCTTTCGCACTGCAGTTTTAACCTGTTTTTTCCACCACCTCACTTTTCTTGAAGAAAAGCTTCTTTGTGCTTACTTTGCTTGGATTGTAATCACTTTTTGAAGTCAATTAGTATGGGTAGAGGGATATACTTTTACATGGACTGTGACAATATCTTTTTTTGGCAATATGTCAAAGGACATGAAACATTTTCATGTGGTGCTTCATGATTCTAAAGAATAGAACTGATTAAAAAATTCCAGGAGCAGAGATTGATTTTGAAGGATAAATGAAGATATATTCAGAAAATTGGGTGAAGGGAAACCTAGAAAGCATTCCTAGGGTTTACTGGGAATCTAACCTGCTGAAGTAAAGAATCACTTCTTACATTGGTATTGCACCAAGTCTGGAATTGAATGTTATTTCTGCTGAAAGTTCTAAAATGAATTGCATCTCCTTGTCCTAGAAGATTAAATTGTATTTGACCACTAGTTATTCCTGCAGTAATATCAGCTTGGTTACTCAATTCAAAGCGCTTTTCCAACTGAGTATTTGACTAGAAGAGTCCTTATCATGCAGACGAATTTCAAACAAGATGAACCAAATCCTTCTAGTCAAATACTTCCAAATCAAATCTGGTGGCTGAGAAAATAGTTTGGCTGGCTTAGATAGGGCTTTTGATTTTGGCTGATTTAGTCAATGCAATTTCACTCTAGTAGTTAAAAAAAGAGAATTCCAACAATTACTTTTGCCTTTCTGAAGAGCTGATATATCATTAAGGCTCAGAATGAGTGATTGTTTGGTTGTCGAGTATGGTTTTGCCATTGTTTGCCAATTGCTTTTTCTTTCTTGTTCACATTCACTATTCAATTTTGCCTTTTACCAGCAGAATCTCATAACAGCATGATTATACTGTTTGCTATGGGTGTCCCATAATCCATCTTTTCTTTTGGTCAATCTATCAGTACACTTGGTGCCAAAATGTTTGCAGAGAGTTAATCTGCACACGAACATGCCAGCTAATTGAAATTGTTTCATCCACAATGATCATCTCTGATTGCTTTTTTTTTCTTGTTCTAAAATTAATAGGTTAGATACAGCCATTAAGGCTCCTTATTTCACAGCTGAAGTGCTTGTTTTTTTCTCAGTTCACCTGTTTGAATTGGCATAATTGGATATTTTACTCTGGTTTTGAAACTACTTCTGGCAGCGTACAATGTACTTTATGCTTCCCTTTTATCTGTCACAGCTGCAGTCAGGAATTTTTCCTTTGTAATAGTCGTTTTGGTTTTTGGATATGATATATAATGTAGCTGTTTCTATGCTGGTACAGAGTTGAGAAGGTTCCACTTTATGACTCTGCTAAAGATGAGCCCTTTTCATGCATCCCTGAAACCATTAGCCCTTTCAAATTTGATTCTTTGGATGGTCTGGCAACTGATTACTCTCAGAAAATGGAAGTTGGCAATGTGCTTGAATGGAAGTTGGATTCCTCTAATACTGTCATGCCACACAATTCAGTTCAAGTTGATGGCATGACAATGAATACCGAGAAAGTAGAAGTCTTGGAGAGCGGAAAATCAAAGGAACAAGACATGCAACAGGCCGTTTATCAGATGAGTGCAGTCTTATCTGGACTTCGAATTGATAGTGCTTCTCGAAATTTCGATGTCGGATCAGGTCATCTTCAAAGAAGAAATCAGACCGTTTATCAAAGCAAAAGAAAAGCTCTACTGGGGGAAAGCAATCCAATACAAAAATATTGCTGACCTGTTTCAATCAAAGGAAGCGCAAGAAGATGTTGATCAAGTTCGTCTTCAAAGAAGAAATCAGAGCGTTTACCGAAGCAAAAGAAAGATCTACTGGGGGAAAGCAATCCAATACAAAAAATATTGCTGATTTGTTCCATCAAAGGAAGCACAGAAAGAAGTGCGCAAATATGAGGTACAAAATAATCTTTCTCATAGTTTTGTGAGCCTTAAAATATTCCCTGTATCTATATCTGTTACTAGCTAGCTTCTCTCTCTCTCTCTCTGCACACATTGGCGTCCTATTCGTATGTCAATATAATTGAACCTTATCTTGTTTTTGTCCAAGACAATCATGTGAATTATATGGGGCAATGGTGTGTTCCAGTATTTGTTCTCGCGCGCACGGCACGCATACGCTCACTCTTTCTTTCTCGTGAAATGAGAGGCACTTGGGCTTCCCATCAGATTTGTAAGCTTGTCTTGTTTTACCAAGGACAATCATGTATGCCTGTTATGGCGCATGGCGGTATTTCAGTATCTTGTATCATTGCTGAATGCCTGCATTTAATGTTATTCATCTTTTTGCTACAGTCAATACGCTTGCAGTTGAGTGAGAGTTTTTTTAAGTGGTGTGGAAGCTTATTACTAAAACAAGGAATGAAAATAATGCTTATTTAGAATGTGTTGGGCATATTCAATCTGATTGATTCTTTGTTGAGTTTTTGAAGGTACTGTTAAGCATATGAATTAGTCTCTTACCTTCACTAAGGAAGGGCGAAATATTTGTAAGTTTTGTATGTTTATGCTTAATTCTAGATATTGCTCATTGAAGCAACCGCACTCTTCTTCTTGTTCCTTTTTTTGTTTCTTTTCTTTTGGGTGTTTGCCTTCTTTCTTTTCGCGTTTTGTTTGGTTGATGCTTCCTTGAAATGTGTCTCTGTTGTCTAGACAAATAAGCAATTTGTCCTTACCATCACAACAACTGATTAAACTTTTATTATGTTTGTCAAAACCTATTTTCTTAATTCTTCCACCAATGATAATCCTTCTAGTGCTTATGCTTGTGTATTTTGTAGAATCATTTGCATCGATATTCTTTTTCCTCTTGGTTTCTTTGCTAACGCATTATCCTGATTCTCAAATAATCCTTGCCATATTTATCATATTTTTATGATTTTCAGGAAATTAAGAACCAAGCTGCTGCCAATCTCAAATCTGTATATGATGAAATACGTCCTGCATCAAAACGCATGGGAGGGACAGCCAGGACTGTGTTCCTCCTAGTGTGGAAACTAGTGGTTGGAGCGCACTGCGCAAAATATAAAGCTGATCTTAACTTTAGTGTTCTGTCATAAAGAACTTTCTCGATATTGCTCAAAAGGGTGGTAGTGGACCAAAGGCTTCAGGAAGTGACTCTCTCTGAAAGAATGGAAGCGTTGTTGGTGGGGGTGCTAAAGAATGCATTGGAAACAAATCTAAATTTATTAAAAAAAAAAAGTGGGGACATTTGGGATTTGAATTCTGTAATATTTTAAGTATTTTGAAGTTTGAGGAGTTATATCTGTGGATTTAAATAAGAAGTATTTTGAGAACTTGGTTATTTATAGTATAATAATGTTATAGTTTTAGTTTGGTTAGCATTCCTTCTGTTGGCTTTGAGTTATTTTGTTAAAGTGTTTTCTTATGTTATCTACTCTCTGGTCAAAATTATGTTGCAATACGTTTAAGTAACTAGGCATAATTGGTACAAATGCTAAATATTGACTGAGGTCTATTGGCAAAATTTGATCTGTCATTAGTATTTGATGGCAATTTGGCCTACGGCGACTTAGTCTGTGGTAAGAGTGAAGGAATTGCACAGTTGTGCTGGTAAGAAAACAAATTGAAACTCTGATTGACATTGTTTATGATGTCACATGTATATAAATATTTAAAATAATGAAAATATCATAGAAAATACTTTTAATGATTTAGCTACTATTATCAATAATAATATGGATAGATTAATTAAAATCATCTCAAAAAGATTTGAAAGACTAGAAGGAAGAATGGACCAATTAAACGCAATATATAGAAATATAAAAATTGTGCCAACAACGTGCACCCTAGAAATCAAGGGAAGTTATCTAGTAAAATCCAAATCAAATCAAGGGAGCATTGCAAGACAATTATTCTCCTGAGTGAGAGAGAAATGATAGTCCTTCTAATGTTGTGCTTAAGAGAAAAGAAAAAAGGAAGAACAAGAGAGTTTGATTGATGATTAAAGGTTAAGTGTAGGGTAAAAGGGCAAGGAGAAAATTGTAAATGAAATAAAATTAACATCTAAAACTAATGTAGCCATACCTGTCATACATTCCCTCAAAGACTCAAGCAAAATCGATTGGAAAAGGAGTTTGAAAAGTTTGTTAAAATGTTTAAACAATTGCATATTAACATTCCTTTTGCAGATACTATTTCTCAAATTCCATCTTATGTCAAGTTCCTTAAGGAAATCATGCCAAAGAAAAGTCATTTAAAAGATCACAAAACGATAGCATTGATGGAGAATGTAGTGCATTGATTCAAAACAAACTCCCTCCAAAGTTAAAAAATTCGGACAGTTTTTCAATTTCTTGCACCATTGGTAACATTAACTTTTCAAATGCATTATATAATTTAGGTGCAAGTGTTTCATTAATTCTTCTATGCATTGTTCAAAAACTTGGTTTAGGTGAACTTAAGAGGATTAGGATTTCTTTGCAATTAGCGGATAGGTCAATTAAATATCCTCTTGGTGCGCTTGAGAATGTGCTTAAAAAAGTCAAGAATTTCATAATTTCGGTTGATTTTATTGTTGTTGATATGGAAGAGGATGTTAATATGCTAATTATACTTGGTAGACCTTTCTTAATTACGACTGGTGCTATTATTGATGTTAAACAAGGGAAGTTTAAATTCAAAATAGGAGAAAATGAAATTGAATTTAATTTGCATGAACTTGAGAAATTTCCTTCATTTACTAATTGTGTTTATGCAATTGATGTGATTGAGAATCTAACTCAAGATATGAGTCGGATTAAGCAAGAGTCCGATCCTCCTAAAGTTTGTTTGTTTGATGCTATTTTTCAAGAAGATGATTTGGAGATTTTGTAAATAACTAATTTCTTGAACTTTCGAGTGCCTTATAAAGAGGAAATCATTACAAAAGTTTAGGAAAAGGAAAAGGACTACCACCGCCGTCAAATGAGCAAATACCAATTCTTGACATTAAAGTAGTGCCCGATCATCTAAGGTCTGCATTTTTTGGTGAAAATAATGCATTACTGGTAATAGTAAGTGCTTTTCTTGATAATGTGCAATTGGACAAGTTGTTACAAATTTTAAGGAGGTACAAATTGACAATTGGTTGGACCATTTCCGATCTCAAGAATATAACTATTTGCATGCATAGGATTCTTTTGGAAGAGAAATGCTAAGTCAATGGTGGAAATTCAAAGGCGTTTGAATCCAAATGATTAGCATTTCTTTTACTTATTTTTAGTTAGGTTTTAGGGTGAGTTTTGGTGTGTTTTAAGTTAAAATGGAAGAATTGATTTCTTTTATAAGTTACTTTTCATACAAGTAGTGTTTATTAACCAAAACATGCAAAATTGTG
Organism: Coffea humblotiana; assembly: GCA_023065735.1. NCBI lineage: Eukaryota > Viridiplantae > Streptophyta > Magnoliopsida > Gentianales > Rubiaceae > Coffea > Coffea humblotiana. Next base: position 18,257,088 of record CM041210.1, on the reverse strand, counting down.
GGTTAATATGCAAATTTGGGTTGTTTTTGTAGGTTTTGGTATCTTGTAAATTGATTCAAATCAAGAAGAGATTGATAGTTTTGACATATCTTGGTATTTTGGCTATATCTTGAGTTACAAGTATCGGATTGAGATGTTTTTTAAACCATTTTGAAGATAAAACATAGCTCTACAATTCTTGTTAAGATATCGAAATTCAGTTCATTGATTTCCATGGTCAAAAAGCCAAAATATAGTTAGGAGAAATTTCTAGCAAAAGTTGAAACAGGGCATCGACTATTCAAGGATATTTTGGTCATTTATCATGTGAGAACTCGGGAAATTTATGTGTACACTTCGAATTTATTTCATTACATTTAATTTGTTATTAGAAATATTATATATAACAAATAAATGGTTAAATTAAATGCATAATTGAATTCCTATAAAATTGAAAATTTAGGAAAAAATTATAATGATAAAGATAAAAATTATATATAATAATAAACAAAATAATAGAATGGTGTAGAAAAATTTTAGGGATCAAATAAACATATGATAGACATATTGCAAATTGTGATATTTGAATTTATTATATGGTTAAATAAGTACATGTCTAATTAATTTCTTTAAAACCAAACGTGTGAAAATCTACTAGATTAATGTAAGCAAATTTCCAAGAAAATACATATAAAGTTACAAATTAATGTAGGAAGTAATAAACTATAGCCTTAATAGGAAAATAAGTTAAAGTCAAAAGATGAATTTACCCTTGGAACCTAAGTAATTAACCATGCAGCCAATCAAAATAATCTATCAGCAATTTTACAACAGGAACCGAGGGAAGGAAGAACATTTAGAGAGTCTGGAACTGAATGGAAACAAGGCAATCATCTGCCAAGTCTAAGCGGTGGAAAGGAGAAAACAAGTAAAAATTAGCTACTAGGTTGGGCGGTGAATAACATTTGCTAAGACAGCTGCCAATTATTTGCTAAGTTATGTGATGACCAAAGAGAGAAAGAGATAGCAGCGGCCAACAAGCTGCTAATAAACCAAGCGGTGGCTGAGGAAACAAGTAGAAATTTGCTTGCCAATTACTTGGATGGTGGCCGAGTGGAGAAGCACGTTTTACTTCTTTTACCAACCAAACAGAGTTAAACTGAGAGAGAGACTAAGCCACATTTCTTTCATCTCAATACACAACCGACAGGAAAAAAATTAAAGAAACATTTCTGGTTCCTCCTTGCTTTCAGTTGCAATCGAGAGAGTGAGGAAGAGAGAGTTAGATATCTGCTAGCTGCAATTCTCCAGCTTGTAACTTCAGAACAGTGAGCCAAAAGTGAGTGCGAAGGAGAATCTGGTGTAGTTTTGGAAACCGAAGTAGGAAACTAAAAGTGCAGTATGCAATTTTCCAAACTCTAGGAGAAGAAAGAGGTAAAATGACTGCAATTAGGGCCGGCAATCAGGTCCAATTCAGGTTGACCCGACCCGCCAAAAAATTTGTGGACCCGAACCCGACCCGTCAACCCGTGACGGGTTAGATATGCTGACCCGAACCCGAAAGTTTCAGGTTGGCGGGTCAAGCGGGTTGACCCGAAACAACCTGAAATTTAATTCTCATTTACTGATTAACCGGCTATAATTTTTAATAGAATCAATTCCAAACTAAATTAAGACATCAAAAGAGTAAAAATAATGTAATACATCATCTATCCAAATATAATAATTTCAACTTCACACAAGTTAAATAAATTCATTTAGGATTAAGTAATTAATGCCTTTGAAAAAAAAGAATAACTTAGTTTAGTTAGATAAAATAATTTTTATGTTTATTAAATTATTTTTAATTTATAAACGGGTCATATCGGGTCATATCGGTCACCCACGGGTTAACCCGAAATTGACCTGTTTTCTTTTCGGTTCATCGGGTTCGGATTCTGACCGAATCCCCAAAACCTCAACCCAAACCCATTAATTTCGTGTTAGGTTCGTGTCGTGTTTTCGAGTCGTGTCGGAAATTGCCACCCCTAACTGCAATGATCTTTAAATCATCTGGTATAACTGACTTCTTAGGTTGTATGTTAAATTTGTTAGACTTGTGTGTGGGCCAGCCCATTTGTGCAAGTGAATAAAGCTTGAGGGTTTCTCAAGCATAAATATAAGAAACTGCTGCACAAGCCAAGTGATAGAGAGAAAAGGACAACCGCCATTTTTGAGAGAGACGAAGAGAGAGAAAGAGTGAAAGCTAGAGAGAGAAAATTCTTTGCAACTTTGAAACCTCAGTTGGAAGGTGATTTGAAGTCCGATTGAGACGAAATTTCACCACGCGATCCTCTCGTCAAACTCTACTCATCTACTGGTTCAAATTTCGGATTTCCTCTTCGTTTGGTAATACCTTTTCAAACTTTCTTTGACAGTAGTAATTTTTGAAAGTGATTTTGTAGCAGATTGGCTTGGTTGGTATTGATGATATTGTTGTCATCGAATATTTTGAGTAGACTGTGTATTCCCATTATTGTGATAGTGAGATTTTTGACTGGACTAGATCCCGTGATTTTTTTCAATTGGGTTTTCACGTAAAAATCTTGGTGTCTTGCCTTTTATTTTTCTTGCATTTTATTATCACTACTGGTATTATTACTTGGTGATTTGGTTTATTCCTATTTTAACTGGTACTTGAAAAGAGAATTTGTCCTGGTTAACTTGATATTGTGTGTCTGTACCGGTACCCCTTTCCCAACAAGTGGTATCAGAGCAGTCAGGTTGGGCTGCTCAGTTGTACTAGTTAAAAATGGATGATTCGGATAGTGGTTGCATGATAAAATTGAATGCTACTAATTATTCGATTTGAAATTAGAATGGAAGACTACCTGTATTGTAGAGATTTGTTTGAACCTGTTCTAGGGGATAAAGGTAGACCAAGTGATATGAGTGATGAAAAATGGCTGTTATGCACAGGAAAACTGTTGGTAATATTAGAAAATGGATTGTCAAAGTATTTTTCAATATTTTGCTAATGACACCAGAGCTGATGTATTATGGAAAAAACTTGAAAGTATGTATGAACGGAAGATCGGTTTGAACAAGGCTAGTTGTCTGAAGCAGATTACTCGGATGAGATATAAAGATGGGAAAATATGACTGAACACTTGAGTAATTTTCAGGGATTGATAAACCAGGCAACTACATTAAATTTGAATTTGGATGATGAAGTGCAGGCTTTATTATTATTCAGTTCACTACCGATAGTTGGGAAACCATGGTGGTCTCTGTCAGCAATTCAGCTCCCAATGGTGTGTTGACCATGGCTATTGCAAAAGAGGCCGTGATGAATGAAGAGTTCAGGAGGAAGGAACAAGGAATTGTCTATGAGTCCCAACCTGGTGACAGAAAAGAAAGAAAGAAGAGGGAGAAGTAAAAGTAGAGGACCCACAACAGAATGACAAATCCAGAGGCAGGTCTGAGTCGCGAAAAAATATTGCATGCTATTATTGTAAAAAGAATGGGCATTATATGAAGGAGTGCAGAATTTTAAAACGGGATCAGGCTGAGAAAAAGGGTAAGGTCCTGATGAGGACACTACAGCAGTTGTGGCAAACTCATGATGACATGTTTGTGTTCTGTGATGATGGTCAGGTGAATATTATTCATTATGACAGTGATTGGGTAGTTGATTCAGGTATCTTACCATGTTACTCATCACAGGCATTTCTTCTCAACCTACACCGAAGGAGATTTTGAATATGTTAGAATGGGAAATGAGGTCTCATGCAAAATTGTTGGCATGGAGACATATACTTGGACAGATACCGGGTACCAGATGATATTGAGAAATGTTCGACATATCCCTGATATTCGTTTAATCTTATCTCTATAGAAAAACTTGATGATGAGGGTTACCATAACTTACAAGGTGGGGCAAATGGAAACTCAAAAAAAAATTCGTTATTGCTAGAGGAAAGAAGTAGAGTACCTTCTACTTGATGCAAGCCAAGTTGGGGAGGGAGAAGTCAATGCAGTTCGTGATTCATCAATTAACCTTTGGCATAGGTGACTTGGAACATAGTGAAAAGGGGATTCGACACTTGTTCGTAAACAATTCCTACATGAAGTTAGAGGTAATGCACTTAAACCTTGTGTTGACTGTATTTATGGGAAAAACAGAGTTGCATTTCAAAATTTTCTCCATCTAGAAAATTGAATCCGTTAGAATTGGTGTACACTGATGTTTGCTATATGAAAGATAAGTCTCTTGGTGGTGCTGTTTATTTTGTAACTTTTATTGATGACTTTACTAGAAAGGTTTGGTGTTTTGTTTTAAATCCAAAGATCAGGTTTTGGATGTGTTTAAAGACTTTCATAGCAAAATTGAAAGAGAAACTGGTAAGCAGTTAAAGTGTGTACGTACTGATAATGGTGGTGAGTATAGAGGACATTTGAAATCTATTAAGTCCCGTGGGATCAGATTGGAGAAAACTGTGCCAAAAACTCCTCAAGAGAATGGAGTAGCAGAGAGGATGAATAGATCCATCACTGAACAGGTCAGATGTATGCTTCTAATGCTAAGTTGCCAAAATCCTTTTGGGTGAGCAATGAGGATGCAGTTGATTTGATAAATCTTTCTCCATCAGTTCCTCTAGATGGTGATATCCCAGAGAGGGTATGGATGGGAAAAGATGTGTCTTTAAACACTTGAGAGTTTTTGGTTGCCGGACATTTGTTCATATTCTCAAAGATGAGAGGTCAAAACTTGATGTAAAATCAAAACAATGCATTTTCTTGGTTATGGACATGAAGATTTTGGTTATAGGTTGTATGATCCTATTGAGAAGAAGGTGATCAGGAGCAGAGATGTCTTTTTGAAGATCAAACCATTGAAACATTGATAAAAATGGCATCCAATATCTTCAGATGACATTCCTAGTTCAAATTCAGATTCAGATTCAATTCCAATACTGTTGATTTTAATCAAGGGGGAGCTGAGACAGAGCAGAGAGAGGATATTGATGATGGTAATAATCCTACTGCTGATGAACCTGAGCATGAGGCGCCACCTACTTCACCACCCACCACAGGATGAGTTTAGGAGATCTACCAGAGAGAGGAGACCTTCTAAGATATAATCCTCATGAATATGTTTTTGACAGATGGAGGAGAGTCAGAGTCCTAATATGAGCTCTAGAGCATGAGAATAAAAAGATTGGTTGCGAGCCATGCAAAGGAGATGGTGTCCTTGCATGAGAATCACACTTATGAGTTAGTGAAACTGTAAGGGCAAGAGAGTTCTAAAAATAAATGAGTCTACAGTTGAAAACTTAGGAGCACAGTTCACAACCAAAGTACAAAGCGAGATTGGTTGTGAAGGGATTTAGTCAAAAGAAGGGATAGATTTTGAAGAAATTTCTCTCCTGTGGTAAAAATGTCATCAATTCGAGTTGTTCTTGGTATTGCAAAGTTTGAATTTGGAGATCGAACAACTTGATGTGAAACAGCCTTCGTGCATGGCGACTTGGAAGAGGAGATCTACATGGAGCAACCGGAGGGGTTCAAAGAAAGTGGTAAGGAAAATCTTGTATGCCGTCTCAAGAGTTTGTATGATTGAAACAAGACCGAAACAGTGGTATAAGAATTTGACTCCTTCATGACAGACCATGGTATCACAGATTACATCTGATCACTGTGTTTATGTGAAAATTTTTCAGATGGTGATTTTGTTATTTTCTTGCTATATGTTGATGACATGTTGATTGTTGGCCGTGATACTATAAAAATTGACAGGTTGAAAAAGGAGTTAAGTAAATCCTTTGCAATGAAAGATTTGGGTCTGGCTAGACAGATATTGGGGATGAAAATCTCACGTGATAGGCAAAATGGGAAACTCTGGTTGTCTCAAGAAAAATATTGAGAAAGTACTCAACAGGTTTAACATGAACAAGGCTAAGAAGTCTTAATCCACTTGCAGGTCACTTTAAACTGAATATCAAGCAGTGTCCTACAAGTGAGAAAGATAAAGAAGAATATGAAAAGTTCCTTATGTTCGGCTGTTAATAGCTTGATATATGCTATGGTTTGCACCAGATTAGATATTGCTCATGCAGTTGGAGTAGTCAGTCGGTATCTCTTTAATCCTGGTAAGGAGCATTGGAATGCTGTCAAATGATTCTCAGGTATCTCAAAGGAACTTCTAGATTGTGTCTATGTTTCGCAAAGGTAAAATTATACTAGATGGATACACTGATGCAGATATGGTATCTTGATAATAGGAAGTCCACATCTGGGTACTTGATGATTTTTGCAGGGGGAGCAGTGTCATGGCAAAGTAAACTATAGAAGTGTATTGCTCTTTCTAGTATGGAGGCGGAGTACATCGCAACCACTGAATCATGCAAGGAGACTCTTTGGTTGCAGAAATTCCTTCAACAGTTGGATATGAAACAAGAGAAGTACAGTCTTTATTGTGACAGTCAGAGTGCTATTCATTTGTGTAAGAACTCTACATTCGACTCTCGATCCAAACACATTGATGTAAGGTATCATTGGATTCGAGAAGTATGGATTCCAAATTATTGACACTTGAAAAGGTGCATACAAATGATAATGGTACTGATATATTTACTAAGGCATTGCCTAAGGAGAAACTCTTGTTTTGCAAGACAAAGAAATAGGTCTAGTGGAGCCCCCCAAATAAGTTGGAAGGGGAGATTGTTAGACTTGTGTGTGGGCCAACCTATTTGTGCAAGTAAATAAAGCTTGAGGGTTTCTCAAGCATAAATATAAGAAGCTACTGCACAAGCCAAGTGATAGAGAGAAAGAACAGCCGCCATTTTTGAGAGAGACGAAGAGAGAGAAAGAGTGAAAGTTAGAGAGAGAGAATTGGAAGGCAACTTTGAATCCTCAATTGGAAGGTGATTTGAACTCCGATTGAAATGAAATTTTACACACGCGATCCTCTCGTCAAGCTCTACTCATTTACTGGTTCAAATTTCGGGATTTTCTCTTCGTTTGGCTAACACCTTTTTAAACCCACTTCTTTGACAGTATTATTTTTAGGGGTGATTTTGTAGCAGATTTAGCTTGGTTGGTATTTGTGATTTGTTTGTCATTCGAATATTTTGAGTAGACCTGTGTATTCCCATTATTGTGATAGTGAAGATTTTTTTACTGGACTAGGTCCCGTGATTTTTTCCAATTGAATTTTTCACGTAAAAATCTTGGTATCCCGTGCCTTTTATTTTTCTTACATTTTATTATCACTGCTGGTATTATTATTTGGTGATTTGATTTATTCCTATTTTAACTGGTACTTGGGGAAAGAGAAATTGTCCTGGGCGAACTCTGATATTGTGTGCATGTACCGGTATCCCTTTCCCAACAAAATTTTAGTTAGAAAATGAAATCTAACTGAGAATAACGTTGGTTAATGACTGACTAAAAGTTGAAAGAAAACTATGGCAACCGAGAGGAGGGAGTTGGAAATTTCAGCCTGTTATTCATGTTTCCTTGGGAAATAATGTTAGGAATGCATGTAAAAGTTTAGATTTAAGTTCTATATGAAGTTCAGTTGCAAAAACTCATGAGAAACGGGAAGAATAAGTTGGAAATATTTAGGAATAGCTGCTGGAATTTTTCCAGCCTCATCTGAGAGAAAGGAAGTGAAGAAACTCTAGCTGTCTTCTGCAAATTTTTGGGTTTTAAATTTCGTATTAAGCTGTAATGTATTGTAAAGCATCTTAACTTCATCGAGCATGATAGAAACAAGTATAAACTGAAGTGAACATTGGAGGAGTTGTGACGCCTCCACTTCTCCCTAAGGCAAAACAAAGGGTATCCGCGGGACGCCTGCCCAACTCTCGTCAGGACTCAAGACAAATCAATTCAAGTTTAACGATACATAACAATTAATATAAGTCAAATAAAGAAAAGTCGTTTCCATAACCCAATATCCAAATCTTACCCCACAAGTTCGAAGTACATCAATTTTCCAAATCTTACATTAAGTTCTCAAAGATACATCAAGTTACAAAATACAACCATTAAAAGTCGACTAAAAATTTACAACCAAGATTTTCAGTAAAAACATAACCTAGTCAGCTTTTCATAATCTTCCAATCCACCTGTTAAGGAAAACAAATTTACTGGGTAAGCGATTGCTCGTGAGGTCAAGAAACACACATGCAAGCACGTTGTCCAAGTAGCAATCCCATTTAACAAGTACAACAGTAATATTCAAGTAAATAGCAATTCGGGCGACAAAAGTGTAAACAGAAACAATTCAAAGATATAAGAGCTCTCAGGAGTTTATTTTCCACTTGCACGATCCAAACCTTCACGAATTGACATTCCGTCAATCGGGTAGGTTATAATCCGTAGAACTTCACTTACTCGTTCCCCGATCACCATTACATATCCCTGTACTGGACCCGCCTGTCTTTTATATGAGGCGATACTACTCGAATATGCCAAACGAGATTTCTCTATTAGATCAAGCTTTTACACGTTTTTCATGACTCACCAAACTTCTCGATCGAGCCCATACTGGCTTTGAGTCGCAAGGTCGGCCGATGAGATTTGGGCGTCCCCACTAGTATCACTAAGAGTCGCGGAGATTCACTCGAATCGACTTATGCAACCATAGCATAGTTGATCATTGAAACAGTTCACTTAATTCACTTAACAAGTCACTTCAAGCAATTCATTTCAAGTAATTCAAGTACACTTCATGTAAATATTCACTTCAAGTATTTCATATCACGTAATTCAAGTACACTTCACTTAAATGAGAATGAGTGCGGTAAAGTACACAGTCGACTCAGTATTTTCAAAATATTCAATCACTACTAACGTTCAAGCACATAACAAGTTCACATACACTTGACATTCACCTAGAAAAAGGGAGAGTGTGTTGCACAAATCAAGTACTTAAACGTCCCCTGTGAGATCCTCTCCCTTGAACGCCTGAACAAACAATAGTTAACTATCACTTATAAATCCTCTCTTATCAAGAGAGAGATTGCACTCATGCTCAAAATTCGAGATTTAAAGGTGGTGTTTAATAACACAAGGAAAAACTGATTTCCTTCGTGAAAACAAATCCAAAATGGTCAACTAGTATTGAAGGATAGGGAAGAGTCTCCAAAACTCAATTCTCGTCAAGTTTGAAAAATTTCAGATTTGAGGTGCATTCTTTAAAAAATCGTATCTCACTTTTCGTAAGTCCAGAATTGGAAACTTGGTACCGTTGGAAACTACTTCCAAAATACTCAAAGTTCCTAGAAGGTACTTTTCCATTATTCAAAATGGAAGACACTCAAATTTTGGCTTCAATTTGCTGATTTGGACTCCCAAGACAGATTCGGGGTTGATTTTTTGGCAAATTTTGGAAATTCGGCAAAATTCACAGAATACGAACTAGCCTCTCAAATTTGAAACACAATTAGAGTTACAATCAAAGTTTAAAACACAACAAATGGATAAGAATTGGAGTTTTGAGCGCCAAGATATAGCAGTTTCAAAATTGGTTCAAAATGACGACTATTGGGCAATTTTTCAGATTTGAAACACTAACTTTAGGACTGCAGTTAGGTATTGAAATGAACTTAGAATGGCACCAAATTTGGTATGATTACACTACCATATAAGGGTCACTCCTCTGTCAAATTTCATTCAAAAATTCATACAGGAAGTCAGTTAACAAGGCCACTAAAGTCCAGGAATTTCCAAGGCAATTCTGCCTTAGGCTTCCGTTTTCTTTTTCGAACCTTTGGTCAATAAAATCATCTCAAACATGGTTCATTTATGAAGGAAAAGTCTAAGAAATATTCAACATATATTTGGTAGGTGATTAACACCAAAAGTTTCAAAATAACAAGTCCAAATTCGAGCTAAGCCCTCGGCTAGCCCAAAACTAGGGTTTGTATCACTGATGTAGCTCTGTAATTCGGCCACAACTCACTCAATTCAATTTAGAATTAAGCATGGTTGGTGGAGTTAGAAACTAAATTCATAAGCTATAATTCATCAGAAGAAATCATTTTAAAATTCAGTCCATAACTAGCTCAAATTCAAGCAACTCATTGACTCTCTAGCAGAGCAACAAAACAGAACAGGTAATTTTGAAGAACTGGTACGGCTCACTCAAGTCGAATCAGGGGATGCATTTTATACTGTTAGAAAATTGGAAGTGTCTAGTTTCAAATACCACAAACAGCACTTGATTTCGACGTCGAAGCAAAGAGTTACGATTATTTAAATTTTGCTGCCAGAGCACCTTTGTATACGTTTTCCAGGTTTGAACATGTTTCAAAAATGCAACATTTATCCAACCAAATCAAGTGATTTTGGTGAAAACTTTCCACACAACCTATACAACATATCTACACCAAAATCAAAGCAATTTAACCACAAAAAAATCAAACCAAGGCCTCTGCACAAACAGGGCAGAATTCGGCCCCTTTGTCTTGCAAGTTTCCCTTTTGTTTGCCTTCCACTTTTTCAACTTATATCCACTAATTTAACACTTAATCAACATAAATAACATCCAAAATCATCATATCAGTCCAACATGTACATTGTGGGATTTCATAGAGCCCACTCACATGATTTTCAACCAACCAAAGTTACCCACATGAAGCTACAAGCTTCTAAGTCCAATCTAACTCACAAAAATCAAGTTTCAAAGGTTGGATGATTTGCTACCTTCTTGGATGTTGAAGACCAGAATTTTGGCCACTAAGAAGCTCCAAGAAACCGTGGATAAGTTGCTCCTCTCCTAGTCCAAGATAGTCTCCAAGTTGTTTTGAATTTGTGTGGCAAATTTGAAGTGAAATGGATGGATGATTTGAGTGAGGTGATGAAGAAATTTTTGCTCCTTCTTGCCTTGAGGATTTCGGCTGCTTTGAGAGAGCAAGAAAGAGTGTAAAGGCTGGTGACCAAGCTTCCCAAGGGAAGCTTGGTAGTTGGTTTAAATTTTGCACACAAGTCAACTCTCAATAGTGCGTGTACGTGTGCGATTCGTGTCCGTTTCCTCTCGGATTTGTTTCACTTGTGCACTAAACCTCTAATGCACTTCCTTTAACACTATTATTATTCACTCTTAGTAGTCTAACAATAATTTTCTAATGTTCTTCAATTAGTCGCACGCGCAATAACACGAACTTCCGACTTATGCGCGATAAAGTGCAATTTCTAAGAAATTTTTGTAACGATGATATAACTAACTAATACTAAGGTATTTAATCATAAAAATACCTATTTTAAAACTAACACATGAGTTCTCAATTCTCCAAGGTCACTGTACTTTCAAATCGACTATTGCCTCCAAACGTGTATTCACTAAATCTCGCTAAACGAGCTTCCAAAATTTAAATTTACTAATGGGACATTTTTAAAATGTATGTAAGTCATAGTTCCATGTAAATGGTTCTAAAAGGGTTGAAATAAATTATTCGGAGAAAATGGGCAATTAATTATTTAAATAAACCAATAAATAAGGAAATGAATCGATGAAATAAATAAATAAGATAAAATAAATTACGAGTCCTCACTGGAGTTATAAGTTTCAAACTAGTTGTAGATAGGTTCGGCTGAGAGAAGGAATAAGGAATTTTCTAGGTTTCTTTATGGATTCTGGTTCCAAACTTCTACATTGAGGCTTAATTCATTGCATAATATTTTAGTCTTAGCATGCATATTAGATTTGAGTATGTAATGAAGAGATTAATGGAGAAATTTCTTGTTTAAAAGCTGATTGCTGCCAAAAATTTTTCCATCATGGCTGAGAGAGAGGAATAAACTTCTGATCAGCCTTTCTTCCGAATTTTAACTGTAAACTTTCATATGTGTTGTTTAAGGCTACTCTATAGCTTGATAATTATATTTTGCATGATGAGTTGGAGTTGAAACTGAAGAAATTATGGAGAAAGAGGCATATATTAAACTGCTACATTGCTGAAAGATTTAGTTGGCTGATGCCATAGCTGATGACAGATTTTTTGCGTGGCTTTTGGCCGAACAACTTGCTGAAACTATTTGCTATTCGCCTTGATTTATGCTGGACAGAATGTATACTAAGTGATTAGTGTTTTAAGCAAATAAAAGATGGAGTTTTGTTGAAAATTTTGAAATGTTTGTGTTGGAATTCTTGCCTTGCTGACCGAGCATGTGAGGAAGTGAAACTCTTATGAGATTTATGAAAAATTCAGGCTAATTGGTTGTGAATTTATATGGAGCATCTTATAACATCTTGAAACTATTTTTATGAATATTTTAAAGAACTTAAAACTGGAAAATTAGTAAAATTTAAACGAGATTTAAACTATAGGCAACTTAGAATCTAGTTTAATCTAAAAAGGAAAGAATGAAAAGCCTATTGGCCTTAATCTTAGAATATTGGATAGAAAATGGTTTAATCTTAGGCTAAACGTCTTATAAGAGTAAACTTGGAATTTGTATATTTCTTTGTTTAAAATGATAAAGTTGATAAATTTCGAGATAAAATTTAAGAAAGGTTGGATATATTATATCTTGTATTTTAAAGCCAAAACTTGACTTTAATAAGTTTAAATCATAAGGTAACAAATGATAAGTGATTATCTACGAATTCTATCTTCATGTTAGAGTTATAGCGGTGAGCCAGAAAGCAAATCCGAGGCTCAAAAGTAATTTATTTGGAATTTGGTGAGTGTTTCCACATTTGTGTGTTTAAATTGCTTATGTGTTACTTAAATGATGTTTGTATGATTATGCCAGTGCTTTATTATGAAGTGTTTTCAATTGTCCCTCGCCTTCTAAGTCGGGAGTGTACTTTATCGTACTCGACTTAGTTTGAGCTTGAAGGTTAATGAATGATCAAGTGTTATTGTAAGTGTGCATGACTGTAAGCCGTATGTATACTTTACCACACCGGCTAAACTGGATCCCAAAAACCTTTGTTCAATGGACTATTCGAGCCAACAAAAGAGTTTGGTCGGATAGGACGGTAGCTTTGGGTAGTGTATTGGTATGGCTCGAGTATTGCCACGGAATAACAGATTACTGATATTGATATGGCCATCTAAGTGAGGGAAGTGTTTAATGTTTTGGAGGTTATAAGGAGGAGTTGGATGGAGTGTGTAGTGCATTGAAGTGGCTCTAATGCAAGTACCGTATCCTTTTAAAAGTGATTGTTCAGTGAAGTGTTCTCTAATTCATTCAGTGAAGTGTTTTCTTAATTGTTTAATTTTGCTACTTGTTTAAGTGTTTAATTGATTGTTGCTTGTATGGAACCTCACTGGACTTCGCTCAACCCATTAGTTTGTTTTCCTTACAGGAGTGAAGGACGGGTGTGGAGATTAGCCAAAAATTTAAGGCCGACACTTGAATTGTGCCTGAGCAATCCTTTTGTATATAATGTTTTGATTTTGCCAACTTTGTTATCTCTAAGGGTTGTACATATTAAATGTTGTAGGTTAAGACAACTTTGCTTTATTTTGGGTATGTATCTAAGTACGATGAACTATTGATGGCTTTAGTTAGTGAAATGTATCTCTGAAGTTAATGTTAGTAAATGAGTCCTGGCGAGAGTCAGACAGGCGGTCCGTTAATTTCCTAGGGTATGCCCTAGGAGAAGGTGGGGCCGTCACATATCATCCTATAGAGATCCAAATGAGATGATTCTTAATGAATTGAAAAGTTATTCAAGAGTTACAATTTTCATGTTTTGTTCAAGAGCTAATTCAGCTTCCAACATCAAGAAAATTGCAGTTGAAATTGGTCCAAAAACAAAGCAAAGTTGAAATTTGAGCAAAAAGTGCAAAATTGTTAACAATGAAGAACCATGAGGTGATCCACAAGGTATACCTTGCCGGATCCCTAAGAAGCTTCTGCAAGTTGATTTCAGTAACTTGCATTCATTTCACACTACTTTGTGGACCAATTTTTCTGATAAAATCCGACTAGAACCAGCTAAACCTGAGTTGGAAAAGTGAAGAATAACTTTATAACCACATTATGAATATCCCTTGTATCTCATTCACGTTGAGCAACTTTGTTAGCATCTTGTAACACCTTATAGTAAGAAGTAGAGTAGAGGTAGAAGTAGTTTAGCACTAGTTTCATATTGGTGAGTTTCAAAGTTAGTTTAAGAGTTTTGAGAGGAAGGTGAAAACACTCTTATATAAACTTATTTGAGAGGTCAACTTGTGAAGGAATTCAAGGATTTAACCTTCAAGACATTAAATAAGAATTCTTTTTCCTAACTTGTCTCTTGTTCTTTTTTTTCATACTTTGTTATAAGTTTATTTCATACTCATATGTTCTTAATATGATATCTAGACAAGATTTTTATAGTTTTGATTTGAAAATGAACTTGTTATAGTTTTGATTTGAAGTAGTTAGGGGTTGATTATGTTTTTTCATGACTTGTTACTTTGAGAACTTGTGCTTATGCTTTATAGTTGTTTGGTCTTCAACTATGAATGATTTGATCATTATTGAGCAATCAAAGTTACTTTCAAATAGATCTATGATCTTAAACATTAGCCTTATTCTCACGAAAGTAGTGAATAATGGTTGGTTGGATTCATGCAATAATTTCATTGAATTTATTTAACTTGTTTCTTACCTTTTCTCTATGAACATAGGTGAAGTATGATTCAAGAAGTCAAAGAAATTGGCGAAAGCAATTTCTAGAGAAATTAGTCAAAGCAGAGTTTCTCTTCAGAATGTCCACAGGCGAAAGCAAGGACATATATTTGAAAATTATTCCTTGAAAATTCATGCAAGCATAAGCATAATCGTCTTAATTAACTTCTAATCTTAAAATAACAAGGGATTCTGATCCCTAGGATCCTTTCTCTAAATCTTTTAAGCAATTTTAATCGAACTTATCTTTACTTTTTTTTTTTGCAACATACCGCCTATATGGTTGGTTTTACCATCTTATGGTTGATTTTATATTTATTGTTTATGTCATATGGCAAGTTGTATCGCCTAACCTAATCTCTTTCAATGGCCGGTTTTATTACATAGTTAATTTTCTTTGGTTTTATTTCTTAAACTTTGATTGTTTAGATAATAATATAAGCAATTAAATTCAATTGATTATCACATTCTAAATCCCTGTGGAATCGACAGCTATTATCCTTATACTTAATAAACGAATCATGCACTTGGGAAAATAGGGTAATAAGGTTTTAAAATTTGTAGTGTATAAAAAGACCCTATCAAGATTTTGGCACCGTTGTCGGGGATTTAGGTGCAACACTAGAGTTAAAGTAAGATATATTAATCTAGATTTAGTTACTTTCTCTTTATTTTACTAATTTTATAGTTTCTATCTTTCAGTTGTAATTTTGGTTATTTTTAGGTACTAAATTCTTCACTAAAGGCACAATTACCTTCAAAAATTAAACATGGCAAGAAGAGGAAGAAGATGTGCCCAACAAGAGCACATTGAGGTGGAAAGTATAGGTGAAATTTTCGTTGAAATGGAGGAATAAAGATTAAGACCTTTGAGGGATTATATCTTGCCAAATGAATTAAGAGCACAAACAAGTATTACAAGGCCGGCAATTAATACAAACAACTTTGAAATCAAGCTCTCACTTGTCTAAATGGTTCAACAAAGTCAATCAATTTGAATGAAATGCAACGGAGGATCCTAATACTTAGCTAATTTCATGAATTTATGTGGCACAATCAAGATAAATGGAGTAAAAGATGATGCAATTAAACTAAGTATGTTTCCTGTTTCACTTTGTGATAAAGCGAAGGTTTGTTTAATTCTTATCCACCTAATGCTTTCACTTCTTGGGGTGAGTTGACAAAAGCACTCTTGAATAAATATTTTCTTCCAAAAAAAAGGCAAAATTTCACATGGATATCACAGGTTTTGCTCAATATGAAAGCGAGTCATTATATGAAGTTTGGAAGAGATTCAAAGATCTTTAAAGAAGATGTCTGCACCATAGTCTCCCTGATTGGTTGGTTGTTCAAATTTTCTATAATGAACTCAACTATCCAACCAAGATCAACATAGATGCCACCGTCGGTGAAATTTTAATGAAAAAATCAATTGAGAATGCTCAAACTTTGGTAGAGGAAATGACTTCTAACAACTATCAATGGATAAATGAAAGAGATAACTCAAGAAGAGCAACCAGAATGTATGAAATTGACACTCTCAATTTTTTAAGTACTAAATTAGAAAATATGTTTAATTCTCGAATGGATAATGTTGAGAGATTGCTAAGTAAATAAGGGGAAAATGAGTCAAATTCTCATGTAAGTGTTGTTTATTGTTCAACATATAGTGGTAATCATGATAGTGCTAACTATTTTCATATGGAGCAAGTTCATAATATTAACAACTACAATTGGCCGCCTCAAAATAATATTTTTTCAAACACTTCCAACTTCGATTGGAAGAATCATCCCAGTGTATAGTGGAGAGACCAATCAAATTTATAAAAACCTATCAATCCACCCAATTTTTTAACAAGGCCACTTGAATCACATTTTTAACTTTGGAGGCCAATTTCAAAAAACATGTTCATGAAACAAAAGAAAAATTTGATGATGTTAAAACAAGCATGAACAATATGATGACCGTGATTAGAGATATGCAAGACCAATTAGGCAAAATTACTAATTCCATTAATTTGAGGCAACCTGATGTGAGTATGGAGTCTCAAGTGTCAAGTTACTTGTTCATTAAAGGGGCTACTCGAAGTTATTTGGAAGAAAGAGATTAAGGAACGAATTTTTTAGTTCAAGTTTCATTAATTTTGTTTCTAGTTATGGCCGAATATAGTTTAGTCCATAGTTAATCATTATTTGGACCGAATTTATAGTTAATAAAATGGTCCAACTCTCAAGGTTGAAACCATAGTTGTTAAACCCGATCCGGCCTGGCGGTTCAACCGATCAACTTGGTGAACCATCAACTGAGCCGGGTTGAATCTTCAATTGGACTGTTCAAGCAATGAAACCATTGACTAGTCAACGGACCGGTGGTTCAACCAGTAAACCAGGTGAATCAGCCGGTTTTTCAAGCAACCCGAGCCATATGTTGTTAAATGGAAAAATTTTGTGCAGATGCTTTGATGAAGGTTCAAACATGGACCTTATGCATAGAAGTAGAGTGCATCACCACTGAACCAACAATTTGTTTGTTAATAGTTTTGTTTTCTTATGTTATATATTATATTTTTATTCTTATTTTATTTCTCCAAAACAAAATTCATTTGGAATCTTTTAATAATATTTTATTATTCCCTAAACTCTATAAGTTATGAAATAAACTTAAAAAATCAATTGGAATTCATAAACAGTTTTAGTTCATAATTGAAATACACAATTCATAATATTTTTACCTTTCATCAATTCATAAATATTTTTACCTTTCATTTTAAAGGTAAATATCGTTCTTCATAAACTTTTGCACTTAAAATTCATAAATAAACTAGATAATTATACTTAGATAAAATTTTATACTTGAAGTTTGGTGGATTACTAATTAAATTTAGGTTATTAATTCTCTAATTCTTATAAAAATTAATTATTCTATAATAAATTAGACTAACTGAGCATTTATCATGGCATAGTTTATTGTAGTTTCAACCATATCAAAAATTATAAGACATAATATTTAAATATATACAGTGACTCACTGGTTGGACCACTTACCCACTGGTTAAACCAGTAACTTGTTGACCCACCTTTTTCGCCATGTCCCTTCCCGGGTTGGGTTTAATAACTATGGTTGGAACCATGCCTTTAGTTAGGGTTATGGGTCGGGTTCAAGATCCATTAGTTGTGTTAGGGAATTATGGTGTGAGACACATAAAAACATTATCTCTCTTGAATAACCAGATTACGAGAATACGATAATTTAGAGATTTCTCTCTTTTGCTCAACGAGCTTCCATTGAACATCTAGAATCATCTAGTGTTCGTATTTGGCTTATCAATCAAGAATTTCATCCTTGATTGTAGTGCCTTCTAACAAATTTCTAGGGTTTGCTAGTTCGTTTAATTGTGGGTTAAGAAGGTTTGCAATCACGGGGATTAGAGAGATCTGGAGTAGAAAATTCCACCCAATTCAAACCTATGAATATCACTATCGGTCTGGGGTCTAGGTTATATCTTTTGTGTTGCTTCAATTCGCTAGTCTTGTAAAAGTTTTAGGATCATCCATTGCCGTTTAGAACCTCTAAGGATTGTCTTTGTTCATTGAGTTTCTTGTTTGTTCATCGTATCTTGAATTTTCTGCTTGTCGTTAGTTTATTCTTCTTGCAATCTCTCTGTGTTAATTTTTTTGTTGTTTTCATTGTACTAAGTCCAGAATTTTGGTGTTAAATTGTGTTGGTTGTTAGTGTTTTATTCCAGAAAATTTTGACCAAAAAGAATTCCAGCTGTAGGGTTTCTTAGTGTTCATCGCGTCTTGCCTTATTTCTAGTCGGTTTTTGAAACAATCTGTCCAAAAACTTCCAGCCATTATTTTCCTTTGTTTTTTCCAGATTATATCGTTAATTCTTGTTGTTAATTCATGTCCCTTTGGTCGTAATGTCCCAGCGAAATTCTGCAAAATTTTAGCCGCTAGGTGTCTATCTAGCTACGACCAAAACTAGGGTTTGTGTTCTTGAATCTGTCCACAACAGTTGTTGATTGCATGCGTTCTTGTTTCCAACATCTTGTGTGTATCGTGATTTCATGAAAGTTTGAGTCAAGAAAAATGATATACAATCCTTAGTTTTTGCAACAAACTTCTGGTCATGATTTTGTTTGAAGAATACAAGTCATTGTTTACGGCTGTGTTAGATTTTGGTTGTGATTCTGGAGTTTACATCGAAAATTGGACTAACCTTGCATAATTCTTGAGTTATTGAATGAAGTACCAAATTTCTTGAGGTTTTTGATTGTTTGAAACACAATCTTGAAGTTCTTGAAGGAACAAACTCGAATTTGGAAGCTTTGTCCCACCCTAAAATTGTCCTTGTCTAAAATTGAGAGATTGTGAGCTGGGGGGGGGGAATTCAACAAACTTCTTGATGCGATTCTTGAAATGCCAAAATGAATCAAGAACGTGAACCACAAGCCCGGATCTAGGTTAGGAATCAACACTTGGGGATGGAGTTCGTAGTCTATCTTGGACCACACAAGAAAGACTAGAACGGATAGGACAACGCCACAATCAAGGTGAATACTTGATTGATAAGTTGACGAATCACCTTAGGGCAACTCTAAGATGTTCAATGGTAGCTTCACAAGCCAAGAATAGCTCTTTCATTTACGAAAGACATCTGAAAAATTTTCTCAATTTTATTCAATGCCTTAAAAACGTTAAAGCTAAGGCTTTTGATAGCCTTTTAAAAGACCAAATTCCCAATCCAACTAGGAAATGAGAAACTTAACTCTAACTCCACTTAACTCTATGAATTAACTCCAATTCGACTACTAACTATGGTCAACATGACCTTTTAGCCATTTATTCCACTAATTAATGACTCAACTTGATAAACTAAAGCTGCTAGAATTAATCTAGGCAAACGGCACAAGCACAAAGAAACTCAAACCAAAAGCTATAACATTAACTAAGGAAAAATGACTCTTTATAGCCTTAGCTAGGCTCAACGGCTAGCTTGGCTTCTTTAGTAGCTAGATCCCGTATCATTCCCCCCCTCTTAAAGGTGATTTGCTCACAAATCGAAACACGAAGGGTGACAATTCGAATGACATGCCGACGGGTCAGCCTTGTGATTATCATGAGCCAAGGCATCATTCGAAGAAAAACCCTCCACTTGTCAAGCTGGAAAAGACATCGTTTAGCTTCTTGAATCTCACGAACCAGCTTTAATATATGCTCAGCTAATTCACTTCTATGCGTGAGGTAAGGGTCCTCAAAATGGTACAAAGTAGCTCCCATCAAGTCAAACTCCTCACTCTTGAATAAACTTGCAAACTGATTTGGCACATGATCAGCCCCAATATCTCCATAAGAAGGATATAGCTCTCATCTTTAGTCATGCACACCAATGCTGTTTTCTTCTTCTCTTTCTGGGCCAAACTTATTCCTTTTCCTTGGTCATGTTTTGACCTTTTCTTTTGTTCACATTCTAACTCATATTCTTCATGTAGTCTTATTTGATCTTCATGGACTTGTCTAGGGGTAAAAGAAACAAGAGTAATCTTGTTATCACCATGCATGAAGGAATACTTGTTAGTTCGACTATCGAAGTAGGTAGCTTTGTCATATTGCCAAGGGCGACCTATAATCAAGTGACTCGCTTGCATTGGTACCACCTCGCACACCACTTCATCTTCATACTTACCAATGCAAAATGGTACCTTCACTTGTATATAAACACGTTCACCACCATCATTATTTAGCCATTGGAGTCAATATGGCTTAGGGTACTTGGTGGTTGGAAGAGACAATTTCTCAACCATGAACAAACTCGCCACATTTATGCAACTTCCACCGTCAATTATTAAACTACACAACTTGTCCTTAATGTGACAACAAGTGTAGAATAAGTTCTCTCTTTGCACACCTTCCTCCTCTATTGCTCGGGCAGCAAGCAATTTCCTTACTACCAATACTCCAACATTTCCTTCAAATGGCAATTCTTCCTCTAAATCATCGTTTTCCTCTACTAAAGGTGGCATACCTTCACAATCGCCCTCATTATCTGACACCACTTCTCCATTAGGCAAGATAAGTATGGTCCTTTGGTTGGGACATTGAGATGCTATGTGTCCAAAACCATGACACTTGAAGCATTTAGCATCCCGACTTCGCGGTTTTGGAGTTCTTTGGCTAATTTCCATCTCGGCCTTAGGTGCTAGTTTAGCATCATTTGGTCTCGATTTTGGTGGTTGAGAAGCTTCTATGGTTTTGTCCTCACTTCTTGAGGGCGAGTTTCACCAATTCCCAGCTTGATAGGTGGGATTTGATCGAGTGTTACCCCTCCTCTTGAGACGCCTTTCCACCTTCACCACCTTATCCAACAACTCATTTAAGTCAAGGTAATGATGTAACTCCACAATTTTAGCAATTTCATCCCTCAATCCATGCAAAAAATCTAGCCATAGTGGCCTCCAAATCCTCATGAACATCAGCCCTCATCATGCCCATTTTCATTTCCTTAAAATAGTCTTCAACCGTCATACTACCTTGAGTAAGAGTTTGCAATTTGTTGTGCAAATCTCTATGGTAGTAAGCTAGAATGAAGCATTTCCACATCAATCTCTTGAGTTCATCCTATGGCCTCACGGGTGTTCATCATTTCTCCTCTGACTTGTGTGAAGTTGATCCCACCAAATTGCTGCGTAGTCGGTGAATTCAATGGTTACAAGTTTCACCTTTTGGCTTTCAGTATAGTGGTTGCACTCGAAGATCATCTCGATCTTCCTTTCCCACTCCAAGTAGGCTTCGGGTTCTGATTTGCCTTGGAATGAGGGAATCTTAAGCTTAATCCCCTTAATGCGTTCATCATCTCGTCTATGTCTCCTCCTTCCTCCCTCGTTTCGCCTGTTATATTCATCAAGGTCAGATTCCTTCTCAAGTTCTTTATTTGAGCTCCCTTTGGATCCCTTGATGGGAGTTTTTCCTCGGCCTTGCTGCGTGGAACTTTGCATATGTTTAGTTTATCAACTCATTCATGCAAAGAGTCAATGGAGAGGTTGATTTTCTTGTAGAACTAATTCAACATGGCATTCAATTTAAGTGTAGGGTCAGCCATTTGAATGTGTTCACTTTCGTCCATGCTCATGTGTACCTGCAAGAAAAGGTTAGTAGGAAAAATAGCCTCACTCACTCCCTCGCGTGTTCACTCACCCTCATGTATCACTCAATTGTATTTACACTCTAATGATCTCACCAAAAAACTCTTTAAATTGTCGATCTCCTCACTTGAAGAAATCGGAAATTTCTCAAGTGGTTCAAGGATTTATTACCAATAATTCACTAAGGAAAGTGATGTTTTGATGGTGCGGTTCGCTTGAGTTGAAATGATTCGAATTTGACAGATTTTTAGTGACTCAAAATGTGGAAGCTTGCTAGAAAATTTCCAGATTTGATCGAACAAGAAAGACGTAAAAATTGGAAGGCAACTAACTTGAACAAGTAGGACTCAATTTAGGAAACTACTGACTCAAATTAGGAAACTAAGAAATCAAGACTGATTGGGACTCCTTTTGGGACTTATAAACATGAAAATAACTTGTAAAATTACTCAAAGACATGAATCTATAGGTTGGACAGATTATAGAATGCGGCTTAACAAGAACAAGGATGGCAAAAATTTTGGAGCCTAGAATAACTCTATCCAAATTTCATCTTGGCTGGAATTTGGAAGTTCAAACAAAGGTTTCTTGGGTTTGTTTTTGGAAGGTTAGGCTGCTGATTTGTGAGGTTTTTCATGTGTGCAAGAATTTGGCCAAGTCTGAAGTTGGTAGTTTGAGTGTGACTAGGATTCCCAAGTCAACTTGAACTCCCAAATCAGATTGCTTTCTTGTTTTCACTTCATGTTTGATTCGAACTCTTGTTCTTTCTTTCTTGCATTTCCCTTTTTTTTCACACAAACAGATTTGTTTCTCTCTGTTTTTTATTTCAATTCAGATCAAAACTCAAGATCAAGAAACGGTTGGAAGTTGTGCACAAGGGCAGCCGCTATTTACGTTTGGTTCAACAACAAGAACTAGGGTAATGCTCAATATATGTTCAACTTTGTTTCAAGAATTCAAGAAAACCCTAATATTTTTCCAAAGAATTTCAAGATTTGTCAAGAAAATATCCAAGATAATTTGAGAAATTCAAGATTCTTATCAAGAAATTTCAAGAACTTCATGCACTTTCAAGAACAAGATTGATCAGCCACGAATTGACACCAAAACAAAAAGGCAGACATGAATTAATTTCAAGAAACCAGTCACGGATTCAACAAGAACAACTATTGGCCAAAATTTTTTTTGGATGAACAGTAATGGTGAACAGTATGCTGCAGTACCGTGGAACAGTGCTATGAACAGTAGCGATGAACAGTCCAAATTTTTTTTTAACTTTTTTTTAAACAAGATTCAAAACTAGAAATGAAACACGAATCAAGAAACACAAACAGGGATAAACAAGGATATAACGTTGTTACCTTTCAACTAGCTCTTGAGACCAACTAATGCGATTCTTGAAACGCCAAAAAGAATCAAGAACATGAACCACAAGCCCGGATCTAGGTTAGAAATCAACGCTTGGGGATGGAATTTGTAATCTATCTTGGACCGCACAAAAAAGACTAGAATAGATAGGACAACGCCACAATCAAGGTAAATACTTGATTGATAAGTTGACAAATCACCTTAGGGCAACTCTAAGATATTCAATGGTAGCTTCACAAGCCAAGAGGAGCTCTTTCATTTACGAAATAAATCTGAAAAATTTTCTCAATTTTATTCAATGCCCTAAAAGCGTTAAAGCTAAGGCTTTTTATAGCCTTTTACAATAACAAATTCCCAATCCAACTAGGAAATGAGAAACTTAACTCTAACTCCACTTAACTCTACGAATTAACTCCAATTCAGCTATTAACTATGGTTAACATGACCTTTTAGCCATTTATTCCACTAATTAATGACTCAACTTGATAAACTAAAGCTGCTGGAATTAATCTAGGCAAACGGCACAAGCACAAAGAAACTCAAACCAAAAACTATAACATTAACTAAGGAAAAATGACTCTTTATAGCCTTAGCTAGGCTCAACGGCTAGCTTGGCTTCTTTAGTAGCTAGATCCCATATCACTTCTATTGTTTTTTTATTCTGGAAATATCTTATACATTCTTGTGTGAAATTCCAGCAATTTTTTGGGTTTTTGGGAGCCAAAAGCTGATTATACCAAACCCGCAAATTTTCCAGCAGCTAAGCCTTGCGTTCTTGAGTTCTTAACCGGTTTAATCTTAACCAGAATTTCCACAAAATTTAATTGTTACAGCCACAAAACTTGAACCAGTAGACACTACAAATCACACCCAAATTGGTGTTTTTGAGGGTGACACTATGGCTGAACAATAAAACAACAAAACAACAACAACTACAACCCAAATCGCTTTCGGATTACAAGTTCTGAATTCCAACACCTTTTATTCCAACTTCGTTTGGGAAACTTGTGAAACCAGCTGTTAAATTCTTGAACTAGTGGGTAAAGGGGATCGAACCAGACTTATTTCAAGATATCATACTCCAAAAAAAAATTCCAGATTGCAACAATCAGTCACAAACAAGTCCAGAAATTAGAGTCGAGTCACCAAGTTCCACATTGTCTTGTGTCGAGTCTTTAGTTTTTCCTTGTGCCATTATTTTAGTTCTTTTTCCAGTAGCCTTTAGCCAAATTCTTTGTTCTCAGAGCCTAGAAAATCACATCTAATTCCCAGTTCATCGAGGACAAAATTCCAGAATTTCTGTCAAAAGTCAAACATTCCAGCCTTGTTGCAGTCGTGCCGCATCTTTACTAGAACATTGAGTCGAGTTCATTTCCAATTTCTTGTGTCATCATTTTGTTACATATTCCAGTAGTTTTAGCTATAGGTTTCATCCATAGAGCATCGCATAAAGTCTACAATTCCTAGCTTGTTAGGTCATAATTTCTTCTAGAAATTTCCAGATTTTCAAATTGCCAAAACTTCTAGATTTGAAGTGTCATTCTTACTAGTCTTGAGTCCCAACTTTGCTGGTTGTTTGAGTCATTAATTACCAGTTAATTCGAGTAATTTTTAGGATCAAATACATCTTCAAATAATTTCCTCTAGAAATTTCCAGATTTTCAAATTGCCCAAAAATTCCAGATTTGAAGCGTCAATCTTACTAGTCTTGAGTCACAACTTTGCTGGTTGTTTGAGTCATTAATTACTAGTTAATTCTAGTAATTTTTAGGATCAAATACGTCTTCAAAGTCCCAGTTTGTCTCAAGTAAAATTTCCAGATTTTTGAATCATCATTCGAACTAGTTTGTCGAGTCGTATCATTAGCTATTAAGTTATTATTTCCAGATTTATTGAAGTAGAATTTCCAGTCTTATTGTTGTTCCAGAAAGTTGAACTTCTTCATCCAAATTTCCAGAAATTGTGTTTTCTTTGTGTCACTAAATACACTCGATAGTACAGTTGATCGAGACACTTGAAGGTGATTCTTACCTATTCAAGAAAGGCAACCGAGACGTCATTTGGAAGCTTAAGTGAGATCATTAGAATGGAAAATTTGAGTGTAAACATGAGTGTTGAGTGCATACATGTGAGGGAGTGAAGTAAGGACAAATTTTTACTAACTTGTTTTTACAGGTCTCACTCTAAGATATCTAATCAAGATTGGAGGAGCTTAGATGAAGTTTCAGATGCCATGAGGGTAGAATTTGATCAGGTTTTAGATTACATTTTTAGACCTTTTCATAGACGACTTTATCAAATAGAGAAGAGGGATACTAAGAGGAGGGTTTCCCTACAATTTACCTCTTCAAAGTCAACATATTCCAGAAAAAAGAAAGAGGTTCATTCGACCACTTCCAGTCCTAAGCATGTAGTTGAAGAAGGATTTGATTGAGCATGGAAGTCTTGTGTGAAGAAACTAGTTGACTGCAATCCTCAAGGATCATCTAAGGACCTTATCGCATCATTGGCTGAGAAGGATACCATTGTTTTGCATCCAAGCTTCAATCGTGAATCAGTTGTATCTGAAATTCCATCTAAACTAGTTACTAGTCAAGAGCTAGTTGGAAAGACATTGTCTGAGATGCAAAATGAGATTAGGAGGTATGCGGTAAGATTCGAGGAGAGCATGAAAGAAAAAGAGAGTGAACTAGAGCTAGAATTGAGTGAGTGTGAGTCAATCATTGCAAAATCAGAGAACTCACTTGAGGTTGAGAGATTTGTTGTACAAGATGGGAAAAACAAGAGTGGTTAGGAATAGTCAAAAGTGAGGTAAAAGACTTGTTTTTTACTAACACTTTTCATGTCTCTTTGCCTAGTGTTTTTTTGAGTTAACGAAGGTTCATAGGGTGATGACAAGTCACACATGTAAGCCTCAACAAGTGGTGATCGATAATGCCCATGCTATAAATGATTTGAGCTCCTGAAGAAGGAAATATGAGTTGGAATGTGCATATTGGTTCGTGATCAAGTTGATTAGAAGGCATGTTTCTTGGCTCGCGTTAATCAAGACATTCTCCAATGTGCTCTATTGTAAGCAGTGCTTCAATTTGAGGACAAATCTCCTTCAAGAGGAGGGACTGATGTCAGTACGAAGTCTTAAGTGTCAAGTTACTTGCTCATTAAAGGGGCTACTCGAAGTTGTTTGTAAGAAAGAGATTAAGGACCGAATTTTCTAGTTCAAGTTTCATTAATTTTGTTTCTAGTTATGGTCAAATATAGTTTAACCCATAGTTAATCATTATTTGGGCCAAATTAGTAGTTAATAAAATGGTCCAACTCTTAAGTTTGGAACCGTTCCTTTAGTTAGGGTTATGGGGCCACTTTCAAGGTCCATTAGTTGTGTTAGAAAATTATGGTGTAAGACACATAAAAACATTGTTTCTCTCTTGAATAATCAGATTACGAGAATACGATAATTTGAGAACATCGTTTTTGAGAGATTTCTCTCCTTGGCTCTACGAGCTTCCATTGAACATCTAGAATCGTCCAGTGTTCGTATTCGACTTATCAATCAAGAATTTCATTCTTGATTGTGGTACCTTTTAACAAATTCCTAGGTTTCGCTAGTTCGTTTGATTGTAGGTTAAGAAGGTTCGCAATCACGGGGATTAGAGGAGTCCGAAGTAGGAAATTCCACCCAATTCAAACCTGTGAATATCACTATCAGTCCGGGGTTCATTGTTACGATTCTCATCATCAACGGGATTCGTATCACAACCAAGCAAATTTTTCAAATAAAATTGAGGTGAATCCTAGAGAATATGAGTGATAAACAATTAGAAGATAATGACTTTGGTAAAAATGGTAAAAATGATGAAAATGGAGGTAATAATGAACAAGAAGATAAAAGGGATCATGTTCCAAATGAGTTTGATATGCTTTCTTCTCATATTTCTCATAAGAATGCTATTAACTCCATTCCTTTTCCCGAGAGGTTGAAGCAAAACAATAAGGAGAAGGAATTTGAAAAATTTGTTCAAATGTTTAACCAAATTAGAATTAATATTTCTTTTGCTGATGTTATCTTACAAATTCTCTCTTATACTCGTTTCTTGAAGGATATTATGTCAAGAAAAAGAAAATTTGAAGATCATGAGACAATAGCATTAATGGAGGAATGCTGGGCGTGCGTCCAAAACAAACTTCCAACAAAACTTAAAGATCCAGGGAGTTTCACTATATTTTGTACCATTAGACATTTGAATTTCACTAATACTTTATGTGATTTAGGTACAAGTGTATCATTGATGCCACTTTTCATTGTGAGGAAGCTTGATTTAAGGGAGATGAAAGATACAAACGTTACTCTTCAATTGGCAGATAGGACCATAAAGGATTTGGTTGGTATATTAAAAACATCATCATTAAGGTGAAATAATTTTTTATACTAAATGATTTTATTGTACTTGATATAAAAGAAAACATGCATTTATCTATTATTTTAGGTAGACCTTTTTTAGCCACCGGAACTTTAATTGATGCTCAAGAAGGAAAGTTGACCTTTAGAGTAAATGATGAAGAGTTAACATTCAATCTGAAAAAAAAGTAAGGACCTTGATTTATGGCATGGAAAAGTTTTTAAACCTAAGGAATTAATGTTATATAATAGTCATATAAAGAAAGTTATCATATTGAAACTTTTGATTCTCATGCTTATAACACGCCTAATATGAAAAATAAAGAAAAAAAATCCTTAATTCTAAAATTCAAGTGAATAAAGGCAAGAAATCAAGTAGACTTTGGGATTGTTTTAACTGTTTCTCAAGAAATCCTCATACATATTGTAACCATGCTAACTTTTCTTTATTTGATAATGAGGATGATTTGGAGATAAGGCAAACTCAAAGTATGATGAATGGAAAGAGACGTTTTAGCTGTTGGGAAGGAACTAATTCCTTTTCCCCTCTAAAGTGAACTTCAAGAGGAAATACTTTTAAGTCGAGCCAACGACTATAAACAAAAGCACTAATTGGGAGGCAATATAATGTTTTAAGTCATTTCTTTTATTTTAGTGTGTTTTCATATTTATTAGATGCATTAAGTTATGTTTGTTATGTTTATTTTGTAGGTTTCAAAAGTTGATGCAAAACAGACTTTTTGAAGGTTAGCAAAGAACAAGAAACATGAAGAACTCAATCTCTTATTTTGCATTTTAGACGTTTTTGATTTGTTATGAAGGGTCAGATTTTATGTTTAGATCATTTTAAACTTCTTTGAGGCTTTACAATTTTTTTTTTTTTGAAAAAATGATCAGATTCATATTCTACAGAAGTTGGAATTGTAGTGAATAGTGAAAAAATGCAGAAATCTGCACTATAACAGAAAAATGCAGACCCTTTACTCTAGGAAAAAAAGGGGGGCTTTCTTTTTCAATTGTTTTTCTTCACTGTACACTCCACCAAGTTCGTGGCATTTGCATCATTTGAACCTTAATTATTTGGTTTGCCATTTTACATTATGGATTTTTATTACTAATGGTTATTATATGAAACTTTTACATTCTTTGACTTTCATTTATGTAGGGAATGGTTACAATTCGAGAAAGATGAAGTCATAGAAAGTTACAAGCAAAAGGCCAATTTACACTAGAGGGAGTATTTCTTTTACTCTTGCTTTTCTTTTTCACACATTGAGAACAATGTGCACTTTAAGTGTGGGTAGAGGTTTATTACCTTCTTAATTGTGGTGATTTGAGAGAAACAATGGTTCAAAATTTTCAAAATTTTGTCAATTTTCAAAGAAGTTTCATGACTTTTAGTAGTGAAATTCTCGCTTTAAATTGATGTGTCCTAAGAATCTCATTCCTTATTTGACTTGAAAATAGCTCTTATATGACTAGAATTTTTGCTATGAAGAATGTACATTTTATAAACTAGAAGTAATTATACCTTGAATTTTGGATGTTTGATAAGTTTTCTATCTTGATTGAATTTCACAATTTGAGTGATGAATATGTTCAATATTTGTATTACTTTTTCTATGATCATTCTATATGAGTGAAGTTTCTAGAAGAAAAAAAAGAAGAAAACAAATAATAAATAAATATTTATTCCAATGATTCTTGAAATTTAGTAATTGAGAGTCTTGGTATTCTAACAAAAAAAGGTAGTGTTACTTTTAGGATAAGTTTATAAGTTACTTTTCATACAAGTAGTATTTTTTAACTAAAACATGCAAAAATGTGGGTTAATATGTAAATTTGTGTTGTTTTTGTAGGTATTGGTATCCTTTGAATTGATTTAAATCAAGAAAAGATTGACAGATTTGACACACCTTGAAATTTTGGCTATATCTTGAGTTACAAATATCAGATTGAGATAATTCTTTAGCCATTTTTGAATCTAAGATATAGCTCTACAATTCTTGTGGAGATATCGAAATCTAGTTCATTGATTTTCTTGATAAAAAAATTTCTGCCAAAAGCTGAAACATGGCATCAATTAGTCAAGGATATTTTGGTCATTTATCAGCCTACAAAGATCCAAATGAGATGAATCTTGATGTATTGGAAAGCTAACTCAAAAAGATACATATTTCATATTTGGTACAAGAGCTAATTTAGCTTTCATTATCAAGAAAATTGCAATTGAATTTGGTCCCAAAACAAAGCAAAGTTGAGATTTGAATAGAAAGTGCAAAACTGTGAACAATGAAGAACAACAAGGCGATCCGCGAGGTTTCTATAACTTGCACTCATTTTACACTACTTTGTGGACCAATTTTTTTTGATAAAATCCAATTGGAACCAGTTAAATTTGAGTTGAAAAAGTGATCAACAATTTTATGATCACATTATGAATACATTTTCTCATCCAAAAATATTTATAAATACCCCTTGTATCTTATTAATTTGAGAAATCTTTTTGTATCTTGTAGTACCTTGTACTAAGAAGTAGAGTAGAGGTAGAAGTAGTTTAGTTCTAATTTCATATTGTGAGTTTCAAAATTAGTTTAAGAGCTTTGAGAGAAAGGTGAAAACACTCTTTGTATCAAACTTATTTGAGAGATCAACTTGTGAAGGAATTCAAGAATTCAACCTTCAAGACATTGAATAAGAAATTTTCCTCCTAAGTTGTCTCTTGTTCTTATTTGTCATGCTTTGTTACAAGTTTGTTTTACAATCAGATGTTCTTAATATGATATCTAACTAAGTTTTTTTATATCCTATGGTGAAAATGAACTTGTTATAGTTTTGATTTGAAATAGTTAGGGGATGATTATGCTTTTTCATGACTTGTTAGTTTGAAACTTGTACATATGTTTTATAGTTGTTTGGTCATTAACTATGAATGATTTGATAATTGTTTAGCAATGAAGGTTGCCTTCAAATAGATCTAAATTCTTAAACATTAGCCTTATTTTCACGAAAGTAATGAATAAAGGTTGGTTGGATTCATACAATAACTTCTTGTTTCTTACTTTTCTATATGAAATATGTGAAGGATGATTCAAGGAGTTAAAGAAATTGGCGAAAGCAATTTCTAAAGGAATTAGTTAAGGCAGTTTCTCTTAAGAATGTCTATTGGTGAAAGTAAGGACATATATTTGAAAATTATTCCTTGACAATTCATGGAAATATAAGCATAATCACCCTACCTAACTTCTAATCTTGACATTGCAAAGGATTTTGATACCTAGGATCCTATTTCTAAATATTTAACCAATTTTAATCTAACTTGTCTTTACTTTTATTTATTTTCTTGCAACATATCGCCTATATAGTTGGTTTTATCATCTAATGGCCGATTTTATATTTATTATTTATGTCATATGGCTAGTTGTACTGCCTAAATTAATATCTTTCATGATTGATTTTACCGCTTAATTAACTTTCTTTGTTTTTACTTTCTTAAACTTTGTTTGTTTAGATAATATAGTAAGCAATTAAACTCAGGTGATTGCTATATTGTAAATCCCTACGGGATCGACACCTATTATTCCTATACTCAAGAAACAAACTGTGCACTAGTAAAAATAGGGTAATAAGATTTTAACATTTGTAATGTGTAAAAAGACTCTATCACCAAGCATAAAGAAAGTGATAAGAATATAGATTTTAAAATGTTCAATGCAGGTATTATTTTTTCTGTCTCCAATAGTGATTGGATTAGTCCAATCAATGTTTTGCCAAAGAAAGTGGGATAACAGTAATAAATGAAAATGATGAAATTATTCCTACTAGAATTATAACTGGATGGAGAGTGTGTATTGATTATAAAAAATTAAATGCAGCCACTTGTAAGATAACTTTTCGTTACCTTTTCTTAATCAAATTTACTCGCCGGTTATAAATTTTATTATTTTCTTGATGGATTTTCAGATTATAACTAAATTGTCATAGCCTCGAAATATCAAGAAAAGACAACATTCACTTGTCCTCATGGTACTTTCGCATTTGGGTGAATGTCATTTGACTTGAGTTAATGCGGCGGCAATATTCCAAAGATGCATAATGGCCATTTTCTCTGATTATATAGAGAAAATCATGAAAATTTTTATGAATGATTTTTTTGATTTTTGGATTTTCTTATGATGATTGTTTGAATAATTTGAAAAAAAATTTGCAAAAATTTGAAGATACTAATCTTATTTTAAATTGAAAAAAAAGTCATTTTATGGTTAGAGAAGGAATTGTGTTGGTCAAAAAATTTTCTAAAGGAATTGAGGTGAATGGTTAAAATTGAATTAAATGAGAAAATGCCACCAACAACCATTATTAGGGGTATTAGAAATTTTCTTGGTATTTGTAAAATTGCTAAACCCCTATACTATTATTTAAGTAATATGCCATTTTTTACTTTAATGATGAATGTTTGAATGCTTTTAGTGACGATCTCACCTCCCCCTAAGACGTACCCCAGGATTTGACGAACCGCCCTAGCCAACTCTCACCATAACTCACTCACGAATTTCAGAAAAATAATAACAATTTCCAAACACTAATAGCATTAACTCCAAGGTAAACATCAAATTCCATAGTTAAACATTACAAACCAACCAACATTTCATATCTATACTTATATAAACAACCAAACGAATAAAAACACAAATCCTAGTCATTTAATCAATTCACTAAATATAATTAAGATAGCAGGATGTCAACTCTTAAACTGTCTATTTCCCTGATTCCACGTTGCCAACCTCTATTAAGGAAAACAACTAAAGGAATGAGCTAAAAACCCAACAAGGTTCCAAGAAAACCATGCAAAAAAAATAGCAAATGAATAAGCAAAATAGCAATATAACAAAACACGCAGATTATATTTTCAAAGCATAACTAATACACGACAAGAAAGTAAACCATTAACACCTCAATTAACACGTCAAAACAAGGAGCATTTTCAAGCAAAAGGATACAGTTTGCTCTCACAAGCCAATTCAATTGCAGCCATTTGCTCAAGAACCGTTGACACTCTGTTAACCATAACATACAGTAATAATATCCAGTAGATCACCACTTCACGTTAATTTTTGTCCACCGATCACCCCCCTTAACCGGACCCGCATGCCAAACAAGAAACTCAAGGGGTAATACTCGAGTATACCAATTCAAGTAACAAGTAATATGACCCATGGTTCATCAATTTCCTCGACCAAGTCTTTGCTGGCTCGATTCGACCAACTAACCAATGGGAGTTTGAGGCCCCAGTCACTCAATATAGTCGATGGGATAACATACCCAAATGACTTTCAAGTCAAGCACATGTAAACAGTTATAACAGTAATCCAGTCAAATTAGGTCGAGTAAGATACACACTCACCTAGCCAATATCAATTCAAGAGTGCTAGCATTTCAATCAATCGATACTCTCATCAAGACAACATTCAAATCAAGTATTAAGTCAGAACATTGCCATTGAAACACTCACCAATCAAACATGAACTTTATACTTCCACCCAGGCTCATCTTCTCGCCTATTCTGGAGTCTTGATGTGAGGACCCGAATTTTTCTCACTTATAATTCTATTTTATGGCTTATTTAAATATTTATTCACCCGTTTTCTTCAAATAATTTATTTCAACTATTTTAAACTCATTACATGGAATAATGTCTCGCTTATATTTTTAAAACGTTCCGTTAGCAAATTTAATTTTTTGGAGACTCGTTTTAGTAAGAAATAGTGAATACACGTTTTCAAGGCAATAATCGATTCGAGAGTGCAAAAATCTTGGAGGATTAAGAATGATTACTAGTAGATTAAGAAAAATTAATTGAGGGATTAGATGTGATTAACTTAAATAAAGCTTTACTGTACGCGCATCGATAGTTTCTCGAAAGTCATACCGCGTGACAAATTGGAGATTTAAGGAATTAATATTTGTGAGGACTCATGTTTTATTTCTAAAATGGTTATTTCATAATTAATTACATTAGTAGTAGTTAATTATATAATCGTTATATGAATTTCTCGTAAATTTCGCCTTATTGCGCGCGAATTGGAATTTCACGTATATCAAGTCGGAACGGCTGAGTGGGGATTTAAGAAACTTATTCTAAACTACTAAGAGTGAATAATTATAATGTTTAAGGAAGTGCATTAGAAGTTTAGTGCACAAGTGAAACAAACCCGAGAGAAACGGACTCGAAACACGCGCGCGCGATTACTATTGATAGTTGACTTTCACCAAACTTTGGCCCCAGTTTTATCAAGCTTCCAAGAAGAAGCTTTAGCCATCAGATTTTTCTCTCTCTCTCTCTCTCTTCACTCAAGGCTGGCCGAAACACTTAGCAAGGAAGAAGAAGGAAGCTTCACTCCATTTCACTTCCAATCTTCTCACCATTTCACTCCAAATTTCTCACACAAAACTCACAAACACTTGGAGACTAATCTTGGCTTGGAGGAGGAGGTCTTCTAGCCGAGTTTCTTGGAGCTTTTGGTGACCCAAAATTTCTGGTTTTTCATCATCTAAGAGGTAGTGATCATCCAACCCTTGAAACTTGGTTTTAGTGAGTTAAATTTGGCCTTGGAGCTTGTAGCTTCATGTGGGTGTTGTTATTTGGTTGAAAATGACTAGAGTGGGCTCTATGAAATTCCACAATGGACTTGTTGGACTGATATGATGATTATGGTTGTTATTTATGTTCATTAAGTGTTAAACAAGTGGATATAAGTTGGAAAAGTTGAAGGAAAATCGCAAGAGAGCTTCACATAATCTGGCCGAATTCTGCCCTATTTTGCCGAGCCCTTGGTTCAATTTTTTTGTGATCAAATGACCTTGAATTTGATGTCGATATGTTGTATAGGATGTGTGGGAAATTTTTCACCAAAAATCATTTGATTTGGTTCGATAAAAATTGAATTTCTGGCAAGAACAAATCTGGAATTCGCGTAACAGGGGTTCTCTGGCAGTAAATTTTGAACGATCATAACTCTTTGCTCAGATGTCAAAATCAAGTGCCGTTAGTGGAATTTAAAACTAGACATCCATAGTTTTCTAACTGTATAAAATGCATCCTCTGATTCAAAGTGAGTGAGCTGTACTAGTTCACCAAAGTTACCTGTTCTGTTTTATTGCTCTGCTCGAGGGTCAGTGATGAGCTGAGGCTTGTTGCTTGAATTTGAGCTAGCTATGAACTGAATTTCAAAACGATTGCTTCTGATGAAATGCACCCTGTTGAATGTAGGTTCCAACGCCACTAACCACTCTCAATTTCAAGTTGTATTGACTGAGTTATAGCCCAATTCCCAAACTGCGTCAAATCTGGAAAACCCTAATTTTCTAGCCTAATAGCCTAAGTTGACTTGGGACTTGTTGTTTTGAAAGTTGTGATGTCAAACATCTATCAAAATGTATATTAGATGTTTCTTAAACTTTTGTTTCACAAATGATCCAGATTTGAGTTGATTTTATTGGGTAAGATGTTGGAAAAAGAAAAAGGAAACAAGAAGGCAGATTTGCCTTGGAAATTCTTTGAACTTTGGTAGTTTAGTTAACTACCTTCCCGTGTGAATTATCAAATGAAATTTGATAGAGGAGTAGTCCTCATATGGAATCTGAATTTTACTAATTTTGGTGTCATTCTAAAACTGTTGTGACATGCAAACAAGACACCAAAATCTGTTCATCAAATCTGGAAAATGGACTAAGCAGTCCTTATTTTTAACCGACTTTGAGTTGCTATATCTTGATGCTCAAAACTCCGATTCTAGTTTTAAAACTTTGATTGTAGCTCTAATTGATTTTCAAATTTCAGAGGCTAGTTCACTTTCTGTGAATTTTTGGCCGAATTTCCAAAGTTACCGAAAACCAAGCCTGAATCTGTCTTGAAGAGACAAGTCAGCATTTTAAGCCGAAATTGAGTGTCTTCCATTTAGAATCTTGGAAAAGTGTCTTCTAGGAACTTTTAGTGGCTTTGGATCCAGTTTCCCAACGGTATAAGATTTTCCGTTTTTGGACTACTGAGTGCAAGATATGATTTTTCTAAATTTGACGCATAAAGCTGAAATTTGCTGATTTCTTAGAAAATGAAATTTTGGAAGCTTGACTTCTTATCTTGATATTAATCTATTGTTTTGAACCCGATTACGTGGAGGATATGAGTTTCCTCAGTAACTTTAAAATTCACAATTTTGAATCTTAACTTTCGATAAAATGAAACTCTTATAAAGACATTGACTTGAATTCTAAAGCAAGTGTGCATTCTTTCTTGTTTGATAAGGAACTTGTGAAATTGTGAGGGTGATCATTGGTCACTTTTCTTCAGGTGATCAAAAAGGTCTCGAAGAGAATTCCGAAGTGGATCATTGACGACTTTCTTTACTCACTTATTTTGATTGGTGAGTGTTTCATTTAGGAGTACATGACTTGAATAGTTTTACGATATGTTTACTCCATGGTCATTATGTGTTTAACTATTAAGTGCTACCGATAATTGCTCCTATGAACTTTTCCACCGTTTTAAGGCGAGTGTGTACTTTATCTTACTCGACCTACTAAAATGATAAATTTCTAACCGTTAACCGTGAACTACTACCATTTACCAATCTATTTTGATTACTTACCGTTTACCGATTTACTTGATTACTTGACTACTTAATAACTTGATTACCGTAAATTACGTGTTCATATGAAATTACCGCATATTTCTTACGTGTTTAAGTGTTAAGTGTTACCTATAATTGCTCATATGAAATTGCCCACCGTTTTAAGGCGAGTGTGTACTTTATCTCACTCGACCTACTAAAATGACAGATTTTTACCGTTAACCGAGAACTATTACCGGTTTACCATTTACCATTTTACCGTTTACCGTTTACCGATTTACTTGATTACTTGTACATGTTGTAAGCTCTAAACTGAACTGGATCCTGCCCTTGATTACTAATCTGCTCGAGCCAGGACTGGGCTCGGTCGGGTAGGTTGGAACCCCGAGCCACCATTTTCGATATACTCGAGTATTACCACTGAAGGGATAAGGTGATGGCCAGATAAACCGAGGGGATCTGAAATTATAAGGTGAAGTTGACCGAAATGGTTCCACTGGAACACCATATCCTTCAACATGTGTTTATTTCTGTATCATGATAACTGTCTTATTGTAAATATGCCAATGTGAAATCTTGAACCATATATGTATCATGTTTAACCTACATAATTTATTAGAACTGCTAGAGTGTCTTGGAACCTTAATGGGTTGTTTAGCTCATTCCACGTTTTTGTTTTTCTTAATAGGGTTTGAGACCAAAGGTGTTCGTGAATAGTACTAGATTGTTTTCTTTTGAAAACCGTAAGTTGTATTATAGCGGATGGTTGTAGTACATATTCTTTTGGATTGTATTAAACTTGAAAACTAACTAATTGTAAGTATAAAATATTTTGGAGTACTTTAATTATATAGTGAAAATATTTGAAATATTTTTGAGCTTTTAGATTATAGATTGTATTGAGTCCCGACGAGAGTTGGGCAGGCGTTCCGCGGATACCTTAGAATTCGCCCTAGGGAGAAATGGAGGCGTCACACTTGAGATCAAATATAATTACACATATGTGCGTCGATTCCAGCAATCAAATATATCACAAGAAAATTAAACTTGTCCACTTTTTTCAAAAGTTCTACTTATGTTTCACTCTTTCAAATCAAGAGCTCAATATGTAGTCCATCACATGTATAGGAAAATATTTGAAAAGCAATAGGGCTTTAATAGTTTCTCTAAATTCAAGGTTTAAATCATTAAAGTCAGCCCAAAGTTCACAGATACAAGGTTTTTCTTATGTTATAACAAGGGAAAAGTCACGTACATGCTAGTTCAGTATTTTTTTTTCAGCGGTATGTGGATAAATACACAATAGCTAACATAATCTAACAATGAACAAGACATATAACATGCTTCATATACTAAGAAAAGCAACAACAACTCAAGTATCAAGTCATCTTTCACCCGCTGCAAGAGAAACTTAGAAAATAACCAAGAAAGATGAACTTTTTCCTTTTCAAAATCACCAAGTTTCCTTTACTCAAATCAAGTGAAATATTTCATGCATGTTAAGGTTAACATACCACTAAGTATTTCAAATCAAAATATGCAGGATTTAACCAAAAAAAGTTAGGTTTAAAACCCAGAAAAGTTTTACAAGTCCCACTCAATCCATTTGATAAAAATTCCTCAGTTTTTGGTGACATTTTTTTCTAACAACTTTAAGAAAATGAAACTTTCACTAACAAAAGTCTCATTCTCTTGGCTCAAATCACCATATAATTGAAGGATAACATGTATAAAGCAATAATTAACCAAGAACTACCATAAAAATGCAAAAAAAAAAAAAAAGGTTCAAAACCCTCCTCCCCTGTTCGGATAGCTTAACAGAACTTCCAACTAATTTCTTACAAAATTCTCATTCAAGTTTTTCAACTTTGCTCTAGATTTTCAGATACAACAAGAGGGTAGACATATAACTTAAATTTTCTAGGAGAAAACTCCTGCCAAAATTCAGATACAAGCTGCATAACCAATTTCCTTCTCTCGACCAAATAGAAAATTTTCCAACAACATATCCAGCATTTAAATAAGTTTTACTTCTGCCAAAATGCACTTTCTTAGCTAAAATCTATTATGCAACATGAATAATCAAGTGTATTAGAAGTTATGAGAGGTTTTATAGCAATTTACCTCCCTTTTCACTCACGGTTCAAGACTGAAGTAATGGAGACAGATTGCTCCTTTCCTCCCTCAGCTCTTTAAAGTTTGAATCGCACTAAGAAGGTAGAGCTCTCTCACTTTTTCCTTCCTCTCTAACTCTCTTTCCCTCGACTTCCACTGATATGGAGATGAGCCAGAAAATTCTCTCAGCTTCTCTCTCTCTCTCTCTCTCCGATTGGAGTAGAAAACAGGGAAACCCAATCTTGCCCTCTCTTTTTCTCACTCGTTCGATTTGGGTTTAGGGGGAGGCAAAATTTGTTTCTTTTACATGCTTCTCTTGATTTTGGCTTTGACGAGATAAGGGGAATGTATGATTTACTTCACATTTTCACTTGGTTCACTTACAAGAAGAAGAGGAATGAATTTGGACTTGGTCTTGCAAGAAAAACGAAGGCTAGTGAGT
This sequence comes from Coffea humblotiana, assembly GCA_023065735.1. NCBI lineage: Eukaryota > Viridiplantae > Streptophyta > Magnoliopsida > Gentianales > Rubiaceae > Coffea > Coffea humblotiana. The sequence continues at coordinate 18,218,391 of CM041210.1, read as the reverse complement.
CTTGGTCAAAACTTTGATTACCCATTTGACAAATAGCACAAATACAAATGATATATATCTAATTTTCCAAAATATCTCTAACGACCATCACATCCCTAAGCGCAAAATATCTCTTATTATCACAAAATATCCCTTTTGCACACAAATCCCTCTTTGGTGACTCAAGGTATGCCACACGCCATACTAGTTGGTGTGACGGCCCCACCTCCCCTAGGGCGTACCCCAGGGTTTAGCGGACCGCCTGCCCAACTCTCGCCAGGGACTCGCTCACTTGTTTCGGGATAAAGATAATTCACAACCGTCGAACGGGAATGGGAACAATCGCTTTCAACGTTGGAACATACAATACATTCATTTCTGTCTCAATTTCCATACAATCCCAAATACATTAAAGATTGGAGTTCCAAATACATTAAACCCTAGTCGAGCGACTAGTGCGAGTACCATTACAACAATTCCAAAACTAGACTAAACTAGCCTGTACCAGTCGTCACGCCTCGCTCGTACCCCCTGTAAGGAAAAACAATGGTGTGGAATGAGCTAAAAGCCCAGTGAGGTTCCAAATAGCAAGTTGACCATTATTTAACAGTACAAATATTTACTGGTAGCAAAATAGCGAGCATAACACGTCATAAAGTGAGCAATAACACTTCAAGTAGCAAATCTCAAAATGAGCGAGTGTAAATTCTTTTCTAAAAAGAAACAATAACACTACGAATAACAATCAGAATATAAGGGATACAGATGGCTCTCAAGAGCCAATTCCCGTTGCTTCACCGGAGCTTGATCGATATTAGTTGACACTCCCGCCAACTTTCGGGAATATAAACCAGTCCAGTAGTACTTCACTTCACACCAATCCGTCCACCATTCAACCCCCTTACCGGGCGCGAACACCAACTAAACATGGTGGTAATACTCGAGTATATCGATTAGTCGAGGAGATAACACTCCACTCGACAACACTAGATACCCATGGTTCGTTTCTAATCGACCAGGCCTTGCCGGGCTCGACTCGATTACTAGCCAGTGGGGTTTGGGGTTCCCCAGAAGTCCGATGAGATAATATCTCCAATCGATTGAATCAAGATAAAGTACGGAGACGGGAATGAGAGGTACCTCCCACTCGGATCGAGTGTGGTGCATACTGCCGCTCCGCACTTACAAGTCCAAGCACAAGTATATCAAGTCAATTGCACCAATAAACACATACATATCACATTAGGGCAAGTGTGATAAAGTACACCCGCCCGATCAATCCACTCGTATAACATGTAAGCATCTCATTCAAGTATCAAATACATGTGTCAAGTGCAATTAAATATTTGGAAGCACTCACCAAAGATTTAGTGCTTTTCAAAAAATCACGGCTCAGGTGTAACTCCTTGGTTGGAGTCCCAAATCTGCGATACAATATCATTTAAAAAGCTTGAAATCAACCAGGGTTCGAAACTTAAGAGTTTCGCTTCAAAAAGATCAAGTAAACGAAACTCATTTAGATAGGGTTCATGTTACGTATCAAACTCTAGAAAATTCATGCTCGCTCTTTTGGTTTTGGCAATGAAACGATTAAAACTTTGGAATTCCCATTTGAGTCGAAAAAACGAGAAAAACGTATTTCTATTGGTCGCTAATTTCATTTTTTCAAGGGTATGAGTTTTGGCAAAAATTCCAACTTATATACCTCTACAAAAGAAGACTCGAAATACTTTAGACAGATCAAGTTCAATTCATCGTCAAATCTTTACTCAAGTTGCAAGTACACATTTCTAACCCTCGAGTGAAAATTTGGGCGGCCATGCCCTTTGTATTTAGCTATTTTCCAGCCATTTATGGCTTCATTATTTTCCTCAATTCAACCCCACAATACATACAAGTAAGGTTACCACAATAGCCCTTCCATTAGGCTCCAAAATCATCCAAATACAACCACAAGTGCAATAGTACAAGCAAATATCAATTTTGGAAGATAAAAGCTAAATGGCAGATTTGACATCTCGGTAGCATTTCAGTCATAACTGGAGCTATGGTTATCAAATTGGGGTGAACCTTATACCCATTTCGAAGCTAAGGACAGAGGCGCACAACTTTCATGAAGACAACTTAACCTATTTATAGTGTATCTAAGTCGAATTGCCAATCACAGAATCCAAAAGTTCATGCTCAGTCTGGTTGTCAGCACTGACTTTAACCGGCAATAACTCAGGCTACACAATTCCGTTTGGGGTGTTTTCAGAGGCGTTGGAAAGCTAAAACATAGGGATACAAGTTTTTGTTTTGGCCAAAAGCTAATTGGATACGAGTCAGGGTGAAAAACGCAGCCCAAACTGGTGAATTCACAAAACTGTGTACGAATTGCAGCTTGGGGCAGTAAGGGTATTTCGGTCATTTCACATCCTACCGTACTCCGATTGGCTGAAATTTTACAGAAGCTATAAAACATCATTTCCTACAACTTTCATGTTTTGAGTTAAGCCTAATTCGGCCTCCATCATGGCCGAATAAAACTGGGCAGAACAGGGCATCATGGAAGTTCAAATCTGAAATTTTATGAATTCATAGTGCAACCTTCACTTTTCTAACTTGAATCATTACTTCAACCTCCAAAACAAGATTATAAACACCATATACCATCTAAATAACAGGATTTATGATTGAAAAACTCCAAAACCCTAACTCCAATAAAGACCCTAACTCAAACAAGAACCACCATAAGTCTCAAAACCATGGGAATAACTATCATTAGCCACAAATATAGGTTGTTCTACAAAATTAGGCAAGGGTAGAGAAGCAATAAAAGAAGAGAGCTTTAATACCTCTTTAAGATGCTTACAAGTGCAAATCCTTCACCTTTCCTTTCAAAAATTTTGCCACACAAAGCTTTAATCTTCCCTAAAGAGCAACTTATATGGAGTAGTTTGCAAAATTTCTGGTTGAAGTTCAAGATTGAAGCAAGAAAGGATGGTGCAAGATGAAGTCTTTCCTCTCTTCTCTCTCCCTCAAGAATCGGCCAAGCAAGGGTTAAAATGCAGAAAATTGGGTCAAATATGTGTTTTAGGAAAGTTAAACAAGTTGGTCAAAGTCCAACTTCCAAAGGTGTGATGACACTTGTTTTTTTTTCTAGATTTTTCTCTCATTTCTTTTGGTCAAATGTTGTGGCTGATTTGAGAGATATTTTTAGGGTTAATTATCTGAAATAAAGTGAGAAGATTAAGGTAGTAAAGTAGTGTTCAAGTGGTGTACTCACTCGGTAACAAACGGTGCACGTCAGTTCAAGCCGATTTTCCTTAACTCGCGCGTACTAGGGTTTTAACTTCTAATTCACTAACTTATTATTATCACTTCTAATCACACATTTAATATCATCTAGAATGTACTCTTAATCACTAAATCTAGTATACGCTTCGTACCGATTACTCACACCACAAAAAAAAACGTAAAACCCTAGTTTGTCGTAACGGTGGAAGTAAAACGAAAACCCTTGGTTCTAAGATTATTTGTGGCTATTTGGGAAGTGAGTGTGTAGTAAACCTATTGTAAAGTAATAATTTGCAAATTAAAGGGAATTTGAAGAAAAATATAAGGGATTTTACGCGTCCTCACAAGTTGGACTAGGTAGTATATCACCCCATGAAAAACAACATGCAATAAATTAAAAGAGGCAATGAAGTACAACAATCCTTTATCATTCACCAAATAAAAGCATGTAATCCAAAGAAAAACTAAAAAACACAATATGCAAATTTCGGGTTCTCACACTTTTAATAGGTTGAAGAATGCATTGATATTGACTCCAATTATTGCATTACTAGATTAGTCAGTGCCATTTGAACTCATGTGTGATACAAGTAATTATGCGGTTGGAGCGGTTCTTGGACATAGAAAAGAAGGGAGATATGTATTTATTATATTAATAAAATTTTAAATGATACTCAGGTCAATTTGCGCTACGAGTGAGAAAGAGTTGTTTGCAGTAATATTTACACTTGACAAATTTAGATCCTATTTAGTGGGTTCTAAAATTATTGTTTATATCGATCATGCAACTCTAAAATACTTATTAAATAAGAAAAATGCAAAACTAGACTTATTCGATGGATTCTTCTCATGCAAGAATTTGACATAGAGATTATAGACTAAAAGGGATCCAAGAATGTAGTAGTTGATTATCTTTGTTGGTTGGAGAATATCACTTCAAATGAAGTCGTTCCTATCAATGAGAATTACTAGCTATCAAAGGTTCATCTTGGTATGCTGATTATGTCAATAACTTAGTAAGTAGCATAATTTCGAAAGATTTAAATTATCATCAAAGGAATCAATTCCTTTATGATATAAAACATTTGGGAGGAACCTTTATTGGGTTAATTCCACTTTGTCCCCCCAAACTTTGGACAATTACCCACTTCATTTCCTAAACTTCAAAATGGGACACTTAAATCCCTAAACTTATAAAATGGGACACTTCGATCACCACTTCGACCACCAACGGCATTCAAGATTCTGTCAACAAAATTTCCTTAATTGGGAGGTATTTTATAAGTTTAGGGACTTAGGTGTCCCATTTTGAAATTTAGGAATTGAAGCGGGTAATCGTCCAAAGTTTGGGGGGACAAAGTGGAATTAACCCACCTTTATTCTATAGGCATTGTGCGATTAGAATGATACGATATGTGTTCTAGAAGATGACATATAAAGTATCATTTTTCATTGCCATAACCGCGAAGTCGGTGTATTGGTGTCTTGCACCTTCTCTGTTTTTGATATATTTGGTGTCTTGCACCTTCTCTGTTTTTGATATATTGGTGTCTTGCACCTTCTCTGTTTTTTTTTCGTTCCCTTTATGCTTGCCTTTGTATGAATCCGAAATGACGTTATGAGAGGAAGTGTTGTGAGTTTGCTGTCTGTTGGGAATGGTTGGAATTGAAACCAGATTTCTGGTCTTGCTCCGATCACAAAGAAGACGGAAATGGCCGTCTGATGTAGAACCAGTTTGGAGAAGATGATTATTTGACCAAAATTGCAATTTCAGTCCCTTTATTGTGGTTTTGTTTTGTGATTTAGCCCCAAGCTTCCTGAACTTCAAAATTTGACCCCAAAGCCTTCATAATTCATTCAATTAGGTCCCTATTTTTGTTGCATTTGAACCTCTCAAGTTTTCCCTTATTTTGCTATGGCCCAGAAATTAGAAGAAGTGAACTTATTTCACCCTTTTAGATTTTAATCATCTTTTAATATTTTAAAGTAGTCTTTTGGTTGGATTAATTTTTGATTTTAGGTCATAATTGTGGTTTAATAATTTTAGTTTATTTGATTATGTTGGGTTTAGTGAGATAGGTGATTTGGGTTAAGAGCCATTTGGTTGGGTTTGCAAAAGTGGACTTGGTTTCTTTTTTGGGGCTTTGTGGCTTGGGCTAGGGAGTCAAAGCCCATCAGTTTTGTTGGCTAAATTTGGGACAAAATAATAGATTGGCCCGCTCCTTTACTTGGACTTTCGGTTGGGCTTGGGAAGCTTTAGCCCAAGAAATAAGGAAAACGGCCCAATGGCCTGATCCATTAAGAAACCAGCAAACGAATTTGCATATCAGTCCCTGTACTTCGAAATAATTTGCTATGGCCCTAAAAACTTTTGTTTTCTTTCAGATAGGCCCCTAATTTAATTGCAAATAGGTCTTTGAACTTTATTTTTCTTTAATTATGACCTCATCGCTTTGTGGTCATTATACTTTGACCCCTAAAACTTTGTTAATTTTTGCAATTAAGTCTTTGATTGTTTTAATTTCTTAAAAGTAGGTTGTTTCCATGATTCAATTGATTCAATTTCATATTTATTTCCATTTTCTTATGATTATTTGTTAATTAAAGTGATGCCTTGACCTTTTCTTTGTTTTGGAGGGTAAGTAAGATAAATTTCACTTCATTAGGGCCCCAACTCAAGGGAGTACACTCTATCCCTTATTTTATGCCTTATTTGATCCTATGTGCCCCTATGTGACTTTATGTGTTTAATTGCATGCCTTTTGGATGTTTTTCTTTAATTTATTCATTTTAGTTACTTAATTTAGTATATTTATTCTATTTTAATTTTTGGTTATTTGTAAGGCATTTAAACGCCAAAATTGTAATAGTTAGGTATTTTATTTATTTATTTATTTATTTCCCCCTTTTAGATTGTAGTAGGGCTCCCCGGATGTAATAGTTAGGGCTTTATTCGATTTACTTGTTTTGTGTGCCTAGCATGCCTATGTGTTACGTGTTTACCGCTTTCCTAGACCTTGCATCTAGATACCATGCTTATTTGCTATGTGTTTATGTGAACTTATGTGTTTATTTGCTTTTTATTAGTTTTACATGATTTATTTGGTTATAAATAAATGCATGACGTCACCACACTAGTCCAACGCTAGTTGTGGCCTCTTTTTTCCGATTTTTCACTAGTCCAACGCTAGTGAGAACTTGTAGACATGGGCTAGTCCAATGCTAGACCCTTAGGAGCCCTTCGAGCGTTAGATCATGTTTGTGTGATAAAATCACTTCATCTCATGCATATTGTTCACTTTTAGGGTTTCCTTATCATTTTGCATGACATTTTTCACTATATGTATATCCCTTACCCCATATTTTCCCTTATAAGTATATTCCTTACCCCTTTTGTATGAAAACATGACATTAGACTTGCATTTCATTTAAGGGAATAGAAATTAGGTTAGATCATTTGCTTGATTAAATTAGGGATAACCCCTTAAATATGGGATATGGACGAGTTTGGCTTTCTAGCCTTAGCACGCTCGTATTCCCTCTATAAAAGGGAAAATTGAGTCACGAACATTAGTTCCCCGTACCCGATATGATGCATCCCTTTAGGACATGTATATTTGTATAATTATGATTATTTTTATTATTCTTTCTTTTCTTAGAGTCTCATATTTTTGCACAATTCGTGACTTCTTCGAAAGTTTACTTTTGGGCGTCGCAACTAATGCGAATTGTATCAAATAATTTCGAAGAGATATTTTGACCCCCCGATACCCTCTTAGATCTAGGGTTTGCATTCACATAGTGACTTTCAAATGTGATAAATCTTTAGGTTAAATTAAGAAAATCCTTGACTAAATCACGCAACTAGCCTTGGCTAGGTTGAGAGGGTGCCTTGGATCTTTATCCTTGCCTTCCCTCTCTTCAAATGTGACTCCCGAACCTTTTTCTTTGATTTACGTAGACTTGGAGTCGTTTAAAAAGGGTTTTTCTATTTTATTTATTTATTTTATTCAAAATTCATTTTTAGGTGACTTGGTACACCTCAACTCAATACCAAGTGGCGACTCCGATTTTTTATTTAAAAACCCTTTTTAAACTATTATTTTGGGTCAAATCGTCGCATTTTCAAAGTCCCATTTAGACCCATTTTATTTTCCTTATTTATTTTCTAACAAATCAAAAACACATTTTTTCAAATCAAAATCAACCAAAAATTCATTTTCCTTAAAACAATTATTTTCTTTTATTTTTCAAAAATGGGGCGCGACAGCTGGCGACTCCACTGGGGACTTAGAGAGTCCGAGCATCCGATTTAGTCAATCATTTTCTTTTTTTAACCTTCTTATATATCACATTTGGAGGTTTTTAGGTTGCATTTTTCTTTTTCTTTTCCCTTTCCCTTTTTCCTTTTTTTAGGGTTTTTGCATTTGCATGCGCGCGTAATCACCCCTCGCACACTATGTATGTGATGAATGGATGGTTTATTTGCTTATTACTTGTATTGCGCTTGCATTTTGGGAGGAGGGGTAGTTACCCTAGAACCGTCGACCGCATTTGATGGTATAATCCCTCCCCTCAAAAGAAAAGCACCTCATACGTGCATGCATAGCTTTGTTTACCCTATTTTTCTTTTTCGTGGGCGTTTCCCACACCTCCTTGTAGGATTAGATCGATTGTTTAGGTAGGCGGATGGTGTGCACTGCGCCCATAGCGATGCCTAAGGAATCACTCGAGCCACCGACCAAGGGCCTTGGGATTGATGACCCTTTGCCTCTTTGTCTGAAGGCTTGGGGGCCTGAAACCTGATCGAGTCTAGATGCATTAGTAAGCCAAACCTCATGCATCCATGATAGAAATTACCTAAGTTAGAGTCAACCTTACCTAACTAGGGACACTAGACACGAGGGGAGGGATTCCACCCCTCTTTCTTTATTTATCTTTTTTGCTTTTAATTGCCTAATGTGTTATGTGATTATGTGTTGAACTAACGTTTCTTTGTTTTCTTGTCTTTTGCATCCACAAACATTAGGAAATAAGAGGTCTGGCATGATCCTCTTTTAGAACCTACCCTTTTTAGATAGGCTATTGCACGTTTAAAGATTTTGGTATATAACATTCATAGATTAATAATTGCATATTATTTTAGGCCTACCCTGGCGTATAAAGGGTCCCTTTAGGTCATTCTATCATTTAAATTGCATATTTTATCGCTTTAATAAACTGGCATCATGCATAAACCTTAGAGGGAATGCCGTATAGGGAATCCCGTGTTAGGAATAAGCCGCCTTGTGTCTCGGATACGTAATCCAATGAGACTTGCACGTCTATATTTGTTGTATCATCCAAAGGGGTAATGCACGAGGTAAGGTAGGATCCGATCTTTTTCATGACAATAAAACAACTTTTGCACATTAGAATGTGAGCATCTAATAATTTCTTTTGGCCATTTTAATATAGTTGGTAAAATTCCCTTTCGTAAAGGACATTAATTTGAAGAAATTCACCAATAATTCCGCATTGTTGAGATGGTAAACGTATTGAGGCCAAATCTTGATTTTAGAAGGCTTATAGACTGATGTATTGCAATAAATTTTTGAAACTACCAATGGACAGACAATTCAATCGATTTTCAAGTAAATTATCAAATTCATCCAGTCCATTTTATCAATTCACTCGTTTTTAAGACAATCCAGTCATTTTTGAGTAAATCATCGCTCCATTCGATCTATTTGATTATCAATTTCATTCAATTCATTTGACTCATTCATTCTTAGAGTGATCCAGTCAAGTTTGAATAAATTATCAAATTTCATTCAATTCATTTGACCAGTTTACCCTTTTTAGGGTGATCTAGTCATTTTTGAATAAATATTCAAACTCATTCAATCTATTTGACCAAGTGTATCCATTTTTAGGGCGATCCAGTAGAGTTCATCATTTTCATCCAACCCATTTGACCAATTAGGGTTTCAATGTCAAATTGCAAATTGAGAAACCTAGTCGATTTTGAGAAAATCATCCATTGTGTTCATTCTTTTGCATAGATTAGGGTTTCTAGAAATTGCAATAGTTAAATCAATTTGTACGAACTCCTGTGCAATTGGCTCAAAATTTTCAAATCACTTTCAAATTGAATGGCAATAAGTTGATCGGATCCATCAGGTATTGTATAGTGTATACCCTGAAGGATTGCATTTTCATGCTAGGCCAACCCTTGGCATAAAAGGGCTCCCCCATAGGACATGCATACCGATTTTATAATTTTGCTTACTAACTCTGGGTTTTTTCCTTTTATTTTTTCCCCTTCCCCTGCATTTATAAAAGATATCTTAATAAGATAAACTATATTTTTTCTATATCTGATAACAATTCTGATATAAAGTTTGAAAATTACAAGTATTACTTGATTCTTGGGCGAACCCTACGATGAAAATATGAAAGATCTATCTGAAAGTGCTAAGTTAAAGCATCTAAGAGACTTCATAATTGTTTGTCAAAGAAAAATTTTTGTTTATTTGATTTGTTAATACATTTTGTTCCAAAAGAAAAGGAACCAAAAATGTGTATATGTGGAGCTCTTTAGAGATTCTGCTTTTCTCATTTGTATTATGATTGAACAAGAAATTTTGTATCGAACTTTTCCAACAATAAAAGTTTTTCATTTAGACAATTATTGTTTTGTATATATTCATGTACATTTCATTCTTTATTTTGCTCATTGGAGATTTCATGGTGAATTTTAAGAAATAAGACTAAATTGATATTCTTCAACCTCTTGCCTGAAAATTCACAAGTGTATCTTTGCAAACGCTAGATCGGTGATCCGAACCGTACAATAAGAGTGCTCGGAAAAAAAAAAAACCTCTCAGACTGATTGGTCTGTCTCGGAAGACCCAATGCAATACATTTTTCTCCTTCACTGTACAATTCATATTTTGCCAACTTCTATTAATCCTCCAAAAATCAAATCAGTCACATTGATTGATAAATTGCAAATTGGGGCAATTTTGCTTGAAAAATGTCCGCTGTGTCTAATCAGATTCAATCCACATCTAAGTGAAAGCAAAATGTACATTATTCTTATTTGTTGTGAAAATTTGGAATGATACTTCAAGTGCTCGTTTCTCTATCTATACAGATTTTATCATTTGCTCTCCCATTTGAGCCTTTAAAAGAATAATTTCGTTTCAAACAAGAGCCTTGAATGATCACTACCCTACATTGGAAAAATTTTCAAATATCAAAAGGGAGTGGATTCTCAATGAGCTATTATTTACTTTGGTTGTCATGAGGCGTAAGAATGATGCTTTGGCCATCGTTTCTGCAATCCAAACACTATTTATCTCTTGCATCCACATTAGAGCTAAAATGGGTGGTTCTTTTCAAAAAGCACTTATGATCGCACCCCACATTGGGGAAGGAGATTGGAGAATTTTCCAAGGGAAAAGGAAAAATGCTTCAATTTTGAAAAGGAAAAAGAAAAAGAAAAGAAAAAGGAGGAGTATTGTCCAGCGGATCATTTATGTTTCACAGATATGGATGAACAGGAGTCTTCTCAGTCAATTAATTCAGATACATGCAAGAAATTTCGTATTAATGAAAGTTTCCTTTCAGAGTTAATGTAAGGAACGGAATAAAAAATCAGGCCCTCTTCTTTTCCAATCAAACATTCTATCCCTAGTTACCCATTTTGAACCTTCAGAATGATCATTTCGTTTGGCAACCCCTGAGAATTGCAAACCCCCACACTGGGGGCAAATTTTGAAAAGTTCAAAGGAATGGCAGAAGAAAAAGGAAATGAAAGAAAAGAGAACCTCGGTTAAGCATAAACTGGGGCAAATTTGAAAATTTTCAAAGGAATGGCAGAAAGCCGAAAGAAAAGAAAGAAAAAAAGAAGAGAAGAAAATGAAAAGAGAGAAAACCTCAGTTGAAAATAAATTGGGGCAAGTTTTGGGTTTAACCCTAATATAGGGTTGATGCAACAATGCGATCTCAGATCATTTAAACCACTTTTGAAATCCGTTTTCATGCCCTAACTTTTCTAAGCACCTCACCAGACCCCATTACAAGAGCCAAAAGTCCTGACTTCTGTTCTTTGCAATATCTCTGTCAAGAAATTTTCTAAATGTATTTCTGAATTGATTAGGTGTGAGGTTGACACTGTTCATTATTTGAAAACCCGCAAGGACGCCTTTAAAAGAAAAAGAAGGAAAAAGAAAAGGGGCAAGGAGAGTAAATGCAGAGAAAATGCAAAAAGATTCAATGCCGAAAGTCCCTGTTGAGTGATGATAAAAGTCAGCAAAGTCCAAGATCTTGGAGTCCAAAAATTGGAGCAATTTGTTGGGAAGAAATGCGATCTTCAGTGCAATGTCCTTAAAAATCTTATTCTTTTAACTATCGTTTTCAAGCCACATTACAAGCTCATAAAGTCCATCGCTGACTTATCCTTCATGGACAACTCAAGTAAGGATTATACTTCTAAGGAATCTACCAATCACTCATGATCATAAGGCCATAACCAGTTTTCACTTGTATAGCTATCGTTCTACCTATTTGTTACAAGCTTATAAAGCTTTATATGTTGACTAAGTTTTCTTAAGAAATAAGGGTGACAAACTATTTGTTTTCACTAAGATGTGGTATTGAATGTGTTACATACAATTTGGACACAAGAATAAGACAGATCCTGACCTCTCATTTTCCTGAACCACCTCCAAATCAGAAATAACACCCACTTGATTAGTCCTGAAAGATGAGCTAACAAGAAGCGGTGACCCATTACCCCAAGCATTGATGCTTAAAGCGAGGAAGAAATTTTATAATTTGGTATTATTTTGAGAGAATCATCATGAAATTTTTTTTATGAGTATAAGCACAATGTTTGAATTGCTTTACATTGTATGTTAGTATGTGCTTATTTCTTAAATTTTAGGAAATTCAGTTTTTACTTTGTTCAAATAAATGAAGAGTCATCCGAATAAAATTTTTGCAACTAAATGGGCCCACACTGGGGCAAATTTTGATCTTTGAGATATCACAAAATAGGCCCACACTGGGGCAAATTTTTGTAATACATTTGATTCAATCATGCTAATTTTTTTATAAGTAGTAGTTGTATCAATTTAAAAAAAGAAAGAAAGAAAATTGAAAGTGCAAGTTGTATTTTGGTAAACCCCCCTGTGCAGGTATTCATGGTTGAAATCGACAAAGAACGTAAGTCAGAATCTAGTGAAAAAAGAGGAAGGAAGGAAAAAGAAAAAAGAAGAAAAGGGCCCCGCACTGGGGCAAGTTTTAAAAATTATGATTTCAAAAGTTATCCCAACATCATTTACATCTTGTTGGGCTTGGATTTTGTTCCACCAACATCATTTACATCTTGTTGGGCTTGAATTTTGTTCCACCAACACCATTTACATCATGTTGGGCTTGGATTTTGGATACCGCTGACCCCATTTTATATCTCGTTGGGACCGGGTTTCATCCCGCCAACCTCGGCAGGACTGGATTTTATCCCGCTGACCATTTTCTATCACCGTTAGTATCGAGTATTGACTCACTAACGTGTGTTTTATTTTCTATCACCGTTAGCATCGAGAATTGACTCACTAACGTGTGTTTTGTCTTCTATCACCGTTAGCATCGAGTATTGACTCACTAACGTGTATTTTTGTTTTCTACCACCGTTAGCATCGAGTATTGACTCACTAACGTGTGTTTTATTTTTCTATCACCGTTAGCATCGAGTATTGACTCACTAACGTGTGTTTTGTTTTCTACCACCGTTTAGCATCGAGTATTGACTCACTAACGTGTGTTTTATTTTTCTATCACCGTTAGCATCGAGTATTGATTCACTAACGTGTATTTTGTTTTCTACCACCGTTAGCATCGAGTATTGACTCACTAACGTGTGTTTTATTTTCTATCACCGTTAGCATCGAAGTATTGACTCACTAACGTGTATTTTGTTTTCTACCGCCGTTAGTATCGAGTTTGACTCACTAACGTGTCTTTTACCACCGTTAGGCATCGAGTATTGACTCACTAACGTATGTTTTGTCTTTTTACTACCGTTAGCATTGAGTATTGACTCACTAACGTGTGTTTTGTCTTTCATATCCGTTAGCATCGGGTTTCATCCCACTAACGTCCGGCAGGTTCGGGTATCATCCCCACTGACCAAGTGAAGGCAGGGTCGGGTATATTCATCCCACTGACCAAATGAAAGTGAAGGCAGGCTCGGGTATTCATCCCACTGACCAAGTGAAAGCAGGCTCGGGTATTTCATCCCACTGACCAATTGAAGGCAGGCTTGGGTATCATCCCACTGACCAAGTGAAAGCAGGTTCGGGTTGTCATCCCACTGACCTTTTTATGCTTGCTTACATGTGCCAACTCATGGCAAAATGATTGGAGGTAAGTATTTTGGTGTCTACGTCTTTGTCTCAAGTTTCTTCGAAACTCAGACAAAGAGGGGCAAACTGTAGACACCAAATTTTTATTTTTATTTGATACTTATTACCTATTTTTATTTACTTATTAATCTCATAATTTTTAGACATTTTTTTAGCATTTAGATGTCAATATTTTATTTAGCTTTATTTATTATTATTTTTATTAATTAAATGATAATTATTATTCATTTTTGCTCATTTTGATCATCAGTCTCTTAATTTCTTATTTTTAAGACATTTTTAGCATTAAAATTTCAGAAAAAGAAAATTTTCACAAAAGTTGTTTGATCATTTTGAATTCAATTTGAAAATATATATCTGACATTTAAAGGTTTTCAATTTGTTTTAATTTATTTTTAATTTGTTTGATTTTTGGAAAAAAAACAAAAACAAAATGACAAAAATAATAAGGAAAATGTGTGAATAGGTGGAAGCTTGCATGTGGGACAAGTGTCCCTTTACTGCTTTGACAACACAACACTTAGAGAGATTAGGTGTCTAGACACTTGGAGATCATGCAAGAGGATTAGGTGTGAAGAGTAATCACTAGACAAATGTCCCTATGGTTGGATGAATAGGGGGACACTTGTAGGTTTAGGATTTTGAGGAAAAATTTGGGGGAAAGCTACGAAAAGGAAAAATAAAGCTCGGCTAAAAGAAAAGAGAGAAAAAAAAAACAGAAAGGAGAAAGCTTGGTCGGAGGAAGTAAAAGAAATGAAAGAAAAAGCAGAGAAAAATGAAATAAGGGGCGGCGGACAGGAGGTCTTAGGGACGGATGGAAAAAAGAGAAAGAAAAGGAAATCGAAGAGAGGGCTTCGTCTGAGAGCTGAAGAGAAAAATAGGGGAATTTAGGAATTTGGGGGGCTTCGGCCAAACGGAAAAACCAAGGGGAGAGAGCTGGAAAAACAGAGCAAGGAAAAGGGAAAATCTGAAAAATTAGAAAGGAGTTACAGAGGACTGGAGAGCAGAAAGGCAAGAAAAAATCGGGAAAAGCAAAAGGGGGGCTTTGGGTAAGAGTGAAGCAAGGGGAGGAAGAAAACCAGAGCAGAGGAAGCTTGCGGCGGAGGAGGAAAAAAGAATCGAAAAGCAAACAGAGAGCAAGGAAGGTTCATCTGAAGAGCTGCCGGAACCGCCGCCGCTCATAGCCGCCACCACCTCACCAAACCTATCAGCACCGGTCCATTTCATCAAGCAAACGTTGTAAGCCGTCTTCCTCTTTGAATTTCAGTTTTCCATTCAAGCGTGAACATCGGAAAAGCTTAAAGCATGTCTTTTGTGAACTGATTCGGTGCCATATTTCTGTGATTATGCATAAGTTCGAACATACGTGTTTTATGCGCTGATTGGGCTGATTTTCTTGGGATTTCTGATAGTTTTGGGGCTGATTATTACATCATTTGAATGGAGAATTCCTGAATGTTTCCATGCCCATTTACTGTTTGATAAAATGCCCAACTGAAAATTTTACTTTGAAGACGATTGTCTGCATTTGCGTGTGAAGAGATCGGATAAGTCCGTTAGTTCGTTTCTTTGTAGTTGAGAGATTTTGATATATTGGTGTCTTGCACCTTCTCTGTTTTTTTTTCGTTCCCTTTATGCTTGCCTTTGTATGAATCCGAAATGACGTTATGAGAGGAAGTGTTGTGAGTTTGCTGTCTGTTGGGAATGGTTGGAATTGAAACCAGATTTCTGGTGTTGCTCCGATCACAAAGAAGACGGAAATGGCCGTCTGATGTAGAACCAGTTTGGAGAAGATGATTATTTGACCAAAATTGCAATTTCAGTCCCTTTATTGTGGTTTTGTTTTGTGATTTAGCCCCAAGCTTCCTGAACTTCAAAAATTTGACCCCAAAGCCTTCATAATTCATTCAATTAGGTCCCTATTTTTGTTGCATTTGAACCTCTCAAGTTTTCCCTTATTTTGCTATGGCCCAGAAATTAGAAGAAGTGAACTTATTTCACCCTTTTAGATTTTAATCATCTTTTAATATTTTAAAGTAGTCTTTTGGTTGGATTAATTTTTGATTTTAGGTCATAATTGTGGTTTAATAATTTTAGTTTATTTGATTATGTTGGGTTTAGTGAGATAGGTGATTTGGGTTAAGGAGCCATTTGGTTGGGTTTGCAAAAGTGGACTTGGTTTCTTTTTTGGGGCTTTGTGGCTTGGGCTAGGAAGTCAAAAACCCATCAGTTTTGTTGGCTAACTTTGGGACAAAATAATAGATTGGCCCGCTCCTTTACTTTGGACTTTCGGTTGGGCTTGGGAAGCTTTAGCCCAAGAAATAAGGAAAACGGCCCAATGGCCTGATCCATTAAGAAACCAGAAAAAAAAAATTTGCATATCAGTCCCTGTACTTCGAAATAATTTTGCTATGGCCCTAAAAACTTTTGTTTTCTTTCAGATAGGCCCCTAATTTAATTGCAAATAGGTCTTTGAACTTTATTTTTCTTTAATTATGACCTCATCGCTTTGTGGTCATTATACTTTGACCCCTAAAACTTTGTTAATTTTTGCAATTAAGTCTTTGATTGTTTTAATTCTTAAAAGTAGGTTGTTTCCATGATTCAATTGATTCAATTTCATATTTATTTCCATTTTCTTATGATTATTTGTTAATTAAAGTGATGCCTTGACCTTTTCTTTGTTTTGGAGGGTAAGTAAGATAAATTTCACTTCATTAGGGCCCCAACTCAAGGGAAGTACACTCTATCTCTTATTTTATGCCTTATTTGATCCTATGTGTCCCTATGTGACTTTATGTGTTTAATTGCATGCCTTTTGGATGTTTTTCTTTAATTTATTCATTTTAGTTACTTAATTTAGTATATTTATTCTATTTTAATTTTTGGTTATTTGTAAGGCATTTAAACGCCAAAATTGTAATAGTTAGGTATTTATTTTATTTATTTATTTATTTATTTATTTCCCCCATTTTAGATTGTAGTAGGGCTCCCCGGATGTAATAGTTAGGGCTTTATTCGATTTACTTGTTTTGTGTGCCTAGCATGCCTATGTGTTACGTGTTTACCGCTTTCCTAGGATCTTGCATCTAGATACCATGCTTATTTGCTATGTGTTTATGTGAATTTATGTGTTTATTTGCTTTTTATTAGTTTTACATGATTTATTTGGTTATAAATAAATGCATGACGTCACCACACTAGTCCAACGCTAGTTGTGGCCTCTTTTTCCGATTTTTCACTAGTCCAACGCTAGTGAGAACTTGTAGACATGGGTTAGTCCAATGCTAGACCCTTATGAGCCCTTCAAGCGTTAGATCATGTTTGTGTGATAAAATCACTTCATCTCATGCATATTGTTCACTTTTAGGGTTTCCTTATCGTTTTGCATGACATTTTTCACTATATGTATATCCCTTACCCCATATTTTCCCTTATAAGTATATTCCTTACCCCTTTTGTATGAAAACATGACATTAGACTTGCATTTCATTTAAGGGAATAGAAATTAGATTAGATCATTTGCTTGATTAAATTAGGGATAACCCCTTAAATATGGGATATGGACGAGTTTGGCTTTCTAGCCTTAGCACGCTCGTATTCCCTCTATAAAAGGGAAAATTGAGTCACGAACATTAGTTCCCCGTACCCGATATGATGCATCCCTTTAGGACATGTATATTTGTATAATTATGATTATTTTTATTATTCTTTCTTTTCTTAGAGTCTCATATTTTTGCACAATTCGTGACTTCTTCGAAAGTTTACTTTTGGGCGTCGCAACTAATGCGAATTGTATCAAATAATTTCGAAAAGATATTTTGACCCCCCGATACCTTCTTAGATCTAGGGTTTGCATTCACATAGTGACTTTCAAATGTGATAAATCTTTAGGTTAAATTAAGAAAATCCTTGACTAAATCACGCAACTAGCCTTGGCTAGTTTGAGAGGGTGCCTTGGATCTTTATCCTTGCCTTCCCTCTCTTCAAATGTGACTCCCGAACCTTTTTCTTTGATTTACGTAGACCTGTAGTCGTTTAAAAAGGGTTTTTCTATTTTATTTATTTATTTTATTCAAAATTCATTTTTAGGTGACTTGGTACACCTCAACTCAATACCAAATGGCGACTCCGATTTTTTATTTAAAAACCCTTTTTAAACTATTATTTTGGGTCAAATCGTCGCATTTTCAAAGTCCCATTTAGACCCATTTTATTTTCCTTATTTATTTTCTAACAAATCAAAAACACATTTTTTCAAATCAAAATCAACCAAAAATTCATTTTCCTTAAAACAATTTATTTTCTTTTATTTTTCAAAAAATGGGGCGCGACAGTAACATACTACTGAATGGATTTTAACAATAATTGAGGAAGCAACTCTCTTGAGTCGAACCAACGACTCTAAAGAAAGGCGTTAATTGGGAGGCAGCCTAATGTTTGAGTAATTTCATTTGTTTTAGCATTTTTCTATGTTTATCAGATCTATTAAATTGTGTTTGTAATGTTTGTTTTGTAAGTTTCGAAGGGTTAAAAAGTCACTTTTTTGGAGGTAAGTGAGGAACATAAAGCATGAAGAACTCAACCCGTCAATTTGTAATTCAGATATTTTTGATTTGATATCAAGCAGTAAACTGCACGATTGGATCATTTCAAACTTGTTAGGAGCTTTGAATTTGGTGAAAAAAATGATCGGATCCTGTTTTGGGCAAGAATAGGGGTTGAAGTAAAACTCAGAAATGCAAAATTTATGCATTTTTATTGAAGAAACTCAGAGATCTGTGAGCCTTAGCCTCTTGGATTTCTAATATACAATAGCAGTTCACGGATTTGATCCTAGAGTACAAAAATCGAGGATCCGTGAGGTCGAGAATCTGCCTCGCTGATCCCTTCCTTTTTCCTTTAAAAACAAAAAATCCAACTATATTCTTAATTTATTCTTCCTCATTTCACATGTACTCCACACACACACTAAAAATGTGACGACCCCACCTCGTCTCTAGGGTATACCCAAGAGTTTGGCAGACCGCCTACTCAACTCTCGTCAGAACTCACTAACTCACTCACTCAACTCTCAAAAGCAAGTAAAGATGTACCAATCAAACTTAACATATATACAAACATTAACACAGATATACAATCCTCAAGATTAAGTACAAAAGTTCAGGATCTAACCAACTACTAATACTATCACTATTACACAACAAAAGTTCTAGTCAAAAGTTTAGTCTTCCTCTAATTACCTGTCCTTACTCAAGAACCCTGTAAGGAAAACAAAAACTAAAGGAATAAGTTAAAATTCAGTGAGATTCCTATACACATTACCAAGCAATTGAAACAATGACATTATACATTTAATAACAATCAATCGAAAAAACATTCATAATATAAAAACAATGAGAACCCACTCATTAAAAGGATACATGCTCACGTAGAGTCATTCGTTCAATCATTCATTCATTCAGTCAGTCATTCTCCTTAATTCAATCATTCATTTCCTCCCTTATAACTTTAACATTTCAATTCATTCATTTCATTTCCCGCCATTAGCCAATTCACTAGCCAGTTCTCCACCAAATTTCGTGGTCATACTCGAGTATACCAAACATTATCCTAGAATCACCAGTCGCTCGACCGAGTCCATTTCTGACTCGAGTCAACTGACAACGAAGGGCAAGGGCCCAATTCAGCCAATGTGGTACCATACAGCCCACATAACTTACATTCATGCACAAGTAGTGCTCAATCCGTTAATTATTTGAAATTCACTTTCACTTAGATCAAGTACGATAAAGTACACACTCGACCATTGAAAATCCATTTAACAGTCATTGGAAGACATTTAACACTTAGTTGACTATTCACAACAAGTACACAGTCATTTAATACACAAACATGCAAAAAACAATCACCCTAAACAAGTCACGTTTTATCAAAAATTAAGTTCAGGACCGGCACCTTGGCCACTCTCGAAATCTGCAGTCAAATATTGTCCACAAACAGCCAATCATACATGAGTGCAAGCTGCATAACTTATATTTCTATATCAAAGGAAAAAGGTATGAAAAGTATAGTAAGTCATATAGGCAAGGTGCATGCATAATTTGTAAAAGAAATCGATCAAAAATGGTTAACTTCAAAGCCAATATGTGCAACTAAAAAACCATGTTTTGAATACTTGTTTAGAATGTTAGAAATCAGGTTTAGAACACTTGAGAAGTACATATTAAGTTGGACCAAGGAAACGGAAAACAAAAAAAAGGCAACGAGAAACAATGAAGATGGCAACTTTGCCATCCTTTGGTGTTTTGATCACAACTGAAACTACACTTATTGGATTGAAGCAAATTTTATGGTATTTCGAAACTAAGACATAGACCTGCATTTTTTTGCATTTTCAGGGTAAAAAATGGACAATCAGAAGCACATGAAAAACAAGTCAGGAAAATTAGAATTTTTTGTGCAGTCATGAGTGCTCTAGCCAAATCATAAGATAAAATAATCCAATTGATCTGAAATTTTGCAGGTAGAAAGTTAACTCAAATCCTTATAATTTTCATGTTTTATCCAAAAGCTGATTCAATCTAAAACATTGAGAAATTTGCAGCCCAAATTGATTCCAAAAACAGGGCAGAAGCGAAATCCAAGAAATTCACTTATTGAAGTTGTAAACATGCATATCAAAACCCAACCACCTTTCTAATATGATTGGACAACCTATATCAAAATTACAAAATTAACAAAGGCTGAAATCCCACTTCTTAAGCTAAAATTTGCATATAACCATCACTATTTGCGATTAAAAGCTAGAAATTTCACCTTAACACTAAACTAACTTCTACTAATCATATAAATGCCAAATCAAAGACGAAATAACTTATATAAAATCTGAAAAATATCAATATAACTGAAATTTATCATCCCCAACCCTAAAATTGCAAGAATCTCCATAAAATCAATCAAAATCAAGTTATCCAACAACATTTAAAGAACAAAATGGGTTTCTAATGATTATACATTCCAACACCTTGAAAACAAGCAAAGCAAACCCTTTTCTTCTCAAAACACTCCACCCTTAACTTACTATCACCTTAGATGCGAAGTTAATCGGGGTAGATTATAGTAATTGGAAGAAATCTCTCAAGATTTGGTGAAGGAAATCAAAGGAAAAATGGAGTTTTCTCCCTTGGTCTTGCTCCTCTTGAGGTTCGGCGCTCCAAATGAAGTGATAAAGATGAAGATTTAAGTGCTCCAAGACTAAATGAAAAACGCGACACGTGGCACTACTTTGACTAATGCTTATCTCTTGATCTTTCTTCTTAGTTTCTAACCACTCATCTATGTGGTGTTCCTTTAACTCACTTTTAACACTTCTATGCATATATTTCTTAGTATATAACATCCGTTCATGTCCACTAAATTTAATACACACTTACTAGTGAGCCACACTACCAAAATGCACTATAACGAAACACGCACCACAATATAAAATCAAACAATTAAAATTTAACTCAGCCATAAAAATACCTCAAAAATTAAAGGATTTAAACTAGAGTAAGTCAAAATATTATTTATCGCACGCAAAACGAGAAAAGAATTTAAATTTTTTTCAAAATCTCACAATCTCTCCCCTTAAAAGAATTTCGTTCTCGAAATTCTAACCTTCATAAGATTTTGGAATGGGTTTTTGTCCAAAGAATATACTCTAACTGATGCCCTGGATCTATTTCCTCTTTCTTGGTTCCGTTTAGAAGTAATCTGATCCCTTTGTTGCACATTCAACCCTCTTTGTTGCTTCTCCAGACAATTGTGAAGTTGATGATCAGCACTTCCACATATCAAGCATTTCTTTCCCTTTACCCAGCATGCATTCTCAGTATGATTTGTTTTCCCACACTAACCACAAGCTAATCGAGGAGTTTATATTGGATTCTTTAGAGAGACTTCCTCTTGTCGTCCTCTTCCTACCTGACTTCCTCTTGTCGAACTTCCCTCATATTGTCCTTGGATCCATGGAGGGTAAGGTGAAAGGTTTACTCTTCTAGCTTTGGAAGGTCGTACGGTGTCCTTAAGTTCCTCAATCTCACTACTTGGCGCATTTCTTTTTCGTGCTTGGAATGCTTTTACTTGCGCCCTTACAATTTCAACCCTTTGGACTTTCTCAAGAACTTCTATGAATGTAGTGTTTTGAGCTGCCGCAAGAGCTTCCTGGATTTTCACATTTAATCCCTGTATAAATCGCTTTACTCTTCTTTGCTCCATAGTTACTGATTCAGGGGCAAATTTAAATAATTTAGTGAATTGGGTTTCATATTCTTACACACTCAAGGCTCCCTAATGCAATCTAATGAATTCGTCCTCCCTTTTCTCTTAGACTAAGGGCTGAAGGTATTTTTCATTAAGTTTTCGTGTGAAATTTATCAAAGTCCGCGTTATTTGTTCCCTCCCCTAGTTAACCCTGATCACGTTCCACCAAGTACGAGTGGCCTTTCAAATTGAAATACTGCAAAAGTCAACTGTCTCTCCATTGGATAATTTAGCGTGGCAAAAATATTAATCATTTGTTCTAACCAACTCTCGGCTGCCTTCGGATTAGATCCACCAAGAAATTTAGGAGGAGAAAATTTCTGAAAAAGCTCTAGGGCCCTATCCGCTCCTCCCTCAGGTTCTCTGGGTTGGTTAACAGGTACTCGCCCTAGATGTTCCACTAAACGCGCCAAAATATCGGTCATTCGTTGTATGGCCATCGCTACCTGATCCCCTGTTTCGGCCTGTGGTTCATGTTATTGTTTAGCTGCCACTTCTCTTTCTTCTCTTGGTTCTTGAGTTTGTCTAACCCCACATCCTCGACTTTTTCGTCCTCCATACTTTTTTTATAAACTATATATGTGTATGAGCAAAAATAGATCGGCTATATATATAGAATAAGATGAAAACAATTAGTTGACTATTCACAACAAGTACACAGTCATTTAATACACAAACATGCAAAAAACACTCATTCTAAACAAGTCACGTTTTATCAAAAATTAAGTTCAGGACCGGCACCTTGGCCACTCTCGAAATCTGCAGTCAAATATTGTCCACAAAGAGCCAATCATACATGAGTGCAAGCTACATAACTTATATTTCTATATCAAAGGAAAAAGACATGAAAAGTATAGTAAATCATATAGGCAAGGTGCACGCATAATTTGTAAAAGGAAACGATAAAAAATGGTTAAGTTTCAATGCCAATATGTACAACTAAAAATCATATTTTGAATACTTGTTTAGAATGTTAAAAATCAGATTTAGAACACTTGAGAAGTACATGTTAAGTCGGACCAAGGAAACGGAAAACAAGAGAAAGGCAACGAGAAACAATGAAGATGGTTGCTTTGCCATCCATTAGTGTTTTGATCACAATTGAGGCTACACTTATCGGACTGACGTAAATTTTATGGTGTCTCAAATTTAATACATAGATCTACATTTTCTAAGAGACATCGACACCCAGTTCTCGTATTTTCAGGGTCAAAAATGGACGGTCAGAAGCACATGAAAAACAGGTCAAGAAAATTAGAGTTTTTTGCGCAGTCAGGAGTGCTCTGGCCAAATCATAAGCTAAAATGATCCAATTGATCTGAAATTTTGCAGGTAGAAAGTTAACTCAAATCCCTATAATTTTAATGTTTTGTCCGAAAGCAGATTCAGTCTACAACATGGAGAAATTCACAACCCAAATTGATTCCAAAAACAGGGCAGAACTGAAATTCAAGTAAGAAATTCACTTATTGAAGTTCTAAACATGCATATCAAAACTCAACCACCTTTCTAATATGATTGGACAACCTATATCAAAATTACAAAATTAACAAAGGCTGAAATCCCACTTCT
Organism: Coffea humblotiana; assembly: GCA_023065735.1. Lineage (NCBI taxonomy): Eukaryota > Viridiplantae > Streptophyta > Magnoliopsida > Gentianales > Rubiaceae > Coffea > Coffea humblotiana. The sequence continues at coordinate 18,194,839 of CM041210.1, read as the reverse complement.
TAAGCTAAAATTTGCATATAACCATCACTATTTGCGATTAAAAGCTAGAAATTTCACCTTAACACTAAACTAACTTCTACTAATCATATAAATGCCAAATCAAAGACGAAATAACTTATATAAAATCTGAAAAATATCAATATAACTGAAATTTATTCATCCCCAAACCCTAAAATTGCAAGAATCTCCATAAAAATCAATCAAAATCAAGTTATCCAACAACATTTAAAGAACAAAATGAGTTTCTAATGATTATACATTCCAACACCTTGAAAACAAGCAAAGCAAACCCTTTTCTTCTCAAAACACTCCACCCTTAACTTACTATCACCTTAGATGCGAAGTTAATCAGGGTAGATTTTAGTAATTGGAAGAAATCACTCAAGATTTGGTGAAGGAAATCAAAGGAAAAATGGAGTTTTCTCTCTTGGTCTTGCTCCTTTTGAGGTTCGGCCACCTTGCGAAAGAATGAAGGGTCTTTTGTGCTCCAAATGAAGTGATAAAGATGAAGATTTAAATGCTCCAAGACTAAATGAAAACGCGACACGTGGCACTACTTTGACTAATGCTTATCTCTTGATCTTTCTTCTTAGTTTCTAATCACTCATCTATGTGGTGTTCCTCTAACTCACTCTTAACACTTCCAGGCATATATTTCTTGGTATACAACATCCGTTCATGTTCACTAAATTTAATACACACTTACTAGTGAGCCACACTACCAAAATGTACTATAACTAAACACGCACCACAATATAAAAACAAACAATTAAAATTTAATTTAACCATAAAAATACCTCAAAATTAAAGGATTTAAACTAGAGTAAGTCAAAATATTATTTATCGCACGTAAAACGAGAAAAGAATTTAAATTTTTTTTTTCAAAATCTTACAATCTCTCCTCCTTAAAAGAATTTCGTTTTCGAAATTCTAACCTTCATAAGATTTTGGAACGGGTTGTTGATCCAAAAAGTATACTCTAGCTGATGCTCTGGATCTGTTTCCTCTTTCTTGTTCGGTCTAGAAGTAATCCGATTCCTTTGTTGCACATTCAACCCTCTTTGTTGCTTCTCCGGACAATTGTAAAGTTGATGATCAGCACTTCCACATATCAAGCATTTCTTTCCCTTTATCCAACATGCATCCTCAGTATGATTTGTTTTCCCACAGTAACCACAAGCTAATCGAGGAGTTTTTATTGGATTCTTTAGAGAGACTTCCTCTTGTCGTCCTCTTCCTACCTGATTTCCTCTTGTCGAACTTCCCTCATATTGTCCTCGGATCCATGGTGGGTAAGGTGGAAGGTTACTCTTCTAATTTTGGAAGGTGGTACGGTGTGCTTAAGTTCCTCAATCTCATTACTCGGCGCACTTCTTTTTCGTGATTGGAATGCTTTTACTTGCGCCCTTACAATTTCAACCCATTGGACTTTCTCAAGAACTTCTGCGAATGTAGTGATTTGAGCCGTCGCAAGCGCTTCCTGGATTTTCACATATTTCCTATACAAACCGCCTTACTCTTCTTTGCTCCGTAGTTACTAATTCAGGGGCAAATTTAGATAATTTAGTGAATTGGGTTTCATATTCGAACACACTAAAGGCTCGCTGACGTAATTTAATGAATTCGTCCTCCCTTTTCTCTTGGATTAAGGGCGGAAGATATTTCTCATTAAGTTTCCGTATAAAATTTACCAAAGTCCGTGTTATTTGTTCTCTCTCTCATTTAACCCTAATCACGTTCTACCAAGTACGGGCTGATCCTTCAAATTGAAATACCGTAAAAGTCACCTATCTCTCCACTGGATAATTTAGTACGGTAAAAATATTAATCATTTGTTCTAACCAACTCTCGGCTGCCTCCGGATTAGATCCGCCAAAAAATTTGAGAGGAGAAAATTTTTTGAAAATGCTTTAGCGCCCTATCCTCTCCTCCCTCAAGTTCCCTGAGTTGGTTAACAGGTGCACGCCCTACATGTTCTACTAAACGCGCCAAAATATTGGTCATTCGTTGTATAGCCGTCGCTACCTGATCCCCTACTTCGGCCTGTGGTTTATGTTGTTGTTTAGCTGCCACTTCTCTTTCTTCTCTTGGTTCTTGAGTTTGTCTAATCCCACGTCCACGAGTAACCCCTTGTTCTCGACTTTTTCGTCCCTCCATACTTTCTTTTTTATAAACTATATATGTATATGAGTAAAAATAGATCGGCTATATAAATAGAATAAGAAGAAAATAATATAGGCAAAAAATGAGAAAACACCCTTAAAATATATAACACAACAAATTCACAAACTAAATCACAAAAATATTGTACATATCATCCTAGCAAAACCAAGTTCACAAAACATGTCTAGTACACTAGACATATTAGTCTACAACACGGCAACACATACATACATGCAGAACAAAAACAAGAGGCAATGGTTTTCCAATTTCTCCAAGGATAGATTCAAAACCCAAAGTTCATCCATCAAAGAAAGTTCAAAAGATCCCTACTTAAGCAATTGCTCCAAAATTATATCTAGTTTCTTACAAATGCAGATGAATGTCAAAACACTAAAAGATACCTTAGTGATCTTCCAAAGTCAAAGTCAGTCCCATAGGTATCAACTAGTATCGTTGTTTAAGAAACTGACCCAATACTCTTCAAATCAATCTCACACAATTCTCTTCTCTTCCCGCTAACCTAATATAAAAACCCTCAAATATCAAATCTTACTATCCATCAGGAACATAGATGCTTAATATTGCACTTAAATTTCACCATATCCCATAGTCCAGCATCCTAAACTTTAAACCTATGATACATTACAGAGATCTGAAATCTAAACTTTGATACCAACAGTAACGACCCCACGTCCCCTCTAGGGCGTACCCAAGGGTTTCGCAGACTGCTTACTCTGTTCTCGTCAGGACTCACTAACTCACTCAATCAACTCTCATGAGTAAGTAAAGATGTGCCAATCAAACTCAACATATATACAAACATTAACACATATTTACAATTCTCAAGGTTAAGTACAAAAGTTCGGGACCCAACCAACTTTTAATACTATCACTATTACACAACAAAAATTCTAGTCAAAAGTTTAGTTTTCCTCTAATCACCTGTCCTTGTTCAAGAACCTTGTAAGGAAAACAAAAACTAAAAGAATGAGTTAAAATTCAGTGAGATTCCTATACACATAACCAACTAATTGAAACAAGGACATTATTCATTTAATAACAATCAATCAAGAAAACATTCACAATATAAAAACAATGAGAACACACTCATTAAAAGGATACATGCTCACGTAGTACCATTCGTTCAATCATTCATTCATTCAGCCAGTCATTCTCCTTCATTCAATCATTCATTTCTTCCCTTTTAATTTCAACATTTCAATTCATTCATTTCATTTCCCGCCACTAGCCAATTTACTGGCCAGTTCTCCACCAAATTTCGTGGTCGTACTAGAGTATACCAAACATTATCCCAAGACCACTAGTTGCCCGACCGAGTCCATTTCTGACTCGAATCAGCTGGCAACGAAGGGCAAGGGCTCAATTCAGCCAATACGGTACCATACAATCCACATAACTTACATTCATGCACAAGTAGTGTTCAATCAGTTAATAATTTGAAAATTCACTTCACTTAGGTTAGATGCTATAAAGTATGCATTCGACCATTGAAAATCCATTTCACCGCCATTGGAGGGTATTTCTTTCCCTTTACCCAACATGCATTCTCAGTATGATTTGTTTTTCCATAGTAACCATAAGCTAATCGAGGAGTTTCTATTGGATTCTTTAGAGAGACTTCCTCTTATCGTGCTCTTCCTACCTGAAGGTTTATTCTTCTAGTTTGGAAGGTGATACGGTGTCCTTAAGTTACTTAATCTCACTACTCGGCGCACTTCTTTTTCGTGCTTGGAATGTTTTTACTTGCGCCCTTGCAATTTCAACCCTTTGGGGCTATCTCAAGAACTTCTATGAATGTAGTGATTTGAGCCGCCACAAGAGTTTTTTGGATTTTCACATTTAATCCCTGTACAAAACACATTACTCTTATTTGCTTCGTAGTTACTAATTTTGGGACAAATTTAGATAACTTGGTAAATTGGGTTTCATATTCTGACACACTCAAGACTCCCTGACGTAATCCAATGAATTCGTCCTTCCTTTTTCTCTTGGACTAAGTGCGGAAGGTATTTCTCATTAAATTTTCGTATGAAATTTATCCAAGTCCGCGCTATTTATTCACTTACCTACTTAACTCTAATCACGCTCCACCAAGCACAGGTTGGCCCTTCAAATTGAAATACCGCAAAAGTCACCTATCTCTCATCTAGATAATTTTAGCGCGACAAAAATATTAATCATTTGTTCTAACCAACTCTCGGCTGCCTCCAGATTAGATCGTTCAATGAAATTCGGGAGAGAAAATTTCTGAAAACGCTCTAGAGCCCTATCTTCTTCTCTTTCAGGTTCCCTGGATTGGTTAACAAGTGCTCGCCCTTCTTGTTCCATTAAACGCGCCAAAATATCGGTCATTCGTTGTATGGTCATCGCTACCTGATCCCCTGTTTCGGCCTGGGGTTCATGTTGTTGTTTAGTTGCCGCTTTTCTTTCTTCTCTTGGTTCTTGAGCTTACCTACCCCCACGTCCACGAGAAATCCCTCGTCCTTGACTTATTCGTCCCTTCATACTTTTTTTTTTATAAACTATATATGTGAATGAGCAAAAATAGATCGGCTATATATATAGAATAAGAAAAAAAACAACATAGGTCAAAAAATGAAAAAACACCCTTAGAATATATAACACAACAAATTCACAAACTAAATTATAAAAATATTGTACATATCATCCTACCAAAACTAAGTTCACAAAACATGTCTAATACACTATACATATTAGTCCGCAACACGGCAACACAGACATACATGCATCAAAGAAAGTTCAAAAGATCTCTACTTTAAGCAATTGCTCCAAGAATTATATCTAATTCCTTACAAATGCAAATGAATGTCAAAACACTAAAGGATACCTTAATGATCTTCCAAAGTCAAAGTCAATCCCACAGGTATCAACTAGTATCGTTGTTTAAGAAACTGACTCAATACTCTTCAAATCAATCTCGCATAATTCTCTTCTCTTCCAACTAACCCAATATAAAAACCCTCAAACATCAAATCTTACTATCCATCAGGAACATAGATACTTAATATTACACTTAAATTTCACAATATCCCATAGTCCGGCATCCTAAACTTTAAACCTATGATACACTACAGAGATCTGAAATCTAAATTCTGATACCAACAGTGACGACCCCACGTCCCCTCTAGGGCATACCCAAGAATTTCGCGGACCGCTTGCCCAATTCTCGTCAGAACTCACTAACTCACTCAATCAACTCTCATGAGTAAGTAAAGATGTGCCAATCAAATATAACACATATACAAACATTAACACATATATACAATTCTCAAGATTAAGTACAAAAGTTCAGGATCCAACCAACTACTAATACTATCACTATTACACAACAAAAGTTCTAATCAAAAGTTTAGTCATCCTCTAATCACCTGTCCTTGCTCAAGAACCCTGTAAGGAAAACAAAAACTAAAGCAATGAATTAAAACTCAGTGAGATTCCCATACATATAACCAAGCAATTGAAACAAGGATATTATTCATTTAATATCAATCAATCGAGAAAACATTCACGATATAAAAACAATGAGAACATACTCATTAAAAGGATACATACTCACGTAGAGTTATTCGTTCAATCATTCATTCATTCAGCCAGTCATTCTCCTTCATTCAATCATTCATTTCTTCCTTTATAACTTCAACATTTCAATTCATTCATTTCATTTCCCGCCACTAGCCAGTTCTCCACCAAATTTCGTAGTCATAGTTGAGTATACCAAACATTATCCCATGGTCACCAGTCACGCAACCGAGTCCATTTCTGATTCGAGTCGACTGACAACGAAGGGTAAGAGCCCAATTCAGCCAATGCGGTACCATACAGCCCACATAACTTACATTCATGCATAAGTAGTGCTTAATCAGTTAATCATTTGAAAATTCACTTTCATTTAGGTCAAGTGCGATAAAGTACGCACTCGACCATTGCAAATCCATTTAACAGTCATGGGAAGGCATTTAACACTCAATTGAATATTCACAACAAGTACACAGTCATTTAATACACAAACATTCAAGAAATACTCAACCTAAACAAGTCACATTTTATCAAAAATTTAATTCAGGACCGGCACTTTGGACACACTTAAAATCTGCAGTCAAATATAGTCCACAAAGAGCCAATCATACACGAGTGCAAACAGTATAACTTATATTTCTATATAAAAGGGAAAAAGCATGAAAAGTAAAGTAAGTCATATAGGCAAGGTGCACGCATAATTTGTAAAAAGAATTGATCAAAAATGGTTAAATTCAAAGCCAATATATGCAACTAAAAATCATGTTTTGAATACTTGTTTATAATGTTAGAAATCAGGTTTAGAACACTTGAGAAATACATGCTAAGTCAGACCAAGGAAACGGAAAACAAGAGAAAGGCAACAAGAAACAATGAAGATGGCAGCTTTGCCATCTTTTGGCGTTTTGATCACAATTGAAGTTGTACTTATCGGATTGAGGGCAAATTTTATGGCATTTCGAAACTAAAACATAGACCTACATTTCCTATGAAGATATCGACACCCAATTTTCGCATTTTCAGGGTCAAAAATGGACGGTCAGAAGCACATGAAAACAGGTCAGGAAAATTAGAATTTTTTGCGCAGTCAGGAGTGCTCTGGCCAAATCATAAGCTAAAATGATCCAATTGATCTGAAATTTTGCATGTATAGTCTAAAATATAGAGAAATTCGCATCCCCAATTGATTCCAAAAACAGGGTAGAACTGAAATTCAAGTAAGAAATTCACTTATTGAAGTTGTAAACATGCATATCAAAACTCAACCACCTTTCTAATATGATTGGACAACCTATATCAAAGTTACAAACTTAACAAAGGCTGAAATCCCACTTCTTAAGCTAAAATTTGCATAAAACCATCACTATTTGCGATTAAAAGTTAGAAATTCCATCTTAATACTAACCTTGCTTCTACTATTCATATAATTGCCAAATCAAAGATGAAATAACTTATATAAAATCTGGTCAATATCAATAAAACTGAAATTTATCATCCCCAACCCTAAAATCGTAAGAATCTCCATAAAATCAATCAAAATCAAGTTATCCAATGATTATACCTTCCAACACCTTGAAAACAAGCAAAGCAAACCCTTTTCTTCACAAAACACTCTACTCTTAGCTTGCTATCACCTTAGATGCGAAGTTAATCGGGGTAGATTTTAGTAATTGGAAGAAATCCTCAAGATTTGGTCAAGAAAATCAAAGGAAAATGCAGTTTTCTTTCTTGGTCTTGCTCCTCTTGAGGTTCGGCCACCTTGAGAAAGAATGAAGGGTCTTTTGTGCTCCAAATGATGTGATAAAGATGAAGATTTAAGTGCTCCATGACTAAATGAAAACGCGACACGTGGCACTATTTTGACTAATGTTTATCTATTGATCTTTCTTCTTAGTTTCTAATCACTCATCTATGTGGTGTTCCTCTAACTCACTCTTAACACTTCTAGGCATATATTCCTTGGTATATAACATCCGTTCATGTTCACTAAATTTAATACACACTTACTAGTGAGTCACACTACCAAAATGCACTATAACTAAATACGCACCACAATATGAAAACAAACAATTAAAATTTAATTCAACCATAAAAATACCTTAAAAATTAAAAGATTTAAACTAGAGTAAGTTAAATTATTATTTATCGCACGCAAAACGAGAAAAGAATGTAATTTTTTTTCAAAATCTTACAATCTCTCCCCCTTAAAAGAATTTCGTTTTCGAAATTCTAACCTTTATAAGATTTTGGAATGGGTTGTTGATCCAAAGAGTATACTCTACATGATGCTCTAGATCTGTTTCCTCTTTCTTGGTTTAGTCTGGAAGTGATCTGATCCCTTTGCTGCACATTCAACCCTCTTTTGTTGCTTCTTCGGAAAATTGTGAAGTTGATTATCAGCACTTCCACATATCAAGCATTTCTTTCCCTTTACCAAGCATGCATCTTCAGTATAATTTGTTTTCCCACAGTGACCACAAGCTAATCCAGGAGCTTCTGTTGGATTTTTTTAGAGAGACTTCCTCTTGTCGTCATCTTTCCTACCTGACTTCCTCTTGTCAAACTTCCCTCATATTGTCCTTGGATCCATAGTGGGTAAGGTGGAAGGTTTACTCTTCCAATTTTGGAAGGTGGTACGGTGTTCTTAAATTCCTCAATCTCACTATTCGGCGCACTTCTTTTTCGTGATTGGAATGCTTTTACTTGCGCCTTTGCAATTTCAACCCTTTGGGTTTTCTCAAGAACTTCTATGAATGTAATGATTTGACCCGGCCGCAAGAGTTTCCTGGACTTTCACATTTAATCCCAGTACAAACCGCCTTACTCTTCTTTGCTCGATAGTTACTAATTCAGGGGCAAATTTAGATAATTTAGTGAATTGGGTTTCATATTCCGACACATTCAAGACTCCATGACGTAATCTAATGAATTCGTCCTCCCTTTCTCTTGGACTGAGTGTGAAAGGTATTTCTCATTAAATTCCCATATGAAAATTTACCCAAGTCCACGCTATTTGTTTCCTCTCCCACTTAACCCTAATCATGTTCCACCAAATGCGGGCTGGCCCTTCAAATTGAAATACCGCAAAAGTCACCTGTCTCTCCTTTGAATAATTTAACGCGGTCAAAATATTCATCATTTGTTCTAACCACCTCTCGACTGCCTCCGGATAAGATTCTCAAAGAAATTTAGGAGGAAAACATTTCTGAAAACACTCTAGGGCCCTATCCTCTCCTCTCTCAGGTTCCCTGAGTTGTTAACAGGTGCTCGCCCTTGTTGTTCTACTAAATGCGCTAAAATATTGGTTTACAACGAAGAAATTTAGGAGGAAAACATTTCTGAAAACACTCTAGGGCCCTATCCTCTCCTCTCTCAGGTTCCCTGAGTTGGTTAACAGGTGCTCGCCCTTGTTGTTCTACTAAATGCGCTAAAATATTGGTTATTCGTTGTATGGTCGTCGCTACCTGATCCATGCTTCGACCTATGGTTCATGTTGTTGTTTAGTTGCTGTTTCTCTTTCTTCTCTTGGTTCTTGAGCTTGCCTAACCCCACGTCCACGAGTAACCCCTCGTCCTCGACTTTTTCATCCCTCTATACTTTTTTTTTTATATAAACTATATATGTGAATGAGAAAAAATAGATCGGCTATATATGTAGAATAAGAAGAAAATAACATAGACCAAAAATGAGAAAACACCCTTAGAATATATAACACAACAAATTCACAAACTAAATCACAAAAATATTGTACATGTCATCCTAGCAAAACCAAGTTCACAAAACATGTCTAGTACACTATACATATTAGTCCGCAACACGGCAACACATACATACATGCAAAACAAAACAAGAGACAACGGTGTCCCAATTTTTCCAATGGTAGATTCTAAACCCCAAGTTCTTCCGTCAAAGAAAGTTCAAAAGATCCCTACTTCAACAATCGCTCCAAGAATTATATCTAGTTCCTTACAAATGCAAATGAATGTCAAAATACTAAAGGATACCTTAATGATCTTCCAAAATCAAAGTCAATCCCATTGGTATCAACTAGTATCGTTGTTCAAGAAACTGACCCATTACTCTTCAAATCAATCTCACACAATTCTCTTCTCTTCTTGCCAACCCAATATAAAACCCTCAAACATCAAATCTCACTATCCATCAGGAACACAGATGCTTAATATTGCTCTTAAACTTCACAATATCCCACAGGTCCGGCATCCTAAACTTTAAGTTTAGGATACACTACAGAGATCTGAATCCTAAACTCTAATACCAACTGTGACGACCCCACCTCCCCTCTAGGGCATACCCAAGGGTTTGACGGACGCCTGCCCAACTCTCGTCAGGATCCACTAATTCACTCAATCAACTCTCAAGAGCAAGTAAGATATGCCAATCAAACTTAACATATATACAAACATTAACACAGATATACAATTCTCAAGATTAAAGTACAAAAGTTCAAGATCCAACCAATTACTAATACTATCACTATTACACAACAAAGTTCTAGTCAAAAGTTTAGTCTTCCTCTAATCACCTATCCTTGCTCAAGAACCCTGCTAGAAAAAGAAAAACTAAAGGAATAAGTTAAAACTTAGTGAGATTCCATACACATAACCAAGCAATTGAAACAAGGACATTATTCATTTAATAACATCATCGAAAAATATTCACAATATAAAAACATTGAGAACGCACTCATTAAAAGGATACATGCTCACATAGAGCCATTCGTTCAATCATTCATTCATTCAGCCATCATTCTCTTTCATTCAATTATTCATTTCTTCTCTTATAACTTCAACATTTCAATTCATTTATTTTATTTCCCGCCACTAGCCAATTCACTTGCTAGTTCTCCACCAAATTTCGTTGTCATACTCGAGTATACCAAACATTATCTTAGGGTCACCAATCGCCCGATCGAGTCCATTTTTGGCTCGAGTCGACTGGCAACGGAAGGGCAAGGGCCCAATTCAGCCAATGCGGTACCATACAGCCCACATAGCTTACATTCATGCACAAGTAGTGCTCATCAGTTAATCATTTGAAATTTCACTTTCACTTAGGTCAAGTGCGATAAATTACGCACTCGACCATTGAAAATCCATTTAACACTCAATCGAATATTTACAACAAGTACATAGTCATTTAATACACAAACATACAAGAAACACTCACCCTAAACAAGTCACATTTTATCAAAAATTTAGTTCAGGGCCGGCACCTTGGCCACTCCTCGAAATCTGCAGTCAAATATTGTCCACAAAGAGCCAATCATACACGAGTGCAAGCTGCATAACTTATATTTCTATATCAAAGGAAAAAGGCATGAAAAGTATAGTAAGTCATATAGGCAAGGTGCACGCATAATTTGTAAAAGGAATCAATCAAAATGGTTAAATTCAAAGCCATATCTGCAACTAAAAATCATGTTTTGAATACTTGTTTAGAATGTTAGAAATCAGGTTTAGAACACTTGAGAAATACATGCTATGTCAGACCAAGGAAACGGAAAACAAGAGAAAGGCAACAAGAAACAATGAAGATGGCAGCTTTGCCATCTTTTGGCGTTTTGATCACAATTGAAGTTACACTTATCGGATTGAGGCAAATTTTATGGCATTTCGAAACTAAAACATAGACCTACATTTCTTATGAAGACATTGACACCCAGTTCTCACATTTTCAGGGTAAAAAATGGACAGTCAAAAGCACATGAAAAAACAGGTCAGGAAAATTATAGTTTTTTGGCACAGTCAGGAGTGCTCAGCCCATATCATAAGCTAAAATGATCCAATTGATCTGAAATTGTGCAGGTGGAATGTTAACTCAAATCTCTATAACTTTTATGTTTTGTCCAAAAGCTGATTCAGTCTAAACATGGAGAAATTTGCAGCCCAAGTTGATTCCAAAAACAGGGCAGAACTGAAATTCAAGTAAGAAATTCACTTATTGAAGTTGTAAACATGCATATCAAAACTCAACCACCTTTCTAATATGATTGGACAACCTATATCAATGTTACAAATTTAACAAAGACTGAAATCTCACTTCTTAAGCTAAAATTTGCATATAACCATCACTACTTGCGATTAAAAGTTAGAAATTCCACCTTAACACTAAACCAGTTTCTACTAATCATATAAATGCCAAATCAAAGATGAAAAACTTATATAAAATCTGGAAAATATCAATAAAACTGAAATTTATCATCCCCAACCCTAAAATCGCAAGAATCTCAATAAATTCAATCAAAATCAAGTTATCCAACAACATTTAAAGAACAAAAGGAGCTTCTAATGATTATACCTTCCAACACCTTGAAAACAAGCAAAGCAAACCCTTTTCTTCTCAAAACACTCCGCCCTTAACTTGCTATCACCTTGGATGTGATTTTAATTGGGGTAGATTTTAGTAATTGGAAGAAATCTCTCAAGATTTGGTGAAGGAAATCAAAGGAAAAATGGAGTTTTCTCTCTTGGTCATGCTCCTCTTGAGGTTCGGCCACCTTGAGAAAGAATGAAGGGTCTTTTGTACTCCAAATGAAGTGATAAAGATGAAAACTTAAGTGCTCCAAGACTAAATGAAAACGCGACACGTGGCACTACTTTGACTAATGCTTATCTTTTGATCTTTTTTCTTAGTTTCTAATCACTCATCTATGTGGTGTTTCTCTAGCTTACTCTTAACACTTCTAGGCATATATTTCTTGGTATATACCTTCCGTTCATGTCCACTAAATTTAATGCACACTTACTAGTGAGCCATACTATCAAAATGCATTATAACTAAACACGCACCACAATATAAAAATAATCAATTAAAATTTAACTCAACCATAAAAATTAAAGGATTTAAACTAGAATAAGTCAAAATATTATTTATCGCACGCAAAATCGAAAAAGAATTTAATTCTTTTCAAAATCTCACAAAAAATGCACTTAATAAATCACCATTTCCACTTATTTTTCTTGTCAACATTTACCATTGAATCATCCAAAACCTTGTTTTGACTCATTTTTATGTATTAAAATCAGCCAAAAATCCCTTTTAACTCATTAAAGGTAGGGTTTCTTAAGCTGTAATTTGCTCAATTGGGAGTTGTTTTAAGTAAAATTTTTTGGGGCATTTGGCATCATTTGCATCACTAAATATCACTCTATTTGATTGAGGTAAATTTCTTCATCAAATCCTTGTATTTTAGAAGTTGGTATTTTTCATTTTCTTAAACTTTCTAACATCTTCTATTATACAAATTTTAATGAGGTTTATTGATGTTTGTCACTTCCAAAATGCTTAATAGAATTGTTTAAACATGCTTTAATGTTTAAATATGGTAACGTGATACTAGGTTATTTATTGAAAATTTCAAGTTGCTATATTTGCCTTAATTTGAAGAATGAAATTTTGAATGTTGATAGGCTTATTTGAAAATGTTAATTAGTTACAATGTGACTTGTTAAAGATGAGTATTTGATTACATTACTTACAAGTTGACATTTGTGAATAATTATGGATTGTTGGAGAAGAAATTGGCACATTTTGTTACATAAGTAATTGAGTTATTTTAGGATGATTAGTGAGTTTAATTATGTTAATTCTCCATGATAAACATTATTAGATGATATTTTGTTGATAGATGAAGAATTTAACAGTGTTGGTAAAACTAATGATTAATTAATTGCCTAAGTTTAAAAGAACTAATTCTTGGTGCAATTTAATTCATCAAAATTGTTCATTGATGACATGATGATTTAGTATAATGAGATAATTACTGCCTAGAATAGTACATTTGTTTCTATTAGGAACTCATTTAAGGTGAATTATTCCTTAAATTGTGAAATAAATTCTACTAGTACTTTTTATCCTCCTTGTTAAATTATGATAGGTGAGCAATTATTTGTGAATCATCATCATCTGAAGAAGAAGTATATGAAGAATATGTTCCTTCTCCATCTCCACCACCAAGAACTCGATCAACAAGAAGTTCTACTAGTCAGCAAATTCCTCCAAATTATGATCCAAATCGGTTTACCTCAAAGGGAAACCAAGAATGATTTGAGGCATGTGAGCAGAGAGATTTCATTTATGAAATGCACGAAGCCCTGGAAGTAGAAGCTAAATTTAAAATTATTGAGGCTTTTGACATTCTTGGTTGGGCTCCAATATTATCTCTTTCGGATCATATATATCCAACTTTGGTCAAGGAGTTCCATGACACTATAGTGAACAAAGGTGAGTATAGTGGAGAGGTCATCAAATCTTATGTCCGGGGTAAGCGATTGACAATCACTCACGATACATTAGTGGCTTATCTTGGATGCGATGATGAAGGTCCAAGCATTGACTTGAAAAGGAGTTTTACTCATAGGATGAACATTGGGATCCTACTTTAGCCATGAAGCACTTTTATCAAATTTTGGATTACAGTAGAACTTTCCAAAGATCTACACTCAAGGATAGTGCTTTCGAACTGTGCCTGTGACGACTTGAAAATTTGCTTATATTTTCTTATTATTCCCTCTTATTTTGAATAAATTATTTTGTAATTCCTTTATTACTAATTTTATTCCCTCCATAGTTGTAATATATAATAGAATCGAAAGTTTTACTTTTACTTTTATAGTTAGAGCAAACTAGGGTTTTTGCATATTTTGGTAGTGTGATTATTTGGTGAGGTGTGTGTACTAAATTTGGTGGATAAGAACAAGTATTAAGTAAGAGGAAGTATGTGATTAGAAGTGTTAATAATAAGTTAGTGAATCATAAATTAAAATACAAATACGAGAGAGTTAAGAAAAATAGGATTGAACCGATGTGCACCGTTTGTTACCGATTGAGTATACTACTTGACCAATACTTTCTTACCCTAATCTCTTTGTTTTTTCTCATTTAATTTTTACTAAATTAACCCTTAAGTCAGCCACCATTATTGACCAAAGAAGAGGGAGAAAAGAAAAAAAATAAGAAACCATCTTGTGGTACCAAGTGTTGGAAATCCATGGAAGTTTGACCAAACTAATTTCTTTCCTTCTTATCTTCCATTTTGGCTCATTTTCTTCTTCCTTTCTTCATGTTTCGCCAAAACTCTTGGAGAGAAAAACAAGAGAGGAGAAACCTTCCATTTCTATTTTGATCTTACTTGTTTGAGTTGGAACCACAAAAATAAACCGATTAAACCTTCACCTTGATGCTAAGGAAGCTTGTTGTGGAGTTGTTTGGAGAAGAAAGCTTTTGTTCTTCACTTTCTTCAAGTGTTTTGGAAGGTGTAAGCCTAGAACTCCCTTTTATTTTTCTTAATCTAGTTAAATATGCTATAGAAGATTTTAATTTTGGCATATGATGGATGATTTCTAGTTTTTGGTGGTGTAGTGAAATTTTCAGCTAGGGTTTTATATTTTTCAGTTTTGATTATGTTGTTTAACTAACCAATGTTGGTATTGAGGTTGAATATGGAATTTGTGAAGTGATTAGTGGTATGATTGTGATTGTGACTTTTTAGCATTAAAAGATGAATTTCCAGCTTTGATGTGAAAATTCCAACATTTAGTGGTGAATTTCAGTCAATTTCCTGAGCTTGCCGGTAGTTGTCGGTAGGGGTGCAAACGAATCGAGTTCGACATTTGTCGAACTCGAGCTGGTCGAGTCAAAGTCGATCTCGAACTCAATCTCAAAATATTAAGTTCGTTAACTCGCGAGCCAGCTCGCGAGATCGAGTATATATATATATATATATATATATATATATATATATATATATATATATATATATATATTATTTTATTTTAATAGTAAAATTACATAAATATCCTTAATATTTATTATTTATTAAGAAAAAATATTATTTAATTTATTTTTTAAAAAAATAAAATAATTATTTTTATTTTTTCGAGCCGAGCTCGAGCTCGAGTTTCAAAATTGCTAGCTCGTCGAGCTCGAGTTCAATGAAATTAAGTCAAGATTTGACTCGATAAGGCCAAATATCGACTCGACTTGACTCGTTTGCAGCCCTAGTTGTAGGAGATGAACTAGAACTTGATTTTTTTATCGATGGAAACCTCTATGAATCTAGTTTTAAATTCCACTGACGGAGCTCAATTTTGATTTTTCTACACCAAGTTATAGCCATTTTACCAAAACTGTTCAGTTGTCCTGTTTTCGCTCCGACAGAATTTTTATGTCTCTGTTTTTGCTAATTTCGACCCTGATAATGTCTGAACTGGGGTTTGACGCCTTCATCAAAGTTGTAGGTCTATGTCTTAGCTTCGAAATACCATCAAATTTATCTCGATCTGATATATCTAGCTATAGTTATGACCAAAACACCGAAGGATGACAAATCTGCCACTTATAATTTCTTCTTTAAACTGGTTTCCAGCTTTGATATCCATGGTAATAAGTTTATTATTTGGTTTGTTTGGTTGGTTTGGAGGTCTTGAATAGATGTATGTTGTTGGTTATCACTTATGGTTGGATTGGAGGTTTGTTGGCTTGTGAATCCAAGTTGTACTTGGATGGAAAAAGTAAGAAAATAGGGGAAATGCTGCCTAAATTTTCGTCCGAAGGATAAGCGAGTGAACTTGAAACTTGAACGACGATTTGAGGTCGAAGTGAATTTGGATTGTCTATGGTATTCAAGTTTCCGTTAATAGAGGTATACAAGTTGAAATTTTGCCAAAACTCGTACTCTTTAAAAGGTGAAAGTAGCGACCACTAGAAAGACGTTTTCCTCGTCTTTTAGACCAAGTTCCGAACTTAAACATTTTAATTGCTTCTTTATCGAAACCAAACGAGCGAGCATGAATTTTCTAGAGTGTGATAAGTGAAATGAATACTGCTTCAATGAGTTTCATTTATTTGCTTTTCGTTAAGCGAAACTCTTATATTTTGAACCCTACTTGTTTTCAAGCTGTTAAACGGTATTTTATCGCAGATTTGGACTCCAACCAGGGAGTTGAACTTGAGCGTAGTTTTGAAAAGTAATAACTCATTAGTGAGTGTTTCCAAGTGCATGATTGAACTTGATATTTGAAAGAAATTCTGGACTTGTTTGAACGGACAAGGGTGTACTTTATCACACTTGCCCTAATGTGATTTCTTACTATTTACTGATTATTATTGACTTGATATACATGTTTACAACTTGAATACTACCTGAGATCTTGTACTTGACTTGTAAGTGTTGAGCGGTAGCATGTACCATATTTAATCTGAGTGGGAGGTGCCTCTCATCCCGTCTCACTTCTTGGATCCACACTCTATTGGTTAGTCAGTTGAATCAAGCCAGTAAGGGTTTGGTCGAGGAAACTGGCGAACCATAGGTACTACTGTTTATTGTTTATTGTATAATCCTTTGGATTAGATCCACTGGATTTGGTATACTCGAATATTACCACCACTATTATTTTGAAGTTCGGGTCCGGTAGGAGGTTGATTGGTGGATGGAGATTGGAGATAAGTGGTGATCTACTGGACTGGTTACTCTACTTGAACATTGACAGAGTGTCAACGGGTTCAGATTAAATAATGCAATGGGAATTTGGCTCTTGAGAGCCATCCGTATCCTTATACTTGAAAATGATTGTTACTTGTCGTGTTATTGTTCCTTTTATGAACTTTTACGCTCGCTCATTTTAAGATTCCAAGTTTTACATGTGACCAACTTGCTACTTGGGTCTACATGAAGTTTTGGAACCCCACTGAGTTTTGGCTCACTCTATTAGTTTTTGTTTTTCTTACAGGAGGGTACGAGCGAGAGCGTGAGACTAGTACAGGTTAGCATTGTCTAGTTTTTGAATTTTGGCGATTGTACTCGCGCTAGTGCTCGATTAGGGTTGAATTTATTTGGAACTCAAATCTTTTATTATATTTAGGATTATATGAATGTTTGAGATAGAATTGAATGTAATTGTACGTTCCAAACTTGGGAACTGTTATTTTAATTACTCTTGAGGTTGTAACTTATTTCATTGAAGTGAGTGAGTGAGTTCTGACGAGAGTTAGGCAGGCGGTCCGCTAAACCCTGGGGTACACCCTAGGGGGAGGTGAGGTCATCACAGTGCCATCAGCTAATTTTATACTTGTTTTCAAGAAATGTGATCCCAAAGAAGAGTAGTCTTAATGAAGTCCGAAACAGCGATCTGTACTTTTGGGACTGAATGTTCCACAATTGGACTTCTCTATATGCTCAGATTCCACTCCCAATTATAATTATTAGCTATATGAGGATGGTTGCAAGACATCATACTACCAAGTATTGATTTGGGTTCCCACGTCATCTCTCATTTCTATTTGAACAAGAGGGAGTTAATATGGAAGCAATGGAGAAGGTGCAAGTGAAGGCAATTTATGAGCTCAATGAATATACTCTTCATGAATTGAGTATAAGGGCTGCTAATACTCCTCGACCAAGGTCTAAAGGAGCTGGCCAAGCTAAAAATCAACAATTTTCATGATCCACTTCTTGAAATGAAGACGAAGCTAGTCCTTCAACCTCTGCATCACCACCTCCACCTTTCCGATCAAATTGGCAAGGACTTTTCAATATGATTAATTGTTTTCAAACTCGAGTAGAGGAATGCTTTGATCAAATCGATGCTTCATTGGAACACCAAGACATTCGAGTGTGTCGTATCAAGGATCAGTTAGGCATTTCCCAGTGTGAACTTTCTAGAGATGATTGAGGATTTGAAGGCACCACAGCCACTTCTTGAGAAATTGCCTCACCTTGGTTCTCTATTTTTGCTATTATTTCTGTTTAACTCTTAGTAGTATTTCTTTTTCTTCTGGACTAATGATCGTTGGAACTTATTATGTGCTACTTTTGAATTATCTATAGTATTCGTTAACTAGTAGACTGAATGTTCGTGAATAGACTTCATCATTTGACATTTGGGGAGTATTTCTTTGTTGTTTTATCTTTCCTACACGTTGAGAACAATATATATTCTAAGTGTGGTGGGAGATATTTCTGCTTCTTGATACTTATAGTATTTTCATGAAATAATTAGACTTGATATTAGAAATGTTAGTTATGCTTGAATTTGTCAAAAATTGGGCTTGCTGGCCAAGAGTTTTATCCAAATATAAGGGGAAATTCTGTCAAAAATTTTCCAACATCTTGTGCAAAATTGCAAAATTACCCTAAAAATTTTTCACTTTGGTTTGCAAATGCAAAAGTTCCAACTATTAGCATTCAATTTCTCTTATATTTTGAAATAAATTATGTGACTAAGAAATCCAGTTTCACATTTGATTTGAAAGTAATTATTATGTGATTAGAATTTTTGCACGTTTAGAAAGTATATCTGGTAAAATATGGGAAATTATGCCTAAATTTTTGCTTGTTGAACAATATTTCTCACTTCACTTAATTTTATAAGTAAATGACTGATATAGTTAATAGAGTTATTCTCTCTTCCTATATTTAATTTCTTGAGAGAATTCATCAACTTTTACCTTTAAAAAGAAGAAGAAGAAGAAGTTGCGTTCCTCCTATGATTTAAGTACGAAGTAACTGAGGGTTAGCATCTACTAATGTTAACTTTTGCATCACAAGATATTTAAATTAAGAGTATATGAAGTAACTCGAATAAGTGAAGTGTTGAGTAACCTTTTGACAAAAAAAAAAAGAAGTGTTGAGTAACCGGGGATCTTCTTCTAAAAAATGTCGGATCTTCGCATCAAAAGGCATTTTCACAATTTGAGGAAGCTATTGATAGTATCAAAGGAATAAATCCCTTTTTGTAATAAGAAAAGTGATATTGAAGAGAAAAAACTTGAAGTAACTATATGATATGTTTACTTATACAATTTAGTTAAGCTAAGAGATTAAGTTTGATGTGTTGAAATTAGGGTATATTTATTTCTCTTTTACTTGATATTATGAGTATTTAAGGTAATTTGAATAATTGCTATGATGAGGAGTTGTGTTTTAAAGTTCTGCATTATTTATTTCAACTCTTAAATCATTATTGTTGTATGTTTTTCCTATTGTTTGAGGACAAGCAATAATTCAAGTGTTAGGGAATTTGATAAGTGTTCATTTTTCATGCTTTAAAATATATTTATTTGCTTACGTTTGATATGAAATCAGTTGCACTTGAAGTCACTCTAGCGTTGGTGATTCAAAGAAAAACATTCAAGGGATTCAATTATAAGGAAAAAAGAATGCAAGGTCATAAATCAAGTGCAAAAGGCCAAGATACGTAAGCTGAAACAATAGGAATTACCTCATGGATGTCTGCTATTCGTGGAAGAAGCATTGAAAAGCAAAAAGAGGCAGAACTGCAAGGCATGCCTTATAAATCCGCCTGTGGATCGCTGAAACTTCTATGCAAGTTGCTCTACAACTTGCACTCGTTTCACATTGCTTTTCTAGATAATTTACCTTGCGAATCCGCCTGTGGATCGCTAAAACTTCCCTGCTAGTTGCTCTGCAACTTGCACTCATTTCACATTGCTTTTTTTGATAATTTTTCTATAGAAATCTAGCTGGAACCAGTTAAATTTGAGTTGAAAAAATCAAGGGCAACTTTATGACCACATTTTCTCTTCCAAAAACATCTATAAATACCTCTTGTATCTCATTGATTAAAGGAGAGAAGGATAGAAGAAATGGGTAGTTGTAGTTAGAATACAAGATTGTGTGAGCAAAAAAGGTAAGGATTTCTTAATAAACAAAACTACTTTGTTGTGGTAAACTTGAAGATCAAGGGTGTAAAAGAGAAACTTGAGGAGCTTGTTTCATGCAATTGAATAAGATTTCATCAACTTTTACCTTTTACTTCCTTGTTTCATTCATGTTTCATTTCAAGAGTTTTATGAAATTCACTATGTTCCACTATATGCTTAGCTAAACTCTTGCATCCTAGGGAAAAGATGAACTTGTAATTTCATGAATATGTGATAACTTGAGTTGAGTTTTAGCCATTTTGTGAACTTTTTTTTCCTTTTTTTCTCGCGGGCAATCGGAATTATTCACCATTGGATGAAGGCACATAATCTCTATGAAAACTAGAATACCGATGTAGTATAACCACTACAAGTTGGTAAGAGTAACAAATTAGACAACACAAATGAGAAACTAATTCACACCCTTGTGCTTGCCAAAACTTGGCCACTGAGAATTTCCTGGAGTACAAAGATGCACATAAAATTCCAACATAATAATGAAGAGATCCGTTGACCTAACTAACCATCCCTCAAGTTAACATGTTTACATAACTGATCATCACAAAAATTTAAACCAGTAGACTAGATCTAGCGACCTCGACCGCAGCCATGACCATGACCATGCCATCACCCTAGTCCCAAAGGCCTCCCAGTGGTTCTTAGGCTTCACCCTAGGTGTCTCTTCCACCAACAAAGAACAAGATTTAAGCTATCTGGAAGGATGTAATAACAAATGTTAGTGCCTCTCACACTCAGGTGATCCGAAGTAATTGGGTTCTTTCCCTTTAGTGTAAGTTTTACAGTCTTCAAATGTGTGTTCATACTAATATCCACACCTATAATGGTTTTGTGAACAACGATGCCGCTTTTTTAGCTCAATCGACACAGTCTCATTGTTCAACTTCATCAAAAATCTAAAAAGCTTCATTGTTGCAGAAGGAAGAAGACGAATGGTATGGCTTGGTAGAAGCAACAACAGGGCACAGCCTCCTAGAGGAGCAAGGGTTTTAGGGCAGAGAACTACACCATTTTGTGAACTTGTTAGTTCATATATTTGCATCTAATATTTTTAGTTGCTTGATCACAACTATCGATCATCCAAGCATGTGTTTGAGCCTTTAATTTGCGTAGCATATGTAGCTCAAAATATATGAACTCTAGATTACATCTTCACTTCAGTAGGAGGTGAATTTAGATGGAAACAAGCTTGTAACTTCATTGAGATTCATGAACTTATGTTTAATTTATCATGAACATAAATGAAGCTTTGGTATAAGTATTCTTGTTTATTTGTGAAAGCAATATCCAAGTAATTAAGGGGGTTCCTTCCTTAACAAGTCACAATTTAATGGTCTAATTAGCCAAGTTGATCATTGTCTTGAAGCAACAAGCCATTCTAATCCCTAGGACCTTAATGTTAAGAAAACCTAATCTAGCTCTCTACTTTTATTTCTCTTCTTTCAATTTATCACCTACATGGTTGGTTTACTACCTCATGACCGGTTTTATATTTATTATTTAAACTATATGGTTGGTTGAACTGCCTATCTAACTTCTAACATGATAGATGGTTGTACTGCCTAAATTAACTCCTTTAATTTTGCCATTTGGCTCGTTTAATTGCTAGTTTTGCTTGTTGATAATATTTCATTTGTTTAGATATTAAAGTTAGTTGAAAAGCCTTAGTAATTGACCAATTCCCTGTGGGATCAACCCTAGTTATCACTATACTCGTTTGACCCGTATACTTGCAAAAAATTGAGGTAATTGGGCTTAATTGAATTGATAATTAGAAATTTATGACTTAAAAGTCTAAACCACATCAGCTAGCTTGTGTTAGGGTTTGTGGTTTTTGGTACAAGTTTCGATGATAATGACTTGGTACAAACCACTTCCTCATAAGTGCTCTTAACTCGGCCCAAAATTGAATGAGTGGCTCCCCACTCCTTCTCGGGCTAGTAGTTTGTTGATCCCACCAAACTATAGCATAAACAGTGAACTTGCAACTGCTAATTTCACCTTTTGATTCTTCGAATAAGAGTTGCAATTGAAGACTAGCTCGATCCTCCTCTCTAATTCAAGATAAGCATCGGGATCCGATTTACCACATGCATGGAAAGAAGGAGTCTTTATTTTAATGCCCTTAATAGCATCACCAACTGGTCTAGTATTCCTCCTAGGTCTCCTCAGCCTAGAATCAAAATCATTATCCGAATTGGAGTTGCTAGACTCATGCAAAGGAACATTGCCATGACTAGAACCAGATCTATGAAGGGAGTACTCCAAACGGTCTATTCATTCATTCATAGCCTCTAAAGTCTAACCCATCATGCATTTCATATCTCCACATAAAGCCTCGATAAAAAGTTTAAAATCAAAAGCTTGGGAGCTTTCTTCTACACCGTTAGACATTTTATATTTTAGACCTGTAAAAATTATTGTTAGTAACAAAATAATACCTCACACACTCCCTTACGTGTTTCACTCACACTCGTGTATCACTCAATTGTGCTTGTCACTCTAATAATCTCTCCAGTTAATTTCTCAAGGCTTGGATCACCTTACTTGAAGAAATAAAAGTTTACTAAAGGTAACTCAACCAACTATAACCAATAAACCAACAAGGATGTGGCATTCTAGAACTTGGTTCACTTGGACAGATTTGACTCAAGCAACAAGGATGAAATTTAGACTCAAAAAAGGCTTGAAAATTAAGGCTGGAAATTTGGTTAAAAGACTGGAAAACACTGCTGGAAATTTGGTTAAAATGCTGGAAATAACTACTTTTTAAACAGTCAAAACAGCAAGGAAAAAGGAATCCTAAACCGACTAGGAAAACCCTAAGGAATGGAAGTATAAAACCAAAATTGTTGGCCAATTTTCTGGGCTGTTTTGGTGCTTAATTCCCTCCCTTTCCTACTCAATTAGGTTTTAAACCACCCCTTATTCAAATCCAAGAGGCACTAGGAAAGGAAGATGAATTTGGAAAGGAAAATGGACTTGGAAATTCAGTTGCAGCTAGGACAAGTGTAACCGACCAGTTAAGGCTTTGTTTCTTGATTCTTGATTCGGCCCTCCTTTTCTTTTTTCTGGAATTTTTTCAGATTGCAGTTGATTTGATTGAAATCTTCAAGAATTCAAGATTGGTTGATCAATAATTCAAGATTCTTCAAGATTTTCCAAGAATTGTCCAAGATTTCCAAGAAACCCTAGAATTGATTCAAGAACTTCAAGAAATCTCAAGAACACAATCAAGAAATTCAAGAAAGTTCAAGAACACGAATGCACAGCCTATAAAATCCTAAGATTTCTGCAAGACTCAATCACAAAATACATGCGCCTCTCTCATGCAAACTGTACTAATACTAGTTGAGCTTTTTGTCTATTATATCACTGTACTTCCTTTTAAATTTCAGAGTTAATAATTTTACAATATTAGTTTTATGTTATTACACTTTAAAAGTTACAATTTAGCTCTAAATTATTTATAATTTTCTTATTATCATTCAAACTTTTGTCCATTAAACTATTTTTAGATTTAAATAATCTACAATAAAGCTTAATTTTATATGAATTTCCAATTTTATTCATAAAATTCACAAGTAGTTTTTATTCGTATATTAGTAAAATTTCACGTTTTTATCAAAGTCGGTTCCTTTTTATTTTTTGTCTTTGTTTATTGCTTGTGTTTGGTAGAATGTAACTTTCGTTCTTGCTTTTAGATATATTGTGATTGTAAAAGTATATTTAATTAACCTATATTTTATAATTATTTCAACTTCTAAATTATTTTTATCAATAATGAACCAAAGCACATTAATGCCACCCATTGATCAACTAAACATTGTATGGGTTAGGTGTTTTTTGGGTTATTTTTCAAAAATATTATTGTAATAGCGTATGTAGAAAACTTTGTCCTATAGATGGTTCATATGGATTTGGTTCTTTTCGAAATGTATTTTGGGGTCTTTTAGAATTTAAAATCTTATGAGGATATTTTTAATAAATTTGTTAAAGATAAGCCACCAATCTTCTCTCCTCCTCCCTCCACCACTGCCATCCTTCTCCCTTCTCCCTTCTCCACCACCAACACCGCTATCCCTTTCTCCTTCCTCTTCCTGTTTTCCCTCTCCTTCCCTCCCATCCTCTCTCTCTCTCTCTCCCCTTAGTCGCAATCACAACTAGAGAGGGAGGAAGGAGAGGGAGTCACTAGGGAAAGGGGAGAGAGGGGAAGGAAAACGGGAGAAAAGAGGGGGAGGAGAGGAAGGGGAAGGAGAAGGAGTGAGAAAGTAAAAAGGATGGGGAGCCAGAGAGAGGAAAGAAGAGGAAGGAAAGGGTGGCGGCGGCGGCGGTAGCAGTAGCTATGGAGAAGGGTGGGATGGTGGTGGTGGTGGATAATAGGAGGAAGGAGAAAGAGGCGCGACCTTTTTTTTTTTTTGGTGTTATTAGTAGGTATATCTAAGATAGCGTGTATTTGAAATTGTTTTTAGGAGTGTTTTTGGAGTTTGTTACTAAACTTTTCAAATTCATAAGTAAGTTTTTGAAAACTGTCCAATCCAAGTGAAGCCCCATGATTTGCAGGATAAATCCTAGTAATCTATATAATAAAAGGATACTACATAATTATTTATAACATACTTATAACACCACAAGTCAACAATGACTTGATAACAAATAGCCCAACAGTCAAACCTATGACCATTGACCCACTAGCATTTCTAATAAACGAATTGGCTTTTAAAACCTTGTTAGAAATATTTTTTTTATAGAATTTTACAAAATTAGTATATTTACTAATACCACATAGTTTACATTTACTTAGAGCCAATTTTATTTGTTTATAATGCCCTTCAGTTGAAATGGAACCTCCAAATGCATGCGTCTCTTATTTTAAAGTCATTAATTTCATTAAGGATATTATCCTTTTTTGACTAATCTTCTACACTTTCTTTCCAAATTCTTAACTAGTTTAAAACACCTTGTAATGTTCCAATCATTTAGTCTAATAATTTTTCTCTAAACCACTATTAGTTAGTAATGATTACGTGTAAATATTGTGTCCAATCATCTACTTACCCTATTATAGTCTATAGGGTGAACATTTTTCAAATCCATATAAACTCCATTAATCAGGTTATTACACTTATTTAACTCATCCCTATTTTGGGGTCTTGGATTAGATGTAAAGGTAGAGGTTTCCTCTTCTTTTACTTTAATTTCATATAAAAAAACATTATCTTTATTTTTAGAGGATTTGAATATGAGTTCACTATACTTGTTGCACAAAATTCTATATTTGAATCAATGTTTTCATCATTTGAGTCTTCAATGTTTACAATATAATTTTACGTTTGAAATATGTTTTCATGTTGTTCATAAAATATTTGTATCTGATTTAAATACTTATTATGTTCACTTATGCTTATTTTCTTCCTTGTATCTATCTATATCTTCAGGGTTGATTATTTCTTTATATGCTTGGAAGTCCTTTCAAAATTTATCTTCCTGAAAGTTTATGGTTAACACTTCATCATAACCTCTTTTGACTCCTTTATATAATTTTGAAATTTCTTCCTTTTATTATTCCCTTCAGTTATAATGATTCACTGTAGTCTTCATTAGCTATAGTCTTTAAGAGCTTCTAGTCTATTGTACTAAATCTACTACATATTGTTTTTCAACATTAGTTTTTATATCAACACAGAAATTTATTATACCTCATATACTACCTAACAAGAAATTAATTATTCCTACTACATTTTTTTCGTTAACTTCATAGACATGTTTTACGTGAGAGTATTCTCTTTCTTCTTTTCTGTACAATTAATTTTCCTTCCTTATGGTATTTTTAATTGTTTTATCCCCACGGGATCTCACCCAAAATCTCATATCTAACTTAACAATATCCACAATGTGACGTGATTAATCTCACTTAGAAGGACTCTAACGGTTAGCTTGGTCTCCCAACTTATGGTCTTTTGGCTTAGATATGGAGTATAGATGTTTGTATTTTGGATTAGACAAAGAATAATCCCATCCATATAAAGTTCAAACAATAATACAAGGACAAAGTTGCAAACGTAAAATCTTATAGAACCCCAAATGCGGAAAGACACATTAGACTAGCACTAAAAGTATAAAACTTTTAAGAAAACACATTAAAAAAAATTAGCCGCTGGGTATGAATGCATATCACCCAATTTCAATTTGAATTTGAATTTTAGTTCTTACATATTTGGCATGCATTTAAATACCATAAGTCCTCCTATGCCAATATTATATTAAGCTACCCTCACAATTATAACAATTAATTGGACAAAAAATTTTGGAAGAAAAAATCAAAATTCATACAAAACGGTTGTTCTAAAAAGTTCCTTTTTTTGCGATGGAAAAGAGGTTTTTTTTTTCCAATTAAACAACTCTTCCGCGAATTCACCCTTGCTTTCTAACAATCTTTTAGACTTTTTATATTAAAAAAACAAAATTAGAGTAAAAAATTCTCAATACCCATAAAATACCCACTATTCTGAAATGTTGACACTTGGGTAGATGTGACGTGAAAAATTATCTCACACTTAAACAGCCCACTATTCTGAAAATTACCTGCTTAAACAGCCATAAAATACGCACTATTCTGAAAAATAATCTGTCATTTAAACAGCCCACCCTCCCTTGGGAAATTATCCCTTTCCTTCTAGTCACTATTTTCCGATCACCAAACTGGGCCCAACACTACAAACACGCGCCAACTTAACTGAGAATTTCATCCCTTTTCTCTTTCATTTCAATGTTCATATGTTGTCCCTCCGTCATCTACCTTGCCACCTTGCTTACAAATGGCAACCGTTTGTGGAAAAACCCCAACCCATAAGAAAAAAGAAAAAAAGGGAAAATGCAAAACAACCGACTGAGCTTTTACTTCAGGAGCCATAAACCCTAGTCTCTCCTCTCACTGACTTCGAAGGTACCACTTTCATATATATTTACATATAATTTTTTTTTCATTTGATAATGGTTTGTTACTTTTTTAGCATAATTTGATTCATAATTCTTATGTAATGTAGCTTCGTCATACTTGAATGGCGGTACAATTATTGAGACCCGAGGGCATGTGTGTTTATGCGTGTCTTGTGTGTGTGCGCTTTTTTTTTTTAGTTAGTTTTTTGGGGGTACTGAAATTGTTTAGATGTTTGATTTACCAGGTTAGCAAGCTGCTGATTGCCGTCTGAGGAAGCCATGGAACATTTGGTACGTTGGATATGGAGTTTGTAATCCCAGGGTGGAGAGTTAGATAGATTATGTGTTGATTATATATGTATCAATTCATGTGAAATTTTCATAATTTATTGGCAGTTTCTTTTGGTGTTCAAGCAATTGACTTCCTTTTTATTTGTTGTTTAAATTAAATTTTGATGGAATTTCAGACATTGGGTAGTTTATATGGAGATATAACTTCTATTTGCACAATGGGCCAGATAGAACAGGTTGTCGAACTTGATTACTGGTTACATTTTCCCCTTCTCATTGGGACAAATACATGCACGACAAGGAATGGGTGATTGGGTTCGTGGTTTGCAAATATGCGAAGTACATACCTAAGTTGTTCTTTTATTAATTCCCTTGGCGCTCATTTGTTGGTAAAATGTGGTTGGTTAAAGTTAGAAGTTCGTTAATTCAATGGCTAGAGTATCCTTGACATGGAAACATAGTGTGGGACCTACTTCAATATTTGGTCTAGATCGTTCCGTGCATGCATTGTCACTATGTATATTGGAATTTATGGTGCATTTTGCCTTTGCTGCTGTGGCTAATCATGGGCTTAATTTACTGTTTTATTGATTTTGTGGAAAGGATCTCGATGTGGTGTCTTGTTAACCATGATTTTATCTTCTTCATCCAAACTTGGAGAAAAAAATTGATTGTATGCAAACTTAGAACCCAAAAAGTTTATGCTTTGTCAGATGTGCAATGGCTTTTCTGAATAGCAAGAATTCCTTGTCTACTAAAGACGATACAAATTTACGATGGCTATCTCCTTGACGAAGTTTCATTTTCCTCAAAAAAAAGCTGGTTCCCTGTTGTGTCTTTGAGTTATCGAATCTACTGCTTCAAAATTCGATTAGTAATCCATTTATTTCTTTAAAACTGATATTTGGTTAACTATAAAAAGAATTTCCATAACTGTCAGCAGCAAGAGGAATGCAAATATTATAACTAAATTAAATCTTCTTGTACATTAATCTCAAAATTAGCTGTAGTATAGAGTGGATGGATGTTTTAGCTAAGCGTCCAATTGTTATGAGTTAGTTGAAATTCTTCTTATATATATTGACATCTTCAATTCCTGACAAGTTCACAAATTTTCAAGTTAGAAATCAAATTAGTCAGCTAATCATAACATTTTTTTGGGTGTGTAAATGTCATTGTAACATTTATATCGGTTTAACAAGGAGAATGAACAGAAACTTACATGAGACAAGATGAACAGTGGCATGAAGCCCAATTGTTTGGAAACAAGATAAATTGTGATTGGTAATCAGATTGCAAATTTTAGGCTTGTTTAGTTTTGGTTTTGAAATTTTGGGTATCATGGTTACTTTTACAACTTGAGTTTGTTTCCCTCTTATATGTCCATACCAAATTAAATAAAGTTTTGCATTTTCTGTGGACAACTCATTCAAATTTCATGTTTAAATGAAGGTAAACGCGGTTAGTCTACATCATGCTTTTGGAGCCTTGCTTCCATGCTAATTACTTTAAGCTATTCCAGTTTTAGATGATTGATAACATTTTCTTGTGAATTAAAAATCATCTTATAATGGGAATGGAATTTGATTTTGGGTTGTGTTTTGAGGAAACTGACTAACTGATCAGCATGAAAGTTTTAGAAGATGAGCTGCCCACTTCCACAAGTATGATGAAGATAAAGAAGAGTATTCATGTTTGGAGAATCCTGTTGTTCCTAAACTTGCTTTTAACTTCTTCGACACCTATTTTTTAGTAACTGCAAACAGAAAGCATGGAATTAGGTTGTTTTGGATATTCTTTCATAGAATATCTAATGTGAATCCTAATTATGATATTTGCTTTGGGTTTCCTGGTACCTATCAATCATGCCATGCCAGTTGGATGTTTCCTGTGCTTGCTGCTGCTATTAATGCAGTCGAATTGAAAAGTAAACATTTTTCGTCCTAGACAAGAAAACGTTTATTCACATGTCTTCATCTGTTTCTTTTGATTTCCCTTCTCAGAGAAAAAATTTTAGTCAAGTTTAGACAGCGCCTGTTGGAAATGAAGTTGGTGAATTAATTGTGTTCTCAAGAATTGTTTGCCAGATAAAAAGCAGCTATGACCAAGTTGTAGTGAATCAAATGCCATGAGGGGTATTTTGAATAAGAAACGGATGATCTAATATGAATAATGAACTGCCATCAGATAGGTGGCTGGTTTGAGGTTGAGTTTCATGGTTTCTTTTTTTTTTTTTAATATAAAAATCTGGGATAAGATTTTTGAAATGTGTTTTAGTTGTCAAATTTTGTGAAATTTGACATCCATTAACATTTACAGGTTTGAAATCATTTTAGATTCTTTTCCAATCGTGAAATTAATTATTTAAGATGCCCAAGATTTATGAACAGGGCAATAAGGAAAGAATTCAATGGGGTTGCTGAATATCACCAATCTTTTATTTCTTCATGAGATGATGTCAACCATAGAAAGTAAATAGTCTACATAACTTTTTCGATTTTTCTTTAGGGCCTTTTAGAAAGCACAATCATTAACAGCTTTTAAACTTTTTTTCTTTTCATCAGTCATTTTTTTCACTCAGTGGTGCAAATGTTGACTGAATTAGATATTGTGTTTTCCTTATTTTCCACATGTATCCAAACAAACTGAACGTCATTTTAATGCCTTTTTTTTTTTTTTTTTTGAGAACCTAGACACTGCTGTGGACCTTGTCTTGGCCCTTGCTGGTCCCGATTTTAATACCTGTTGCTTTTGAGACAAATTAGACTAGTTCCTTGTCTACAGGCCTTTAAACAGTAACATTTTTTGCCTGTCATCCACATTATGTTTCTTCAAACTACTGTAAGAGTAATTCTGCATTTCATTACAGTTGGGCTTGTGTATATTCTCTTGGCTAAAGCATTATTTTTTCTGCTTTATTTACTAAAACTGTTTGGTCTCAAGGTTAGCACTTCCTTCCTTGTACGCACTAGTTGTGCCGTCTTAAGTCTCTGAAGTGGCTTCTGAATTTAACCCTGACTTATCTACCATAGTTATTAAAGGCATGTCACGGAGGCACAGTAAGGGGCAAAATTTATGCACATGCTTCTGATATAGGAAATTGTAGGAAAGCTCACATCCTTTGGGCTTGGGAGAAGGGGCGCAAGGCTCTTAGGCACACACTTTTTGATTTTTCCTTTTTTTTTGGTTGACTCTTTAATTTTAGAGTTGACTCATTGAGATGATTATTCGAAATCTTTAGAAGTTTCTTAATATTGTCCACTTTGATCATGTTGTTTTTGGGTTGATGGTTCATTCTTTGTTGTGAGTGTGATGGTGTGTTAAATATGTTTATGACTCTTATATGAACGTGCTTAGCGTTTTGGGGTTGGTTATTGATGCTTTATTTTCTGTGTTCTTATTGTTAATGGTTGAATATTGCATATGATGTGTTGTTTTTTTATTTGTTCATTTATTAGTTATGGACATTGAATGTGAAAAAGCAAGTGCTGCGACTTAAGCCTAAGGTGCCGGGACCTTGGTCCTCAGATGCGCCTTGTGGCTCAAATAATTAATATCTCTAGAATTACATCAAAGAGGGGGGTGCCAGTGTCATTGATTTGATAGCATCCATGTAGTCCATTTACATTGCATTCTAGATATTAATTCAGTATGTAAGGAAGCACTTATATGACTGCAAGTATTCGCATAGTGTATGGTATACATATGTGTGTGATATATAAATGTGTATGTATGTTATGTTTGTATTGTTACTTGGGAGTAGATTTGTATTGGAAAGATAGGTAGTAAATGCCTAACCAAGTGGGGTTAAGAAGCAATACTTGAAACATATTTCTTTTCCAGTTATGTAATAGAAATGTTTCAATAGAATCTTTGGCAAAAATGCATATTCTCCTTATCCAGGACAAACTGCTTGCCATATTGGACTTCACTCACTCTAATGCAGAGATATGTTTGCCCTCTTATTCCTCATAGTGTGATTCTGCCACCTGCCCTTTCTTTTTCTTGGGAATTTGTGAAAATGATTCAGTCAAATAGTTTCTCTTTCACAGTGCCTGAGGGAAATTTTGCTACTCTTTCTCTGCTTTACCCGCAAAATTCATATTTTTCCTGCCTTTCCTAAGCAATGCTTCTTAATTTATGAGAGATTAGTGTACTTATAGCTTTCTTAATGGAGAAACAAAATCTGAAGGAGATCTTTAGGGAAATTTACAGATCTCCTCCTCCAACTCGATCTAGGAGGAGTCGTAAGAAGGTCTCTTCTATTCTTAATTCTAGCATCTGTCTTTCTGCACATTTCATTTTAGAATAGTTTTTTTTCTTGATTTATGAGGATATGGCGCGTGATATACTTTAGTTCATTTATCATTTATTAGATTCATTAGGAATTGAACATTTTTTTCTCAATTAACCATGCCCTCCTCTGACCCTTGGACTCAAGTGGTATCTGCCGATGTGATGCAGAAGGAACGGCTTTAATTTTTATATCTGCTCTTCTTTGTAAAACTCTGAGGGACGCCTAATTTTGATGGTTACAAAAATTGAATTCTTAGAAATAGTTAATCTTGGAATTGGGAGTTGGAATTCATTCAAGATTTTAGGATGCTAGTGAACCTTGTCAAAGATAATCATGATTCTGCAATTTTGCTGACTAATTGCCAGATAGCCTTTTAGTTTTGGCTTAGAAAGAAATAGTTGGTGAATGTATGGACCATTTAGAATAAAAATATTTCTTTCTTGGAAAAGGTAGGGCTAGTAAATTTGTTGTCTTGACTTTTCTTCCTATGTAATAATACGGTTTATTTAGTATTTGTTTCCATAGTTCTGATGGGTATGTAAGGTTTTCTTTTCTAACAAATTAAGAAATTCTCTTATTTTTTGTATATGTAAGAAAATAGTACCTTTTTAGTTGATATACTGGCTCTTGTTTGGTGGATATTTTGTATGTCAAATTGAGTTTAAATTTTGCTCTTAAATTCCACAGTGCTGTTAGACGTTTTGCTTCAAATCTTGTTGTGGTGTTATGTAATTTCCAGTTCAACTACTATGAGGTGTGAAGGTTACTGATAGAGAACAACATAAGGTCATTAAAGATATATTAAAGTTTAAGTAGTTTTCTAGCTCCAATTAGGTTTTGAGCCTTTATTGCTTATGTTAAAGATGTCGTAGATTTGCAGCATATATGACTGTTGGAATTACTGCACCGAAGGTGAACACAAAATTCTGCTCTTTTTTTTTTTTTTTTTTTTTTGAATTTCTAAAATTCTGCTGCTGTGTGAAAGTTTTGTCAGACACAGATTGGTTGGTCGAAGCCATGTTTTGACTCTTGCTTGGTTGCTGCACTGTATCTTTTTGGAACCTAATCTACACCTTTTAAGCAAATACTAGAAAAGTGCATCTATTACTTTTGTCTCATTAAATCTTTTTAGACTTCAAATAATTGTTTTCAATTGCCTTGAAGAAAAAGTTATGTCATGAGTAAGCCACTGATTAATGTGCTCTAACTTTGTGGTGATTGTTTATGATTTATAATAGCTAAATTGTCATATTTAAATGTTTAATAAGTGAATGTTGTCTTGTAGGTTAAACTTCCAGAGGGACTACCATCATTCACCCATATTTACCATAATGATTTTGTAGGCCGAAAGTAAGATTTCGTATTGTCTGTGCTCCTTGCTGAGTGATATTTACTCTGTTGAACTGAGTGGTAAATTTATTGCTTGTCTACTCTTCTCCTTCTTATGGTATGTGATTTCTTGTATGGTTTTTACTTAGATTACAGAGACTTTGCTTCTGGAATTAGTTTTACTTCTGGACTTCTTGAATGGGCAAAATTAGGGATGCAAAGAAAACTCATCAAAGTTTCATTTTACCAATCCTAATTTTCAAACTAACGTAACTTCTCAAGCACGCACTGCTTGTCTTGAATGATGGATAAATGTAATGAAGTAGCTTTTGGATTTTAGCTGAATGTTTCTACTGCTTGTAATTAGTTGCCATGCAAATCACATCCTAAAGTACTGCCTTCTGCTCTCAGACCAAAGAAGATGAAGGATGATGATGTGGCCATTTGTTTCTGTAAATATGATCCCAATAACCCTGAAAGTGCTTGTGGAGAGGGGTGCTTGAATGTCATGACCAGCACAGAATGCACACCTGGGCACTGCCCATGTCAGGACCACTGCAAGAATCAGGTGAGTTCTACTGTTTATCTGTTGGGAAAATTTCCACAAAGGGGACTGTAACCTTTGTCTCTGTTGTTTAGTGCAAAGAGACATTTGGCATGAAAGGGAAACAGGACTGAGACTATAAATAATTGTTTAGCACAAGATGATGATTAAGCTGCTATAGATATGCTACATGACTGATGATATGGCTTATGTGGGTCCAAACAAATTATTTTGTTGCCGACTCTGATTACATTTTAGTCCTCCAAGTTGACATATCTCTGATGGGCATATGTCCCATGATGATGTGGAAGAGGACTTTGGATCTGTTGATCACTGAGTCCAAACTCTGATATGGGGTGGACCCGTATTTTTGGTTGGTGTTGAACCTTTGCCCTCAAGCAACCATATTAGAAATAGCATTAGTAAACTTGCTTCTTGTACCTGGTAGGAAGCCATTTACTTGCATGGTAAATTGCTGAATAGCCCTTACCGTTTCTAAAGATCTCAAATTGACTCCCAGGTATTCACAATGAAGTCAGTCCTGATGTATATGAATCCTACCACAATTCAGTTCCCCATCTGTTTGGGTCATTTTTTCAGCATCTGTGGAGAAAGGATTTAGTTCTCACAGTAGGGCAAAAAGTTGCTTTGGTACTATGGAAATGATTTGACTGATGACTGGAACTTCTACATTTTACCTGATTTTGTAAACTTTGCAAATGAGGTTTAAACATGCAGAGTTTGGTATCGAGGATAATGGTTGTTGAAGAGTATGGGTCTGAATGATGAGGATTGAGGATAAAGCTGTTACACTCGTGTGACATTATTTTCACTATATTAATCCTACCACAATTCAGTCCCCCATTTGTTTTGGGTTATTTTTTCAGCATCTGTGGAGAAAGGATTTAGTACTCACAGTAGGGCAAAAAGTTGCTTTGGTACTATGGAAATGACTTGACTGATGACTGGAACTTCTACATTTTACCTGATTTGTAAACTTTGCAAATGAGGTTTAACATGCAGAGTTTGGTATCGAGGATAATGGTTGTTGAAGAGTATGGGTCTGAATCTTGAGGATTGAGGATAAAGTTGTTATACTCGTGTGACATTATTTGACTATATTATTCTGTTAATTGTGTAAGGGAGAGAGGAAGAGATCTCAGTGGAAAGTCTCTTAGGTGTATTGGACTAGTGAGCTTGTTTTTTTGTGGTTTAAATTGCCAGTTCAGATTCCATTGTTTGCTGATAAACATGAGAAAATGGCATCCAAATGCAATGAATTTCTAATTACCTGAGTTAAGGCCAAAATTTTCTAGGCTATTGGGTTCATCACATTTTGAGGTTGGAGTGAATGGCAAAAGTAGAAATTTTCTGCTGAGTTAAATCTTTATTGTGTATAAAAATAAATAAATGCATCCAATTTTCTTGATTCCTACTTAAGAGAGCATAGACCTGATGAAATACCGAATGTATTTTCATAACCTTTGATATGCTCATTTGGCCCTTTTTAGAGATGCTCGTGGATACAATTGGCATTCTTTACTTGTAACAAATGCAGTGTTAGATGCTGCATTGTACACATCCAGTAACAGGTATCTTTTGGATTTATTAAAGAGGTAGCAAAAGGCAGCAGCCGCCTACAGATAATCTAATGTGCTTTTGATTCCCAGTGGTTAGTCAGTTAGTGCTCATTGTTTGGTCAAATGAAGTTCTTGATAATTTTGCAAAGGAGAAGAAAATAACTGCTGATGTGAGTTGTAACTCTTGGGTATTTGGTTTTTTATCAGCTAGAATACATGATACATGTATAGAACATAGAGACACGGGATCTTACCCAGAAGTTTTTGATGTATTAAGAACTTTTAGAATGTCATGCGATTTAGAATTTTGTCCTGTATAGTTTTGTGGAGGATACATTAAGATTTGTTCTTTCAACTCTTGCCAGAGATTTCAAATTGTGAATATGCCAAAACCAAGTTGTTCCAAACTGAAGGCCGTGGATGGGGTCTTTTAGCTGATGAAGATATTAAGGTAATCTGCTACACCTTTTTGCCTAATTCAATTGTTCAAATTTTCTTGTTTAAAAATAATCACATCAGTAAGAGACTAACATTGACATTGAGGAAAAGTTATACACTTATGTGCAACACGTAACAATGTTGTATAGCAGTTTTATCCTCTTAGCACATATATGCTCTGGTAGAACTGTATGAGCAATTTTACAATTTAATGATGTTCTAGTTAATTGGAGATTAATTGCTACTTTTGTTAAGCTTTTGATCTCACCTTCAAGCATGCTATTTCTGCTGTTACTTGATACCACTTACACTCATGACATGCTTTTATTGACCATTTTTCCTTGAAATTGTATGTTTAGGCTGGACAATTCATTATTGAATATTGTGGAGAGGTTATCTCATTGGAAGAAGCCAAGCGTAGATCACAAAGTTATGAAGCACAAGGTGAATTAAAACTTTCTTCATACATGCTGTTATCCTACTGCTCTGACTAACTGTACATTTTTGATGATTTGATGTAGGCCTTAAGGATGCATATATAATTTCTCTAAAATTCTAATTATTTCATTGATGCTACAAAGAAGGGGAGCCTTGCCAGGTTTATAAATCATTCATGGTGAGTCTTTTAGATGTATTTGTGGATATAACCTGTCCATGTTACATGCTTTTTGAGTTTCAAGTAACAATGTGGTTCATCTGTGCATCTAGAAATGCAATTTATCCTTTTTACGCTGGAATTTGTAGCCTAA
Source organism: Coffea humblotiana (assembly GCA_023065735.1). Lineage (NCBI taxonomy): Eukaryota > Viridiplantae > Streptophyta > Magnoliopsida > Gentianales > Rubiaceae > Coffea > Coffea humblotiana. The sequence goes on along the minus strand of CM041210.1, from coordinate 18,158,251 downwards.
CCTAATTGTGAGACAAGGAAATGGACCAGCGTTAGGGGAAACACGAGTGGGGATATTTGCAAAGGTAGATATCTCATCTGGAACGGAGCTATCATACAATTACAACTTTGAGTGGTATGGTGGTGCCACTGTTCGCTGTCTGTGTGGGGCTGCTAACTGTTGTCTATTTTCTGGGTGCAAAATCTCAGGGTTTCCAGGTAATACATTTTATGCAATTGCTTTATATGTTTGAAAAATTTACGGTTTTAATTTTGATTAGTGTTATTTTAGTTTATTAAAGTGTTATTTGCACTTTGTTGTATACAGTTTGCACATGCTGATGTGCTAAACACTTAAATGGGTTTTTAAATCCCTTGATAAGATATTCACAAAAACCCTGCTAGGTCCAGGGATCGATCCCTGGGCCTAGCAGTTGGGGAAATAGGAAGGGGTAGGGGAGGGGTGGGAGGGTAAAAAAAATATAATAATTAAAAAATAAAAATAAAAATATTCACGAGAACCTTCTCTTTTTGAGGGAGTAAGATGTTTTGTGTTTGGCTATAAACTAAGGTTAACTCTGTAGAGGGAGGAGCTGAATTTAATCAAAATCAGTTATTTCCTGTGGAGTTTTTCTCATACTGTCAAGCACTACATGGATCTAGTTTCCTGAATGAAGTAAGGCCAATGTCTATGATCTATATAATCTAGTTAATTCAACGATTCAAATGGTATTACAGTACTGCTATGAGTCATCATTGTTATCAGTGTTGATGGCCTTGCATGGTTACCTGAGCAGCAAATTTCTTCTTGCACTTGATTCTTGAAATTTGTGGCACTTCAGGTTTATTTACATATCTGTCATTTTTAGCCCCTTGTGAGTATTTCATATTGATCATCCATTGGCCATGGCCAAGCTTATCAGTTTATGACTTTATGTTCTTTGAGAAACAAATTTTACTTGAAACGAAAACATGGAGGGGAAGTTTTTAATTATTAAACAGTATAACGTTCCACTGATTTCCTGATTAGGATGGCTGTGCTGAAATTGAGGGAATATAATACAAGACTGTTGAGGAAGCGAACATGTCGAGACTGGATTAGTTGAAACCATCTAAATAAAATCTAAAAGAAACTGTAAACATGTTACTAACATTGTAACTGCTTTGGCTTTTATGAAGTAATAACGTCACATGTATTGAAAAAGAAAAAGATCCTAACTCAGTTGTGCTTCCATTTTTAATTTGAAGACCATATTCCGTCCTTGTCTATTTCCTTCTGAGAAATGCTTGGAAAGTTCTTAGTCTCTGCAGGCTTTCCTTTTAGCTAGTCAATCTCAAGATGCTTCAAATTATAGATTAACTTGATTCAACATTAATTGGATTGGTTGTTTTTATCTGAAACCTGGTTGCTTTTTGAAATTCATTACTTTCATCCTCTATTTCCTTTTGACGTGTTATCTACTTGTCAGACCAAAGTTTTAGTCATATCAAACCTTTCGTGTTTTGCTCATTTGCTGTTGTCTCATCATGTTGCAGGCATATAACCATGTGTGGGAAGAGGGAGATGACAGGTAATTGTTTTCTCTGCATGCTGGTAGATTTGCTCTTCAACATGGGAAATTACCTTTGCCTTCTCATAGTCATTGGATTTGTTGTATGATGAGAACATTTGGTGATTGTTAATTAGCTGATGTCCATTTACTAAGGGAGATTTGAATGGTTAGTAACAGAACTTTGTACCTCAGGGCAACTACAAAGTGTCTGTGCCCTTTAGAAATTCTACTGTTTGATATTTGGAATTAGTTCCCAGAACAAATTGAATTTTTATATATAGCATAAGGACGAATTACTTAAGCCATCAGATCTCACATCAAAGCGTTTTAAGTGGCTAAAAATAAGAAATCCTCCCAACAGATTCTAAATACATCTTACAGCCTTACTGCTGCTGGGCCTTCCTTGTCTTCCAGATCCACACCCCAAAATTTGGGCAATGGGCTATGACTTAGTCAAATGCTTTTTCCAAGTTGCTGCTGTGCAAATCTGTGCTTTGCAATCTCTCTCTCTCTCTCATCCTCTTATTTTTTCAGTGGCAAGTAGAATCCAATGCTTCACCAGAATTCGTACTTTCTCGTTCTCTTATACACGTCTTATGAAGTTACAAGCTTTTGCTCTTAGATTCGATGCTTTTGCATTTGCCTGTTCTCAGGAATAAGATGGTGATTATGATTATTGCACTGGTAATTGTCTTCAGGTTTTCATTTCTTCAATTAATTGTTAAGAAAAAGGGTTGAACTTGTGTAAATACTCACTCGATAGAAGCTACCTGTAGTTGTTCAGATACATACAGTCCAAATACAGATTCATTTGGATATGGAGATGGGTCTTCTTATTTCAGATTTGTCAGATAATATGACTCTGTTTTGATTGTTATTGAATATGGATCTGGATCTGCCTCTCTATCTGATATTTATCTGATTGTTTGGAGCTTTATATTATTGAATGATTAGGTTTAATATAGTTCAAAACTCTTGGAAGTATGCCTGTGCCTTTTATCATTTGGGTTATCTTAGCATCTTGATTTGCAGGTAGTTGCAATTTTCCCTCTGGCAATCAAAATGCTAGTTTAATATCACCTAATAGGGGTTGATTGACCTCAATATATGGGTTTTTTAATCAAATTTGAACAATTTGAGATGTTTTAATTTGACTTGTGGTAAAATGGAGGTCTATATTAGTAATGTTGATTTCAAAGTTGATACCAACACTACCAACATTGCAATCTACTTCTCCATGTGCTGGCCAACTGAAGTCGAGCTGGATAGGAGGGAGAATTATTGACAGATGTCGAGAAGAGGAGTAACAAGTGGTGGCGAAAGTAGAAGAAAAGAAGGTGGAGCCAAGGTGAAGAAAAGAAGAAGAAAGGAAGAGGTAGACGCAACCGTCTGGTGAAGAAGCTGTGGGTGGTGTCTGTTTTAGTCTTACAGTTGAGGTTACTGACCTTAACCATGAAGTCCAGATCTCTGATCCTGACTTTAAAAATTGAGAGCACTAGCCTTCAGTTTCAATTGATCTATTCCTGCTGCATGAATCACAGACCAAGCTTGTGGACATCAGTTTCACTTTCAATTGGTGTCTGTTTTAGTCTTACAGTTGAGGTTACTGACCTTGACCATGAAGTCCAGATCTCTGATCCTGACTTTAAAAATTGAGAGCACTAGCCTTCAGTTTCAATTGATCTATTCCTGCTGCATGAATCACAGACCAAGCTTGTGGACATCAGTGTCACTTTCAATTGGTGTCTGTTTTAGTCTTACAGTTGAGGTTACTGACCTTGACCATGAAGTCCAGATCTCTGATCCTGACTTTAAAAATTGAGAGCACTAACCTTCACTTTCAATTGATCTATTCCTGCTGCATGAATCACAGACCAAGCTCGTGGACATCAATGTCGACTTTGAAGTTGAGATTACTAATACCAAATTACCATATTTCAGGGATTTAATTTAGTGCATTGATATCTGTTTTAACCTTGATATTCAGGTCAATCACTAGTCTTCTACTGGAGTTATTCTGCTAATATAAAAGAGAGCCATATAAGCAAAAAAGCTTAGTCCGATGATGGCCTCTAGTGTTGCCTCTATTCACTTAGCAGTTGTTGACAATCTCGATTAACAATTTTTATTAGCAGTTGACTGTCATTAGGTGCTCTAGTCTGGTTGAATGAATAGTTGACACATGGGAATATTTATTATTGTTATTGAGAAAGATGGATCTGCGGCAGTAATTGATGAATTGATTTCGGCTTTTTAGGTAGAATTTTTAAGTATAAAATCTGAATCATCTGAAAGATATGTGAATATAAATCTTGGCACTGTTATTTTTCCGGTATTCATTTGTAACTTTGGATTTCGTTACTTTGGGTGTCAATCATTCGTTAAGGGTAGTAACGACTCTTTCATACTGGCTGTTTTCACCAGTTTTTTCCACCCCTACTTTTCTTTAAAAAGCTTCTTTGTGCTTACTCTGCATGGATGGCAATCACTTTTTGAAGTTAATTAGCGTGGTGGAGGGATATACTTTTTACTTGGACGTGACGTTATATTTTTTTTTCTGCAATATGTCAAAGAATATGAAACATTTTCATGCGGTGGTTCTTTGATTCTAAAGAGCAGAACTGATTAAAAAATTTCAGGAGCAGAGATGATTTTGAAGGATAAATGGCAGTTATATTCAGAAAATTGGGTGAAGGGAAACCTAGAAATCATTCCTAGGGGTTACTGGGAATCTGGCCTACTAAAGTAAAGAATCACTTCTTTACATTGGCATTGAATGTTATTTGTGCCAAAAGTCCTGAAATGAATTGCATCTCCTTGTCTAGAAGATTAAATTGTATATGACCACCTGCAGTAATATTAGCTTGGCCACTCAATTCAAGAGCTTTCCAACCTGAGTATTTTGACTAGAAGACTCCTTATCGTGCAGATGAAACTTCAAACAAGATTGAACCAAATCCTTCTAGTCATATACTTCCAAATCAATCTGATGTTTACTCAGATGGTCTAGAAGTTTAGTTGGAAGGAGAACAAGTTTGGCTGGGCTGATGTACAGCTTTGGTTGTGGCTTGATTTTAGTCAATGAAATTTCACTCTAGTAATTAAAAAAAAAAAACGGAATTCCAACAGGTACTTTTTGCCTTTTCTGAAGGCCGAATAATTTCACCAGGTCTCCAAAATGAGTGATTGTTTGGAGGTCGAGTATGGTTTTGCCATTGCTTGCCATTGCTTTTGCTTTCTTGTTGACAGTCACTATTTAATTTTGTCTTTTTCCGGCAGAATCTCATAACAGCATGATTATACTGTTTTGCTGCGGATGCCTCATAATCCATCTTTTTTCCTTTTTGTCAATCTATCAGTACACTTTGGGTGCCAAAATGTTTGCAGAGAGTTAATCAGCACAAAAAATGCGAGCTAATTGAAATTGTTTTGTCCACAATGATCACTCTTGATTGTTGTATGCTTTTGTATCTTGTTAAGCAGTTGTAAAAGGTTCTAAAATTAGTAGGTTAGGATGGTGCCATTCAAGGCTTCTTACTTCACAACTGAAGTGCTTGTTTTTTTCTCAATTCTGTGTGCCTGTTTTGAGTTGCATTAATTGGAATATTTTGCTCTGGTTTTGAAACTACTACTGGCACTGTACAATGTACTTTATGCTTTACAATTGCCTTCTGTGAAACTGAAGTCAGGAATTTTTCCTCTGTAACAGTCATTTTGGTTTTTGGATATGATATATAATGTTGCTGTTTCTATGCAGGTACAGAAGTTGAGGAGGTTCCTCTTTATGACTCTGCTGAAGATGAGCCCTTTCCACGCATCCCTGAAACCATTAGCCCTTTCAAAATTTGAATCTTTAGATGGTTCTGGAGCTGATTACTCTCAGAAATTGGAAGTTGGTGATGTGTTTGGACGAGAGTTGGATTCTTCTAATACTGTCAAGCTGCACAATTCAGTTTCAAGTTGGCGGCACGACAACGGAATACCGAGGAAAGCGGAAGTCTTGGAGAGCGGAAAATCGAAGGAAGAAGGACATGCAACAGGCCTTTTTTATCAGACAAGTGCAGTCTTATCTGGACTTCGAAGTAATACTGCTTCTCAGAATTTCAATGTCGATTCAGGTTCGTCTCCAAAAAAGAGATCACAGCGTTTTACCCAAGCAAAAGAAAAGATCTACTGGGGGGAAAGCAATCCAATACAAAAAATATTGCTGTTCTGTTCCATCAAAGGAAGCACAGGAAGAAGTGCGCAAATATGAGGGTACAAATATTCTTTCTCAGAGTTTCTGTGAGCCTTACAAATATTCGCCGTATCTGTATCTGTTGCTAGCTATCTCTCCCTCTCTCTCTCTGTGCACACATTGCGTCCTATTCGTATGTCATATAATTGAACCTTGTCTTGTTTTAGACCAAGATAATCATGTGAATTATTATGGCGCATGGTGGTGTTCCAGCATTTTGTTCTCACACACTCTCTCTCTCTCTCTCTCCCTCTCTCACACAGAAATGACAGGCCACTTGGGCATCCTGTCAGTTTTGTAAGCTTGTCTTGTTTTTACTACAGGACAATCATGTAAATTGTATGGCACATGGTGGTATTTCAGTATCTTGTATTGTAGCTGATTGCTGCATTTAATGTTGATCTTTTTAGTGCAGTAAACATGCTTGCTGTTGAGCGAAACGTTTTTTAGTAGTGTGGAAGTTTATTACTATTAAAAAGGAATGAAAATAATGCTTATTTAGAATGTTTTGGACTATTCCATCTGATTGATTTCTTTGTTGAGTTTTGAAGGTACTGTCAAGCATATGAGTTATTAGTCTTTTACCATCACTAAAGGATGGGGAGATATTTGTAGTTTTGTGTTTATGCTTAATTCTGGTATTGCTCATTGAGGATTCTCTCTGGTGCATATATTTGTGTGAATTCTTGAAGCAACTACACTCTTCTTGTTGTTCGTTTTTGTTTCTTTTCTTTTTTGGGATTTAGCCCACTTTCTTTTCTCAATTTTGTTTGGTTGATACTTCCTTGAAATGTGACTCTATCGTCTAGACATATAAGCAATTTGTCTTTATCATCACAGCAACTGATTAAACTTTTATTATGTTTGCTAAAACCTATTTTCTGAATCTTCCACCAATGATCCTTATGCTTGTCTAAATTGTAGAATCATTTGCATCGATATTCTTTTTCCTTTTGGTTTCTTTTCTAATGCATTATCCTGATTCTCAAATAATCCCTTGTCACAGTTACCATATTTTTATGATTTTCAGGAAATTAAGAACCAAGCTGCTGCCAATCTCAAATCCGTATATGATGAAATACGTCCTGCCATTGAAAGCATGAGAGGGACGGCCAGGACAATGTTCCTCCTAGTGTAGGAACGAAGTGGGTTGGAGCACACTGCGCAAAATATAAAGCTGATCTTAACTTTAGTGCTTCTGTTATAAAGAACTTTCTGGATATTGCTCAAAAGGGGTGGTAGCGGATCAAAGGCTGGTACTGGAACCAAGGCTTCGGGAAGGTGAGACCCTCCGAAAGAATGAAGCATCATTGTGCAGGTGCTAAGGAATGTATTGGAAACAAATATAAATTTATGAAAGAAAAGGTCCATTAGGGATTTGAATTCTGTAATATTTTTAAGTATTTTGAAGTTTGAGTTGAGAACTTGGTTATTTAACTTGAAATAATGTTGCTATAGATTTTCCAAGTTTAGTTTGCTTAGCATTCCTTCTGTTGCTTGGAGTCATTTTGTTAGTACTTTCTTATGTTATCTACTCTCTGGTCAATCCGATAAGTAACTGGGCATAATTGGTACCCAATGTGAAATATTCGACTCACGGTTCCAGCCCGTTGAAAAAATTTGATCTATCGTTGGTGTTTGATAGCAACTCGGCCTAAGGTGACTTAGTCGTGGTTAAGACTCATGGAATTTCACTGGTTGGGCCGGTCACAAAGAAAATTGAAAATCTAATTGACATCGTTTATGGGTGTCACATTTATATAATTATTTTGAATAATGAAAATATCTTACAAAATACTTATAGCTATATCATGATTGGTTTCATTTCTCCAAAATCAATTTTATAAATTATAATCAATTTATAAATACAATAAATTCGTAAATCAACACCAAGTGATTAATAAGAACTTTTATTACCATAACCACAAAGTTTTATGCCAGCTTTATGTTTGTAAAGGTCAACGCATGAATTTAAAGAGACATTGAAATTCATTTGTAAAAATGCAAAAACTAAAACTGCAAATAAAGATATGGAAGAAATTTATGTGTGCATTTACTATTTTCCAAAACATAAAGTGTCAAAATAGGATATTTACTTTTTGTATTTCAATTTTTTTTAACAAGACATTCTCTCTTTTCTTCTTCTCTTTATCTTCTTTTCTATCGTAGCATTTTTCATTTTCCCCTTTTCATTTTTTTTAACCTTCTCGCTCTTTCTCTTCCTCTTTGATGATAGTTTTTTTCATCTATTTCTCGTCTTCTCATCATTTTTGCTATTTTTCTTATCACTTTTTGTTGAAGATTTCATGAAAAGTCTTGAGAATTAGGACTGATTGGTCTTTAGTGGTTTAGCAAAGTATAAAATGTCCAAAAACAAAAGAAAAAAATCAACAAAAGAAAAAAAAAGAAGTGAAAAATCAAGTTTCACGATCCTATCGAGTTTTCAAGCCGGTTACGTTAAGAAATCTTTACAACTGAAGAGGACTAAATTTCACAATAGATTCTCCTCAATCATTAGTCTCTACTGATCACAGACCTTCTACATAGTGAACCTCCTAGCTAGCTCTAAGAACAAGACCTATCTACTCATAATGGTAAAAAAGACAAAAAAAAGTAACAAGCTTAAATTGAAACTAAACATTGAACTATGATTACAAGAAAAAAGAGTTAAGGGTTAAGAAAATCTTAGCCCCTCCTCTCTTCAATTTCCAATCTTCCTTCAATGTTGAATTACAAATAAGAACCCTAATTAGAAGAAAAATTAAAAGAAACTACTCTACCTTATACTACCATTAAAAAAATACTTTAAGGTGAAATTGAAATTTTCTTTAGCTTTCACCGAGCCTCTTCTCTGGCCCAAGTCGTTTCCCTTGGTCTATTTATAGAGCCTTGCAAATCCATTTCAAAATGGGAATAGGATGGTTTTCTCACAGAGTTGAAGTAAAAATATCTTTATGAAGAATGATGAACCAACTAGGATAAAAAATAGAAATTGTTGCCAATTGAGTTACATTTCTATTAGATCAAAAATCAGGTCATTTGGATAGTTAAATATGGAATTATATCCCAAAATATCACTAACTAGTCAGAAGATAACTTTAGAAATTCCAAAAACATAGCACTAGGAAACTACTACTGTAATTCATACATTTGTTTAGAAAAACATGAAGAATGGACTTCAATTACTCATAAAAGTTGTATTACCAGGATCTTGACTTTAAAACACATTAAGAATCATCTCAATTCGATGTTCATATCTCAAATTATATTTGAAATACAGAGAGATGTCATTTCTTGGAATTCAAGTCACATTTGAAATTATCTCCCTTAACTTCTTGAAGGGCAGTTCAATTTGATTTTTTTCTTTCTTCAAACTCCTAAATATGTATTGGTATGCAAAATACTCCCTTTAATGCTCTTTAAGCTCTTTTAATCATGAATTAGCTCCTTGCTCCAAAACCTATCAAAACACAAGTATTAAACACCACGTTAATTAATTAAACCATTAGTTTTGAATTTTAACTTTAAACCGTACTTAAACACAACAATCCTTAAGAAAACCCCTAAAGTGAACAACTTTTACTCATAAATATTCAACAAATAGACCAAATACACATACAAATCATGCAAAATATGACACTTAATTCAAAAAAAAAGAGAGAAAATGCCCTATTTTGAAAACATCAGCTTATAAGTAGAATTGTATGATCTTGCTTACAAACTCATGTGGATTAATTGCATGGTCTTGCTTGTAAAGCATGCAAGTGCATTTGCAAGTTTTTTGTGTTGGAATTAGTTGCATAATTTGTCAAACCTGGATGAAGTTGTTTCTAGGCGATTAGTCACAATTCCACATTCTTAACATTTTTGCAAATGAAAATGGAAAAAATTTCAAATGAAATGAAATTTGATCAATCGGAATAAGATTGATTTACTACATGTAATTGGCCCGATTCACCCATACACCCACAAAGGGATAGTGATAATAGAAGACTGCCATTGATTTTTTTTCAATATCCTGTTTCTTAATTTTCATGAGCTAACCATTTTTGTATAGGCAGTACCTCCTCAAAAACATTTTCTTTTAAATAACAAAAAATTCTCTAGCAACTTTTTCAAGAAGCTAAATTTTTGTTGTTAGTTATCTCAATGTAGTCATAATTTGGAGGCTTGTGATGTAAAATTATAAGGTGTATGGCCTTGTCAAATTTTTCGTTGTACAGTGGGATGTATTTTTGGCTGTAGCACTTAACATTGGTGTTGGTTTAGCCTATAAAAGAAAGCGTCCTTTATGAATTTGAACAGGAGGTTGGCTTTGGGAAGAAAGAATCACGAGTTTCTTACAACCTCAAAATTCACCTGCTTATTTGGTGATCCAACAAATTGTAAATGAACTAAAAAGATGGGAAGTAAAATCTACATGTAGTTTGAGATTTGGAGTTCTAAATTTGAAACTTAAAGAATCTGTAGTTACAAAAATATTTTTTTCACTGCTTTAACAAATTTTACTTCTCACCTTGATTTATTGGTTCTTAGGTTTTAACATTTCCAACCAAAAACATGGAAATATGCAAAACAAGCACATCGTGAGATGTACTATTTCAAACCTTTGCAATGATAAAGCCAGTTTATGTTGCTTTGTTTGTAATTCTTATGTGTATTTTGTCCCTTTCTAGATGGAGCATATTTTCAGAATAAAAAGACAATCTAACTCATGGAAACCTTTGCAAGATCATGACCTCATGGATTGATTGCCGTTTTCCATTTTTTTTCCTTTCATTTTCTCCCTCAGGTACCAATGCTATTTGAATGTGACCTGTTGAATTTGTTACTATCACTATTGGATTTAGCACTTGTAATGCTTTGGTTTAGGTTGGTTATAAATTAGACTGATGAAAGAAAGTGGTTGACGTCAAATTGATGAAAGAAGGGTTTAAGATCATGATCTTTATGGAAATGAGAAACTATATTGTAATTATTATCTTTGATAGACATTTGTTCGGATAAAATGTATCATTGATTCAAAATAACAGAAAAATTCTCTATATTTTCTTGTGCTCTCTAATTCATGTTAGCTTTCATGTGCATTCACATGATTCAAACATTATGGCCTCGAATCAAACGTTACATACTTTGGATGATTTGGTCCATTTAACTGCATTGTAATTGTTATGATAGAAATTCTTGTTCAAAATGTATCATTGATCCAAAACAAAAAAAAAATTCTTCTATAATTTCTTGTGCTCTCTAATTCTTCTCAGCTTTTGTGTGCATTCATACGATTCAAATGCTATGCCTTCAATTATAAAATTATGAATGTACATAATTTGAATGATTTCATCCTTGCAACTGCTAATTTGTTTATACTTACTAGGAGGCTATAAAACCGTGCTATGCATGGTTTTGCATATATATAGTACCCAAGATTATGTGTAATTACGTTAAGAATGGGTTTGGACGTAGAAGTGTGTTTTTGTTTTTTCCGGATTAAATAGTAGGAAATATTTTGGACGTTTAAAATGAGGATGTTTATTGGAGAAATAATTTCAATTTATATTGAATACATATAGTGTGTTTTCAAATTAACAAGTATTTAAATTACATAAGAATAGATTTCTAATAAAGTATTTGGTAAAGAATGATCAAAATATTGAAATCATACAATGGAGAATGGATGGATGGAAACATTTTGACTGAAAAAGGTGAAAAGAAGAATTGTAGGAAAATGCATTGATATTTAAAAAGAATTTTGGTTTAATTAGTGTGAAAATTATAGTATATTAAGAATGTGCGTGATCATTGAGTGCTGTAATTAAAGGTTTTGACTGAGTGAATGAATGCTGTGTTTTCTTAATAAAAGAAAAAAGCATGATCAAGATGACCATTGTTTTTAGGAAGTAGTTAGTATGAAATGGTAGCTCCTAAAAGAAAAAGTGGGTTCAATAAGATACAATCTTCTGATGAAAAAAGACTTGCTCCAAAAGAAAATGACATTAGCACTCTTCTTTAATATTTTCTCCACTTAAAAAAATCAAAAGATAATTCAAAGTTAGTAATAATTTTTTTAGACCAAATAATTTAATAGGGAAAGCATTAGTATTTAAAAATTATAATAATAACCATCATACTATTTTTTAATGAAAAGCAAACAAAAATAATTTACTAAATTAATAATGAAAATGACATCACATTCAATGAAAATGATATAGAACATAAATTATTTAATTTTGAAAGGAAAATATTAATTATTTACACCGAAAAAAACTAATTATTTGTATGAAGTAATTTAATCAGAAGGATAAACATTTTATGCAAACAATAACACCTCATTTAATAATAAGAATATATAAACTACACCGAAAACAAGCTAATTGTCTATATAAATTAATCAAAACAATAAAATTTTTATCCAAATAATTATAGGACATTTAATAATTAATAAGAATAATATAAATGATAATTTTTTTTAACATACACATTAATTCTTTCTATAATACAATATAATTTAATGACAGGCACAAACGGCTAATTACTCAAATATCGATGAAAAAAAAGAAAAGTCGAACATATATGGGTTTGACAAGGTGATGCTGCCAAACTATGACATAGTCCGGCAGCAAAAAAGGTCAAATTTTTTGTTTAAAAACTCTGATAGTGCTGCCGGGTTGTGTAAAATTTTATTTTATTTTTTTTAAATGAATTCGCTGGCTGCCGGGCCGGCAGAATTCTGCAAAAAGCTGAAAAAAAAAAAGAAATTCTGCCGGCTGTATAAATAACGTGAGGTGCCTAGGGGCAGCAGAAAATGGCGCTAGAAGGGGAAGATTGATTATAGCAGAGCAGCAGCAGAGAAGGGTGCTAGAAGGGAAAAATTGAATTGAAGGATGCAAACCGGGTAATAGAGGCAACAAAACTACAAAAAAGTTAAAAAGCAATGCTAGAATATGCACCAACTCTAGATCGGCAGCACCAACTACGAACAATTTCATAATGACCATCATTTGGGCCTAACCTCAATCCCTTGAACTATCAGACCACGCTTCCAGTTGCCCTCTTTTACTTCTGTCAAGGCCATCTCCATATCATCATCTTCTCCTCCCTTTATAAAAATCTCCCCCAACTCAACTTCCATCCACCCATCACTTCTCTGCTTGGGAGTCTGTGCATCCCTGTCTCCAGGCCTAACCTCCTGCCATCTCATTGTTGCAGTTTGGCGATGGCCAAACCTCCCTCTTTGCCTTCTTGCCATGCCCTGCTGCGTGTGTGTCTCAGGGTCCAGATGAACCGTCTTTTTTTGACCTTCTTGTCCACTCATTCCTACTTCACCCTCTGCAGGTTCCTAATCAAAACCAAAGGCATCATTCCATATGAAAACAAGATAACTGGCATAGGTAGTATCTGGTGACAGCAAGGAAGTTTTTATCTTGCCCCGAATTTCAAGCCAACAGACATCGAGAAGCTCCGCCACCTCAGTGAACCTGAGTTTTAACATATCCATTTCGGCCAATTATATCCACAATCAATAAAGAAAACAACCGGTATTATCTCCATACACTATTTACACAATCAAAGCACTCAAAGTACCTAGACATAGGCAGGGGAATCCATTGCCAATAACACGGTGTATCACCCCACACAATTGTGATGTCCCTTGCAGCAGAGTCGCATAAAAAATGAAATAATTCTGCAAAATGCATGGATGGAGCCAGCTTTTTGCAGAATTCTGCGGCTGCCGGGCCGAGCGAAATTATAAAATTTTTTTTTTATCTGCAGCCGGGCTGTGTCTGTCAGAGTTTAAAAAAAAAATTTTGTCCTTTTTATTGTCCGCCTGACAATCATAATTTTACAGTACCACCTTGTCAGATCCATATATGTCCGACTTTTCTTTTTTTTCATCGATATTCTGAGTAATTAGCCAGCACAAACATTTATTCAAAACTTTATAAATCAAAAGACAAATTAATTATATATCCCACACAGGGATTAATACCTTGTAATAGGTAATTTAATGAAATGATAAAAATTTATTAATGGCTTCTAATAATAACGAAAAACAAAAATACAAGATAATTGAGTGAGAAGTATAAATATTAATTCAAAGGCTTTATGTATGAAATGAGAAATATGTCCAGACAGAAATCAATTATGTTGGGACATAAAAAATGGATAAAATACACTGGGGAGGGCAAGATACTTCATTCTCCTAGTAGCCCTACTTGTATCTCACAATTCCTCCTCGCTTTCTCTTTCTTCGCCACTCCTTCGCCCACAAATCGTCTTTTTGCTCCTCCCATTCTCCTCCTCTCCTTATCTTCATCCGTATATTCGGTCCTCTCAGTTTGAATCGACTCTTCTTTTCTCTCATCTGTAGACAGGAACCGCCTCTGGCAAAGCTTGACGGGTCTTCACTCATTATCTCGTAACTTGGTTAGTGTTCTGATTCTTGATGTTTTCACTTTACATTTGGTTTCATGTTTATTGAAGATGACATAGTTTAAATCCAAAATCAAGTTAAAAAAATGGTATTAAAACCAATGTTACAAGGACAAGGAGATACAGATCATGCTCTATTCGTTTTTGTGCTTTTTTTGCCCCCTAAAGTGTTATTGCTTCAATTTTTTTGTTAGTGTATTCCTTTTTTTTTTTTTTTGTTTTTTAACCCTTGGAAGAATTTTAGGTGACTGTATTGGGCCCACATTCCCTATGCCAACCGGTCTTTCGTCAGTAGAACAAGAAAGGCGTTTGTTTGAACGGGAAAGCGGAAGTAATTCTGCCTAAGCCAATTGAGACTTGAGAGTAGGAAAAGATGGCTGCGACGCCGAGTGCAGCAGCGGGGAGCGCGAACATCGACGGAGTAGCACCCCCAGCTCCACCACTTCCGGGGACGGACATGACCGGAATATGCTTCAGGGACCAGCTATGGCTGAACACCTACCCTCTTGACCGAAACTTAGTCTTCGATTACTTTGCTCTCTCGCCATTCTATGAGTGGACTTGCAACAATGAACAGCTCCGTCTACGCTCCATTCACCCCCTTGATGCCTCCCATCTCTCGTAAGCTTCTTCCTCTCTCTCCGTCTCTGTCTCTGTCTCTCAATCCCGCACTCCCTAACCCATGTCTAGAATAAGTGTTGATGTTGATGGGCTCTTTAATTGGTTTTGGATGTCATGTTTGGTTGATACGCAGCTTGGTTATTTTAGAATGTACAGATTTTAGTCTGTGGATTCCCTATTTGTTAGTCTTAATAGTTGATGGGGAGCTGGGGAATAATTGATGTTAATTGCGTTTTAAATTGTTGGGGAGAGAAAAGTTGTTTATAAATTGGTTGGTGATTTGAATCAGCGTTGAGGTTTTGTTGGTTAGCTTCTTTTTCTTTCGTTCCTTCAAATTGTTCTTTTTCCCTGAGTATCTTTTCCTTTTTTGAATTTGGATGTAAAATTTAAACATGGTCAGCAATGAGTGCCCGGTTGAAGAAGCTAAGTGCATGAGATGTAGATGACCTAGTTAAAAATGATGCTTTTGGCAACTGTATGTTGATTGGTAATTTTATTCCTTATATCTGGTTTTAGTCTAGGAAAGCTTGCAGATATGAAGCACTATTGATATTTTGAGGAAAGCAGGGCAATATTTTTAAGTTTAAGCATAACCAGAAGCGGTAAGGAACATTACAAATCCCTTTATGACTAAATAGTGTGCTTGTCGCTATGCAGGAAAATGACGGGTACAGAATACACCTTAAGTGAAGCTATGGAGCCCCATCTTTTTGTCATCCGTAAACAAAAGAGGGATGGCCCTGAGAAAGTAATCCCGATGCTCACTTATTATGTCCTGGATGGGTCAATATACCAAGCTCCTCAGCTTTGCAATGTGTTTGCATCTCGACTTGTTAGTATCTTTTAGCTATTATCTTGTTTTTTTGTTGGTAAATGTATGAAGCAATGATCTTGCAATTGTGGCAACTTATGCAAATTCATTCATTTGGAAAACTGTTCTTAAGTTTCTGTTATCCAGTTGGATGAGATTTTTGATTGGTTTGGACGTGTATTCTTCTTTTAACATATTGTCCTGAGGCTGTGCTTGATAGCGGAGAGTGAAGCGAGGGGGGTAGCGTTCCTTTCCTTTTTCTGAATTGACATATATAGAGATGCAAAAACTGGAAAAAATAAAATCTTTTAGTCACATTTGGTTTGGAGAGCTTGCAAAGATTGGAGCACATAAACTTTCAAGTATCTGCTTTATAAATGGCTATACCTGTGTTTCATTTAAATATTTTGTAGTTTGCTGGCTACCGTGGTGTAATTCTTGATATTACTTGTTCCCAAGTTGATGTTGCAGTTGCACACATTCAGGAACACCTCTGTCATGTTACTCTAGGTTACATATGTTGAGCCCATGCCAGACTTTCCTCTCATGCATTCAGAGTAACTCGCAATTAATTGAAATATAACATTATTTTGTTAATTTGGGCTGTGATTTTTTCCACTGAGAATCTTGCTTCCTATTTTTGGATTTAGTATAGGTTTAAACCACCTGCATGGCGGGATGGTAGTTCTTGGATAAATTTTTTTCATGTTTTCAGTTGTAATGAATTATGACTATTTGTTCTTTCTTTTTGTTAGTTATGCAGATTTAGGAATTGCCCTATCCACCTCCCACTATGGAGGTCTCATTCTAGTGTTATGTGTATAGTACATGCCATCTCCATTTGATTCTCTTACGATATAATTTACCATAGCCATTGCACACTATGTAAGCGAGTCATAGCATCCACCCTTTATTCTTTGACTGAGGAGAAGCTACAAGTTATTACTAGTTGCATGTTTTTTCTATTGACTGAGGAAAAGCTACAAGTTTTCAATGTGTCAGTCTGAAATTGTCATAGCATATTATTGTGGATTTTGATTGATGATTTTTTAAGTTTGTACTGTATATTGTAACCTTATGAATATATTTATTCTTCCTCCTTTTTCAATACCATCTTAAATCCAGTTGTTTAATCATGTGGCAGGGACGGGCACTGTATCATATATCAAAAGCCTTCAATACTGTAGCCTCAAAATTGGAAAAGATTGGATATGGTATCTTGGCATTTATCTTTCTACATTTGATGGTATAAGATGCTTGTTGTGTTAATCATTTGGAATCTGGAAACTCAGATGGAATAATCAGTATATAATTCTTCTAGGAATCATTTAGCCATTTACTCCCCTTCTGAGGTCTGAACTATGTCAGCACTGTGGTCTTGCGACACTACAAAATCCTGTGATTAAGTGGCATTAGTGGCTAGATTTATGCTTAGCTAATCTTTTGAAATGGCTCTGTATAATTTTGGCACATATTTTTTAGAATTTAGTAGTGAGTTACCATTTCATCTATTATCTTCACTTTTTCAGTTATAATGGACCTGCTTGGTAGTTTATGGGGATTGCCATTTCTGTTGAATTCTTGTAATGTGTTGATGCAGTTGATGCTGAAAATGAGACAACTGCATCTGAATCAAAGGCTTCTAAAGAGACTATTGACTTCAAAGAAATTAAGCGGGTAGATCACATTCTTGCATCACTACAACGCAAGGTAATCTATACGTGTTTGAACACAGATTATACATGCCCCATTGTTCATGATAATCACTCGTGTCTAGCTTGAAAGGGATCAGTATGTTAATGGGATTACAGTTATCTGTAGTGCCTGAACATTTACTTTTATGGCTCTGCTGATGGGGAATGCTAAATGGACATGAAACATTTGCTTCCATGAAAAGCATCTAATGCATAAAATGTGTTGGGCAAATATATTAAATCGGAAATGTCATTTTTTGAAAAAAATTTGTGTGTTTTGGCAAGATTTGAATATTTCTTCTCTTTTGCAAACTGTGCTGGTGACTCGTGGTGTTATAGTACTAAAGGAGCACAATGAGTGAGTGAGATGTTAAAAAGTATGAAAACTTAGTTTGACAAACATGGGACTTATGAGGAAAGGATAGAGGAGAGTTGAATGAAAAGAGTGAATATCTATTGTAACAAAAGTTACGGTATCAAGTTTCAGTTGCTTGAATTCAGACTCTTGGGAAGTATCTTGCACCTTAGAAACATATTTTTTAGATTTATGAAAAATTATTGCATGTAAATCTCATGACAAACTCTATTTTAAGTTGTAAATGAATAATGCAGCGGACACATTCTTGCCAGCTGGTGAAGTTTAGTGTTATAAAAATTTGTAGCCATGCTTGTATATGCAATACATCATAAGGCGTTGATACGTTTTTGCTTACCATTTAGATTTAAATATGTACAGCAATCTACTTTGACACACATATTCAACAACATGACTAAACATTATTCAAGAGTTTTCTTTAGGTTTAAAGCATTTCTAGTACTAAAATGTTGTTTATTCCAATTTTGCAGCTACCAGCAGCCCCTCCAGCACCTGCTTTTCCAGAGGGTTATGCTCCCCCAACAACTGCAGAAGGAGAGAGAGGTTCTGAAAACCAACAAGCAGAACTTCAAACAGCTACCTTAGACCCCATTATAGACCAAGGCCCATCTAAAAGGGTGAAATTGTAGAGAGGACACAGCCGCATATACCAAAAGCAATCGTAAATTAGTTGTTAGTTTAATCTAGTAAACTATCCTTAACCCTTCGTATTAACTGTAGTTTTGCTCCTCACACGCGCATGCAGGCACACACTTCTTCCTCTTCACGTGTAATATTTGGTGCAAGAGTACCAGAGATTGGTGCCACCAAGAAGAGTACTTATTAGATGATATGTTATTATTTATCAATTTATTTGACTATGTTTCTAATGAAGCTGAAAAATGGGTATTGAAACGCACCTTCAGACCATGGTGGATTATTTGCATTTGTCTTTGCTGAAATATGTTAAAGTATCAATTTCCGGGGATGCTGGGCTGGTGCAACTGTGCAAGGTATGAGGGTTACATTTGTTCCCATGCAACTATAAAACGTGGTAACTGTCTTTTTTTTTTTCTTTAATAAAACTAGGAGGTGAAAACCATGCTACGCATAGTTTGAGGATTATAAAGTGTCCACCAAAGAGAAATTATGTGCTGTTAAATTAAAAGGGGTGGAAAAAAAATCGAAGAATAATGATTGGAGTGATAATGCATCTAGACAAACAGGAAGTGAAGAGGAAAAATCAGATGCTTGACTCCAAAATGCTGGCAGAGTCCTCTGTTTCAGCAAAGAATTACTTTTACCATGAAGCAATGGAGCAGAAAACAGCTACTTCAACAGAAAAATTTATTTTGTCGATGATATTTTCACAAAAGAAATTATTCATTGCATTCTATATATCAGTTCAAGAACCAAATAAGCCAAGTCCTGTTTTTCAAACATTCAGAGGTTGATCGTGATGCCAGTCAGAGAATGTCTATTATTTGTTTGTGAAGAGGCTATCTACCTCCTAACCAAAAAAAAAACGAGGCATTGCAAGTAAAAGACTCAATACTTCTATTTATACAAAAAATTATCTATATAATGCATTTAGTTTTACATAAAGACCACCAAGTATTCATCATGTTTACTTCAAATTAAACAAAGCGAGACCTGCTACTTGTACATCATTAGCTTTCGATACTTGTAAACTCTTTCTGTTGGGCGGTAAAGGATGGCTCGTAGAAGAAAACTCGCATGGCAGACGATGTTCCAACGTAGTATAAATGCACATCCTCATCGAACGGCATCATGGATATCACATAAGCACCAACTTTAGGGTGTTCAAACATCATGAATATCCAACAAGCTCAATGCACAGCGATCGCACGAGGACTTCCAATAGGTAGTAGCTAGTTGGCGAAAAAGGAGACATACTTCTGCACTACCAACTTGAGAATAAGGACTTTCCAAGCACAGTTTTCTCAATGAACTAATGAGCAAAACTTACATTACCAAACATTATGATGAAATAGTTTATGGTGAATTCAAGAATAATTTTCATAAGCTGAGCCATCCAGAGAAGCACAAATACAAGTGTACGTGTGTGTGTGTGTGTGCGTGCGTGTGTATCAATACACCTAACGTCAACTGCATTGATAAATATTGCAACAAATTCACCCCCAAACTTAAAATATGAACCAAGCAATAATGTCTATTTTCTCAAATTCACAGTAATATCCAAATTCACATAGTTTGACAAAAATAATACAGCTGCAGATTAAAAAACAAACTGTGAATAGCACATAATTCCCAGACCATTCTCCCTCACTCAATTGATTAATCATCACTTCCTCTATGCAGCAAACGTACGTACATTTTAGTTCAAACTGCAAACATTTTAGTCCAAGATTAGAACACACACACACATCTTTCCCTAAGCAAAGATTATTACACAACATAAGAAATGTCAACTTGCTATACCTCAATCAATCCTTCAATAGCAATCAAATTTTAACTTTGAGAAAAATTTGTAAAACGGGAAAAAAAAGAAAAAATACAAAATGAAAAACCAGAACTTTATTGACTCACCTGATAATCACAATTCTAAAAACACAAAATTCCTAGGCTTTTGCACATGCAAGAACCCCTCACTCGGAGTCAAGAAAACCAGCCAAAATCCTCAACTTAACAACTGAAAATACAAATAACAAAAACAAAAGACCACAAATTTTTTGTACACATTCTTGGTCTCAGATGCATGTGGAGCAATGCTTATGACAGTTTAAAGTAAGGCTTATGTCTGTTATCAAAAAGTCAGGCAGAGATGAGGGTATCGCCATGGCTGCAGATCCAGTTGCATTTGAAGGGGAAAAATGAACCTTAAATGCCATCAGGGTTGCCTTGCCAAGATATGGCAATCAACTTAAAGCCTAAGATGCATCTAAAAAACTAAAATTGTATCGTCATATTGCAAAAAACCTATGATGTTCCTTATTTCTCCCTGTTTTTGATTCTAAAATCTTCTAACTAATGTCTTGAATTTTTGTGGCACTATACTTTTATTATTATCTAAAACTAGTGGTCTTAAATTGTCCAATAAATCTGAAAGTCGTCATTAAAATCAATCAGTAGCTAAAAGACAACAAAAATGAACTCCATTTAGGATATGATTCCTTTTCCAAAAAGAACAATTTTTGTTTTTTGTTTCCAACAAATTTCAGAAGTGAAAAAGAATGTGAGAAATAGTCCACTATTGAATACACATAGATACAACTAAGAAGTTAAAAAATGGAGCAGCACAGCAGTCATTTTGCAATATTAAGCAGGCCAACTAACTCAAGTAGAGTTTATTAAAACCTGAACATAAGAAGTACAAAAGATGGAGAATCAAGACCAATGAAGACATAAATGATGGAAAAGGAGCCTGAAAATATGCTTTCTCATTATCCCTGAAGCATGTTTTGATCAATTTCAAGTGGATTCAGAGCTTTTGACATCACACCTAATGCCTCCTGCAGAAAACTTGCATACATACACACTCATCATCTCCTTTTGATAGTAGATTGTCAGCAGATGGAGGAAAAAGTTACAGCAATAGAGAACATTTTCTTGCAGGCCAAACATTTTCAACTGCCCAAATACCAACGGAACAGATTAATTCTTCAATGCAGCCTTAACTACAACTTACATTACAAAAGCTCCACCACTACCTATAGTGGAAGCGTACTCCGCGTCCATCTGCAGTGAATTGTTCTGATAGCAGCAAAGGCTTAACTTTACTCTTCATCTTCGATATTTTTTTGTTCTAACTGCAGTCCCCCACGTCCCTGATATTGGTTTAGACTGAAGCGAGGAAGACTTTCACACCAGCCTTTGATGTAGCGTAGCAAGGATAACGTGGGTGGCTTCATTTTATAAGCTAGTGGCAGAGGGAATTCATTGGCTCGACCAAAGCAAAGTCTTAGGCTTAGGAGGAGAATCTGTCATCAAGTGAAAGATCAGACCTATAACTATAAATGGAGAAAGAAACAGAAATAGAAAAATGCCCACCCATGGCACATTTTCTGGTCTCTTCAAATGTTCAGATTTATAGCAATTTGCAGTTGACAAGCTGGCAATAAGTCACCTGCATAGGTTTTCGTTTGTATTCTTATCAATCCAGTCTGATAATTATAGTCTAAACTTCAAGAAAGAAATGAATAGGACATCTGCTAACTATCAAATCAGCACAAGCATGACAGCTATGAAGAGATAATCTAAAGATGGGGAAGAAGATTCTTTTGTTTTTCTTTTTGTTGAGTACGGGAGCAGATATGTCAAGAAGAAAAAGAAGAAGAAAGAGAATCTATTACCTCTGCTAAAACTTGTAACAATCCAAATAAAACATTACCTATGCTAAAAAAAGGACATAACTGCAGGGAAAAAAATCTGAGTCAGGCAAAACTGTCTTTAAGCAAATTAAAGAGCCCAAGACTTGAAATTCATCTGATATTGCAGAAGATTACCAACTATATAAAATTAAAACGAACTAATTGAACAATTGCCTAAATGATTGAACAAAATGCCAAAAAACCGATGAAAAAATAGTATGCAAATATGCTGTTATCTAGAACAATGTACAGACAATTTCTTTATAAACTGAACTTCTTTGGTGGGAATTGTATAAACTCAAAGGTACTCGTAAACTACTGAAATTTACAATTAAACAACATATAGCAATCCGAGAAATGGGGAAATTTTCAAAAGGAAGAATTTTTGTATAGAACAAAAGCAAAAAGTGCCAGACTTACCGCCGTGACCATAAAGCTCTGAAACTCTTTACCCCTCTCAAGAAAATTCTGTAGTGTTCTTTTGCTGGTAATTGATTGAATTAAGTGCCTGAAAAGTGAAGAAGAAGTTTGGGCATCTGAATGTTTAGTCATCAACAGGTAATAAAAGTCATAAAAAATGAAAGTAAAAGAACATGCAAAGCTCCATGGATCTGGTCCGCACAAAATACAGAAACACAAGGAGGTAGTAGAATTGAATGCTTATCCTCAAACACCAATTCGTTTGTTCCTTTATTGACTTGGATGATGTTACCTCTGAAACAGAATCCAACATCATTCCAAACCTGCTTATGAAGTTTCGATCATTACAATCCTGTGCTCAAGTTCTTCAATAATCTGGCGTGATCAAGCAAGTAAAATACCGGAAACTTAGAAGAAAAAACTTGAGCACATATCCTGGAAAACAAGCATGTTTTGAACAACTTGCAATATAAAGTTGCTTATATTCTCATATCCAATTGAAAGTCCAAAGGGAAGGCAGAATCTTCAGAACAAAATTGTTCTTTCAAAGTTGATGATACTATTTAATTGATTTATTCAAAAAAGAATTTTAGAATTAGAAAATCTAATTATAAGTGTATGTGTGATGACCTAGAAAAATTATTTTCTCACTTCCCAACTATTTGCATTTCTATTTTAATTATATTTGTATAAAATTTGCATTCATTTAGTGATTTACTTGTTAAGTGATAAATGAGTTTTTTCTTACTTGTTATTTTAATTTTCGAGCGATTAATTTCTTTAAAATTGTTGATTTCATGACTTATTAGTAAATTTGGCCGAAACCTTATGAGAGTATAAGTTCAGATATTAGTGAAGTTAAGAAAGGTTTTGAGAGTTAAAAGAAGGTTAGAAAAGCTAAGGGTTGATAGCAAGAAACTTAAGTAGAAAACACTATTTAGTACACTATTCATAGTTGACTTAAAAACCTTTCTTGTGGCTAGTATGTTAGCTCAAAAGCAACCAAAATTCTTTCATTTTCTCCTCTTGGTTAGCAGAAAATTTGAAATTGGGAGAGAGAGAGAGAGAGAAACTTCACTCTTTTTGAAATTCTTGAAGATCCAAACTTCCTTTCACCAATCTACTTGAACTTTTGGAAGATCTCGAGAGAAAAAGGCTCCTAGAGGTGGATCTTGCCATCTTCTTGGGTTAATTTTGCTAGAGTTTGGAGCTTTGAAGAGGTAAGTGGCTAATCTACTTCATTTTTTTGCTTTTCAAGTAATTTTGGACTAGATCTTGGTAGATTTATAGTATTTATGGAAAACCTATGGTGGATTTGAAAGTTTATAGAAATTTGGTATTAGATACTTTAATGATCTTGGTATGCTTAAATCTTGATATATTTGGCTAGAGTTTGGTGGATTCTTGTCTCTTGAGATCCTAGAGTTAATGATTGATGAAACCCTTGAGGATTGAGTGCGATTTATGGTGAATTGTTGGTGAAAATTGGAGTATATATATGCTGAAATTTCTATTTAGATGGCCAATTATCATGGGCAAAATTTTAGCTTTACCTTCCTTGAATTTGTAGCTTGTTTGTACACTTGTGCTGGAAAATTTTAGAAAATTTGATGCTACTTGACTCTATGTATGTTGGTTGAAGTATGTTGAAAATTTTGTAAGAAAATAAAGTGGTGATGTGGGTTATCTTGTTGGAAAAAGTAAAGTTGCAAAAGCTGGAAAAATGGCCTAAGCTGGCCGAAATTGTGAGCTAAAACTCCAACTTTAATTTTCTATTTTAAAAACTATTTTGGGTGGAATTTAACTCAAAAGGTTCTATTGGATTTTGATCTTGGTATGTATAATGATTTTGGATCAAAATTTTGAAGTTAAAAGGGGGAAAGTAAGATTTCCTCCAAAGTTTAGTGATTAACAACTTTATGGACTAATTTGACTTTGGATCCTTGTTTTCATGAAATTTTGGTTGGTTTAGTTCAAGAAATCTTATTTAACTTTGATCCTTGTTTGTGAGATGATTTTGGGACAAAAACTACGAATGTAAATAATTGAAAAGTGAACTTTGCTATGATTTGCTTGTTAGAAAACTATTGGAGGGTTGGAAAGCTTTGTTCAAACTTTTGAAATGCTTTTGCCCTAATGAAAAGTGGTATTCTTTTACCTGAATTGTTGATTTGAAAGTTTGAATGGGTTGAAGTGTTTAGGACACTAAAGTTGACTAATTTGAAAACAAAGTTTTTCGTGCTTAAGTGAGTTGATTTGGTGAACACTAAAGGTTCACTTATATGTTGTATTTGTCTGTTAGGGTTGCAAACTGAACGTGCAGGCGATCCTTCTGTGGATGCTTAGGTGCTATTTGGTGAGTGTTCTAAATGCATGGTAGCACTCTATATATGCTTGATATGTCAATGAGCTTGAGAAAAATGATATAATTATAAACTGCCATTTTGAACTTATTTATGAACGGACGAGTGTGCACTTTATCGCACTCGACCCTACTGAATTTTTATTGCTATAAGTGAATGTGATATGATATTATTGATATATGGGGGCCCCAAAACCCAATGACTAGTTATTCGAGATTGAACCGGCAAGGGCTTGGTCAACTCGATTAGCGAATCTTGGGTAGTATATAAATGTTGGATCTATACTGTACTGAATATACTCGAGTAATACCAATCACTAAAATTTTATTCGTGTGCAAGTCCAGAAAGGGGTGAAAGGTGGACGGAGTGGTGTGAAGTGGCGATTCTACATGGACATGAAAGTAGATGGAGTGTCAACTACTTGAATTACTTATTGATCGAGTGTTTGCCAGTGCTCAATATCTTTAATGATTGACATATCGATTTTTTTATGATGTGCTTATATAATACCTCTTGTTTATGTTTCTTGTTGACTTAAATATGTAAAATAATTGTTTTCTTAAATTGCATGTCTTTCTTAGACCTCATTGGGCGCAAGCTCATACCTTTCCTTTTGTTTTCCTTAGCAGGATTGGTTCGTGATTCGGGGAATTTGTGAGAACTCGAAAATTTTCATGTGTTATTTAAAATTGAGTGCATGTCACACTTTATTTTCTTTTTGTTATTGAATGATTTATATGTCTAAATTGTTCCTTTAATAAATGAGTGAATCGATATACATCTTTGGAGAATTATATCATTTACACCATAAACCATTAGTATTATTTAAAATATGTTGTAGTATTAGAAAAAAAGAAAAGAAAGAAAAGAAAACGTGGAAGATACTTGCCTTCACACGTGTCCAAGCATTACTAATATCTAGTGGAGGAACTAATGGAAGAATCAAAGCTAGTGCTTCATTCTTAGTTGGCTGAGAGAAAACAAGAAAGGAAAACAAACCACGTTCCATTCACTTCCTCTTGGCTAAAACTGAGAAACAACAAGAAGGAAAAACAGAAAACCTCTCTTACCTACTCCAACCTTGAACACCAGCCAAGAAACAAGAGAAACTCCAGCTCATTTAACCAAGGAATCGAGAGAGAGAAACAAATGAAAACCAGAAATCTTGTTCCAGTCTAAAACCGTGAAGAGACAATAGGTATTAACTAAGCTCTTCTTCATTTTCCTGCTATGCTTGGTTAATAATGCCTTAGGATGAACTAGAACTGAGAAAAGAAGGAATTCACTGATAAAAGTTCTTCAAAGCTAGAAAATTCTGTTCAAAGTTACTGCATGCTACCCGCTGATGAAAAGATGCAACTTTTGGGTCATTTCTCCAAAATCTGTTAGATTATGTCTTCATGCATTATATATGTTTCATAGTTTACATATCTTGACATGCTTGCAGTACTTGATCTGAACTCAAGTGGAATGAGTGTAAAATATGAAGAAACTTTGCTAAATTTCTGTTTGGACACTACATGAAGGACCAATAGGATGAAGCTGGAAATTTCCAACTTTATCTCCAGAAAATTTTGTTAGTTTAGTTAAAAACTCACTTCATATAACTGCCATCTTCCTAATCCAGTCATGCATGTGTTATTTGAGGAGTTAAAAGCAAGAAAAGATTGACTTTAAAGCAATCTCAAAAGCTGAAATTTTGTAGACAGCAAATCGGGAGGGAAAAGCTGCAATTTTTGGCTGAATTTTTTGGAAAATGCATGAATATTACTTCACTCTATGTTATAATCATGTTGGTAGGTGATTTAAGATTGACAGAAAGTGAGAAGGTTGGACTTATGAGCCTGGAATTTGAGTAGTCAAAGTTGAACGGCTGCAGGAAATTTCCAGCCTAGCCGATAGTGATCCTTTGATTTTGAGTGAATATTTTGGTGAAATCTAGCTAGAAAAGCATGTAATATGCTCAATACAATCCTTAATTAGTGCTGCCTGCTAGTTTTTCTTGGTCAAAATTCAATTAATGGGCTGAAAAGGCTATACAAGGACTGCATGGCTCTGAGACAACTGTTAGCTTGTTTCGATGGAAGTCTAGCTGGAATTCTTATTTTGAAACTGAAATTGCTGAAAAGTGTTACTGGATTTTGAAGCTGCATGCCCTCCTTTTGGCATTTATGTGATTGAATGTTGGATTAAGTTGATAACTTGGTAGATTGAATAAAATCTCTGAAGATGCATGGCTGGAATTTTAGTTTTGAAACCCGAATGACTGGTTGTGTTCACCCAAGCTTAACTTCCATCTTGTGAACTGAATTGATGCATATATGGTTAAAACTGTTTGGACAGATTGGGGGGAGTTGAGGAGCTCAAATTGTTTTCTCAAAATTTTAGGAGATTTTAATCAGACTTTGAACTAAGAACAACCTATAAAGAATAACGATAAAATGTAGATTGGATTTTAGGAGATTTGAACAAAGGAAATAATGAACTTTAGATGGAAAACATGAACACTCTATGCTGGAAATTCTGTTTTGAGTAAACCTAAAACTAGTTCTTGGATTTTATGTTATAACTTTGAACACTAGGATAGAAATTTAACCAAAACTGACCAAATACCCCCTTTTTACACTATCTTATAAGAGTTTTACTCGTAAAATGATCCTCATGACTTAAACTCCAGCCTATATAATAAAATGTAGGTCATTCTTACCACTTAACCACTTAAATCCTTAATTTCACCAATTAAAAATACTCAAGCATCACTTTTGGGAATTTAACAAGCAGTCTAATAAGTGACAAATATCTCAGGAGCCAAGGGTGAATCAAAAGAGGGTCCGAGCACCGAAGAGTAATTTCAAAACTACGTGGTGAGTGTTTCCGAATTTGTGTGTTTAATTGTTTATGTTTATTTAAGTGAAATTATGTGATAAACGTGTTTCTTATGTGATAAATGTGCTTACTGCTAGTGATTCATTGTAAAGTGTATCTCAATTGTCCCTCACCTTCTAAGTCGATGGTGTAACTTTATCGCACTCGGTTTGGTTGAGGTTGAAGGTTGATAATTGACTAAATGTTACTAGAAGTGTGCATGAATGTAAGCCGTACTTTACCGCATCGGTTGAACTGGGCCCCCAAAACCCTTTGTTTAACTGACTATTCGAGCCAGCAAAGGGCTTGGTCGGATAGGACGGAAGTTTTGGGTAAATGTTTCGGTATACTCGAGTATTACCCTGAAGTTGGGAGATTATTGAATGTAGGGGATTGTTTATTGTTTTGGAGGACATAAGGAGGTGAATTGGTGGAGTGTGCAATGATATTGAAATGAATGTCTCACGACACTGAAATGAATGTACAATGATACTGAAATGACTCCCAGGAGGAGTTTGTATCCTTTTGAAAGTGATTGTACAGTGAAATGTGCACTACTTGCTTAATTCTACTGATTTAAGTGTTTATTAAATGTTACTTGCTCAGCAAACCTCACTGAGATTTAGGTTCAACCCTTTAGTTTTGTTTTCTTTACAGGAGTTGGTGGTCGGGGAACGAACGAGGGAGCTTAGGGAGTTAACATGAGTCGTTTGTGATTGTAAATTATCTAGAATCATATCACGGCTGAAGTTTTGTATTAAACTTGGTATTGTAAAAGATTTGAAGGTGTGGTTTGAGTATACCACAATGTTATCTCTGAAGTTAATGTAAGATTAATGAGAGTTTTCAAATGTTATCTCTGAAGTTATGTGAAATTAATGAGTCCTGGCGAGAGTCAGGCAGACGATCCACTAACTTTTAGGGTACACCCTAGAAGGAGGTGGGGTCGTCACAGAATTAGCACTTAATTTTTGTTTTAATTAGACTAAGTGATTAGGGTACTACATTATTTTGAAAGTGAATTGTAAGCCTAAACTCTCTTTTGTATTTTAAATTGTTTCGACAGACAACTGTATGTATTAGTTGTATTTAGCGTATTTTGTGGTGAGAATTAGATATTGAGTTTGATTTTATGGTTTGTTAACGAGTCTCGACGAGAGTTGGACAGGCGGCCTGCTGATATCTTAGGGTACGCCCTTGAGAGAAGTGGGGTCGTCACAGTTGGTATCAGAGTCTAGGTTTCGGAGTAATCTGGGCCGAATAGGGAATCCTATAGATATGAAGTAATAGGAGTGCTCGAATGACTTTGTTAAGTTGGGAATTGTTTAAGTATTGACTTTTAAGTGCTAAGGTTTAAACTTGGTAGGTAAGTCTAAGTTTCTTCTTCTGTTGTCATATAGGACATGGAAGGAGGGAACAATGGTAATGAGGATCCAGTAAGGCCACATCGAATCATTACTTATCGAGAAAGACCAGGGGGAGCTCTCCGGCGTTGGGGACCTGGGCGTCGGATTCGGCCCTGTGATTATTGGAGGATCTACTCGTATCCTGACCAAGTAGCCCTAGCTGTAGATGATGAGAGGAGGAGATTAGCTGGAGCCAACCGTCTGGCTCAGATTGAGATTCAGAGGATGAGAGGCATCATGAGGATGCAGGTTGATAGGATTCAGGAGCTCCGGTAGGATATACTGATGGAGCAGAAGAGAACGAATGCTTTTAGAGAGCAGTTGCAAGCAGTTAATGGCCGCCTCACTAGGGTGGTTAGAGAGGTTAGGAACTGGATGGGGATATCATTGACGAGTGTGGAACGCTACTCTAGTGGGTGATTGGCGCTAAATGCACCTGTGGAGGGTCAGGACGACGGAGCCCCTAGAGAGGGAGATGCAGCTAGTTCTACTCATGAGAGAGAGTCTGTTGGCTCTGTTATGGATTAGGATAGCGCACTTTGAAAGTCCTTCCTTTTTGTGTATAGGGAATAGTCGATAGATATGATTCTTTTGATATTTTTTGTGCTCTTGATGAGGCTTGGATGCTGTATTTTGTATACTCTGGCCTATTTCCTCTGACTTGAAAAATCTTATGAAATCTTTTTGGTCTGATGTATATGTTTATGACTTGTTATCGTGAATGAATGTTTATTTTATTTTTAATCGGTGTTATAGCTTGTACATGTAGTTAAATTTTGTTTATGTATGTTTAGACTTGCATTAAAATCATGGATGGTTGAGGTCAAGGTTGAGGTCGTGGTCGAGGATGAAAACAACCCCAAGAGCAAATGGGTGACCAAGGATCTGTAGTTGATCAAAATCGAGGGCCAAGGGCTAAAGTAGGTGACCAAGTGGCTACGACCATCAATCGAATGACTGACTTCTTGGAGAGGATAGTGGATAGGCAGGATCAAGAACCCATGATTCAACTTGAGGGTCTTGAGAAAGGAGTAGACAGAGTTTTAGAACAATTCCAAAATTTTTTTTCACCTAAGTTCTTAGGAGGGCCTGACCCTGAAATAGCTGAGAGTTAGCTCGAAAGGATGATCGATATCTTTGCTGTCTTAAATTACACTGAAGAGCGGCAAGTGTCCTTTGCCGTTTTCCAATTTGAGGGAGCAGCTCGATCATGGTGGAATGTTGTGAGAATTAAGTGGGAGAGCCCCTTGAATTTGGGCAAATTTCGTGAGAGAGTTTAACGAGAAGTATCTTTCTCCTTTGATTTAAGAGAAAAGAGAGGATGACTTTATAAGACTCCGACAAGGCAATTTAAGTGTAGCAGAATATGAGACTCAATTTATTAGACTTTCAAAATTTGCTTCGGAATTGATCATGATTGAGCAGAAAAGGATAAGGAGATTTGTATAAGGGCTAAATGTAGAGATCCAGGAGGCTCTAGTAGCAGCTCAGATTGATACTTTCGTCAAGGCATTAGAAAAGGCTCAGAGGGTCGAGAGTGCAAGGGTTCAAGTCAAAACCTTTCAAGCGAGAAAAAGGAATATATCGAGTGGCACATTAGGGCAAACCAGTAAGAGCATGCCACCTTCTAAGGCTGGCAGAGGGACCAGTGGAGTTAGAATGTTAGAGCCACCTAGAGTAACTCCAACGAGAAGAGGCCAAAGTGGTCCGGAACAGTCAAAGATACCTCACAAGGAGGCTAGGGAGTAACCTCTCATGCACCTTATGGTTATTGTGGAAAATTGGGTCATCTTGAGAGCAATTTTTGGAGAAAAGGAAAAAAGTGTTTATGCTATGAAAATGCCGAGCATCAGATTTCTAGTTGCCCGCTCATATTTTCAGAAGGAAGTAACACTCAACGATCAGATAAACCTACTACTAAGCCAACGAGTTCAGAAAGGAGTAGATCTAAAGTGCCGACTAGGGTTTATGCTTTGGATTATCAACAAATCCCTAACTCGATTGAGATTATAGAAGGTATGATCCTTGTATTCCATCGCTTAGCTAAGGTTTTAATAGACCCTAGTGCGACTCATTCATTTATGAAATCTAATTTTATGAGTGTGGTAGATGTAAAACCTGCTAAATTGCCTTATGATTTAGAAGTTAGAACACCCACGGGGGATAAATGCTTGACTTCTAATTTGGTGTATAGAAATTACGAGATTTGGGTTGGGGAGCGTAAGTTGTTGGCTAACTTAATAAGTTTACCGATTAAGGGATATGACAATCATTTTGAGGATGGATTGGCTAGTTCAATATCATGCTCGATTGGATTGTAAGATGAAAGTTGTGAAATTGTGCATTTCGGAGGAAGCAATACTAAGGCTGGACATGAGAGGAAAGTTAGCCTCGTGAACTCTTATTTCAGGGATTTGAGTTAGGAAATTGCTAAGTAAAGGAGTTCGAAGGTACCTAGCCTTCCTAATTAATACCCTAAGGGAACAAGTAAAGTTGGAAGATGTACCAGTAGTGAAAGATTTTTCCGACATTTTTTCTAAGTAGTTGGTCTCGTTACCACCTGAGAGAGACGTGGAGTTTAAGATCGACTTGTTGTCAGGGACTGCGCCTATTTCTAAAACTCCTTATAGGATGGCACCAGTTGAATTGAAAGAATTGAACTTGCAATTGAGCGAGAATTTATACGTGAGAGTGATTCACCTTGGAGAGTTCCAGTCTTATTTGTTAAGAAGAAAAACAGGAGTTTGAGGCTGTGCATCGATTATCGAGGATTGAATGATATTACTATTAAGAATAAATATCTTTACCTCACATAGATGAATTGTTTGATTAATTACAAGAAGTTGTAGTGTTTTCTACGTTGGATCTTAGACAAGTATACTATCAACCAAGGATTAAAGAAGAGGATATACCCAAAATTACTTTTAATTCCAGATACGGGCATTTCGAATTTTAGTGATGCCTTTTGGATTGACTAATGCCCCAGTAGCTTTTATGGATTTAATGCATCGGATTTTTAAACCTTATTTGGATCAGTTTGTATTGATCTTTATTGATAATATTTTGGTATACTCGAAAACAAAGGAAGACTATGAATATCATCTGAGAATAGTACAGCAAACCCTAAGGGAACATTAGTTATATGCTAAATTTAGCAAGTGCGAGTTTTGGTTGGATGAGATATCCTTCCTTGGGCATATAATTTCTAAGGATGAAATAACTGTGGACCCAGTAAAGGTGGAGGTGGTATCTAAGTGGAAGCAACCAGAAAATTCCACCGAGATTCGTAGTTTCTTGGGTTTAGCAGATTACTACCGTTGATTTATCCCAAATTTTTCTAAGATTGCCAGGCCATTGTATGAGTTAACCAAGAAAAATACCAAGTTTCTTTGGGGTGCCAAGTGTGAGGCTAGTTTTCATGAATTGAAGAAGCAGTTGACTAGTGCATCGATTTTGACTTTGTCAAGTGGGAAAGATGGTTTCACAGTGTATATAGATGCATCAAAAGAAGAGTTAGGAGGTGTATTGATGCAAAAAGGAAAAATAATAGCTTATGCCTCCAAAAAATTGAAATCTCAAGAGCAAAATTATCCGACTCATGATTTGGAGTTAACCGCGGTGATTTTCACCCTCAAGAAGTGGAGGCATTATTTATATGGAGTGACCTTTGAGGTGTATACAAACCAAAAAAGTCTTAAGTATTTGTTTTCCCAAAAAAAGTTGAATTTGAGGCAACGTTGTTGGACGGAAATTTTGGAAAACTATAATGCTACTATTAATTATCACCCGAGAAGACTAATGTAGTAGCAGATGCACAAAATTGAAAATTTCAGATAGCCGAGTTTATTGTGACGACCCCACTTCTCCTTAGCGTGAACTCTAGGATTTCGGCGAGACGCCTGCCTAACTCTCGTTAGGACTCATTACGAGCCAATTATATAACTTAGAACTATCCAACCAACCAGTTACTAATATATAGAAGAAGTTACTTCCTTCAAAATGTCACTCATTAACTACACCATAATATTTCAAAATTACATCAAGTGTCCCAAATTACAACTATCAAAAGATCAGTTAAATCATTTACATCCATAGTTAGACCAAAATATAGTCAAGGCCAGCGTTTTCAAAAATCTCTCCACTTTAAAATCCTATTAAGGAAATCAAACTTAAAGAAGTGAGCTAATGCTCAATGAGACCAAGAAAGACAGGCAAGCAAACAAGTACAACTAGTATTGATAAAGTGTAAATCAAGAAAGGCAGCAAGGATATTGACGTAAAATTCACAAGAGAAACAAAAACACTATCAATAAAGGATACAGAAACTCTCATGAGCTAAATCCACAATTCATACTACGCCGGTAACTTTGAACCACGATTTTTCAATGTTGACACTCCGTCAACCAAGCAAGTAACAAGTTCGTAGAATTTGTTTGACACGAATCCCCATCCACCGTTTCACCCTTTACCGGGTCCGCACGTCCACAAGGGTTTTGGTGATATTCGAGTATGCCCATGCAAGAACAAGTATGGTCGATAAGATAACTCTCCAATCGACTTAATTAAGATAAAGGTATTGAGACGGGATGAGAAGCACCTCCCACTCGAATTGAGTATGATACATGCTGCCGCTCAGTACTTACAAGTGAAGCACAAGCACAAGTGCAGGTCACTCAAATTCAAGCAAGTACAAGATTATTCAAGAAATGGAGAACGAGTGTGATAAAATACACCCTTGCCTCATCAAACTCAATATTCAACACATAATACGTGGTATCATTCAAATCAAGATATCAAGAAACATGCAGTTGACACTCACCACAACCAAAAGCAAACAAGCAAGCAAGTCCTTTACGGTTCTGCGCCGGGATTCCCTTCGAAATTCTCTTGGACACCTGAAGCAATTTCAACCAACAATCACCAAATACAAACCGTCTTTAGCCAAATTCCCCCCCCTTTAAACCATCACTCACGTACACCCTAAGTTACTTAACAAACAAGGAGGGAAAATTCATTCACTTAATCATCTAAGGCAATACATCGAGAGGGGTCTAAATCCTTCGAAAACCACCATTCAAAACGAGGGGTTAAAGTCACAAGAGACCCTGTATCCATCCAGAAAGTTCAGCTTTGCGCGACGCTATTTGAAAAATCATATCTTGAGTTCTGTAAGTTTAAAAATTATAAACTTTATACAATTGGAAACTAGATTCAAAGCACTACAATTGTCTCGAAGACACTTTTGTAAGATTCAATCCACAAGTAGGCCAAAATTTGGCCGCAAGTTACAGCTTTACCAAATTTAAGAGCAAATCAGGTTTTGAATTTCAGTCATTTTTGTGAAATTTCTGGCGCTTGTAGAAATTGAGTAAAAATCTGAAACTTATAAGGATGAAAGAATTCTATGTCTAGCTTCAAACGCCACAAACGGAACTCGATTTACATTTTTCTACACCAAGATATCGAGATTTTTTCTAAAGCTAGTTAGCAAGACCTATGAAAATTTTCCAGAAAAACAGGGCAGCAAGAACTCCTCTCTTTCGACTTCTTAGGTCCAAAATTTTTGCTCAACCCACTCACACATTCATAGATTAACATCTAACAAGGATTATTGAGCTAGATTTTACCCTAAAAAGTCAAATCAGGACTGGAAACCAGCTGATCAAATCGGCCGGCACACAGGGAAAGTTTTCAGAACTTTGTCCTCCAACAAATCATATCCAATATGCATCCAATGCATGAGATTTCTACAATAACACAAACCAACATATATCAAGTCTTACAGCATCAAAATCTACCATAACTTGCATCACAAAACATGAAAGATCCTCAAGTCATCTAACCTAAAATTTTTTAGAGTTCAAGAGACCTTTTCATAGCAACCAACATCTACTACTAATTCTTGCATGGAATCGAAGATCAAGTAGAGTGGAGTTAATTATCTCTTCCAAGCTTTTTCAACCCTAGTTAAGTCCAAGCTTTGCACCACCAAATCCACCAAGAACCACCACAAGACAAGGCCTTTCTTCAAACTTGAACAACTTCCAAAGGTGAGTGAAGATTTGGGAGATTTTAGAGCAAGATTTTGTAGTTGGAGAAGGAGTTTTTTCTTCCCCTTTTTCGCAGCCTCAAGGTTCGGCCAAGGAGAGAAAGAAGAAGGGAAGATGAAGGTTTGGATGATGATTTGAAATGAAATGAAAGTTGGCACCTTAGTTGTTTAAGAAGTCAACTAGAAATAGTTGTAAATAGTGCCATGCAGTCACTAGTTTTTCTCTTGTTTCTTGCTCTTAAATACTCCCTCCGTTCCAAAATTATGTCATCTTACTAAAAATGGATAAATAAATTTAGTGTTTTTCCAAGCATTGCCCTTTGTTCACATGGTCAGGAGAGGTTTTAATAATTGTTGTGGGTTCCAAATGATACATCCCATCTTTACCAAGATTGCTAGAATAGGGGAGCGTCCTTTGCACGGAACTATAATAACTAAGCGTGAAACTATGTACACTTCAAATAGTTATCAATAGATTACCAAAGCAATTAAAGGCCCACAATTGCATTCATTCTTTCATCGTAAACTGGCTACAAATAGGGATACGAAAGGAAACCAAGCAAAATTAGGTGACTGTTGATAAAAAACACGGTTTCCAAAGAGCGTCAAACTTATTGGGACGGAGGGAGTACTAATCTCCCAAGATAGTTTCTCTTACTCCACTAATACTCACTCCTACTTGTCCGAGATTAACTCCCCAAGTCACCAATTAATTGCGCCGATGCAACTTTTGCAAAAAAAATTTTTTTGACGCGTAAGCGATGAAGATATGAGTTAAGTAAATTCATGCTAAAATGATAAAATTTAAATGACATACCAATGCAAATGATTTAAAATAGATGAAATTAAAAATAAAAGTGCGAGTTCTCACATCCTCTCCCCCTTAAAAGGAATTTCGTCCACGAAATTCATACATTGATTCGAAAATAAGTTTGGATATTTCTTTCGAATCTCTTCTTCTACCTCCCAAGTTGCTTTCCTCTATTTCATGATTCTTCCATAAGATTTTTACCAAAGGGATTTACTTATTTCTCAATTCTTTCACTTTTCGGTCCAGAAACTCCACTGGTTTCTCCTCATAGGTTAATGTCTCATCAATATCAATATTCTCTGGCTGCAGTACATAGGATGGATCTGGATGGTATTTCTTGAGCCTAGATACATGAAAAATGTTATAGATTCGAGACAAACTTGGTAGTAACACTAATCTATAGGCCACGTTCCCCACAAGTTGGAGAATTTTATACGGTCCTATAAATCTTGGTTGCAACATCTTTTCTCTTCCTGCCATCAAACTTGCTTTTAAGGGAGTGATTTTAAGAAAACTTGGTCTCCAAATCTTTCCTTCAATTATCTGCTTAACTCTTTTGGTGGCTTTGAGCCGCTTGAATCCTTTAACGTATCAAGTTAACCTTTTCAATCCATGGTACTGTATTTGGGACTAAAATATTTCTTTTTCCTGTTTCATCCCAACAAATCGGAGATCGACACTTTCGGTTATAAAGAGTCTCATAAGGAGCCATTTGAATAGATGAGTGAATGTTATTGTTATAAGCAAACTCCACAATGTTAAGTACTGACTCCAACTTTCTCCAAAATTTAAAATACACGATCTTAGCATGTTCTCAAGAGTTTGAATTGTTCTCTCCGACTGTCCATCTGTCTGGGGGTGGTAGGTAGTATTAAAGCTCAGTTTAGTTCCTAACATCTCTTGCATCTTTCGCCAGAATCGAGATACAAATCAAGAATCTCGATTGAACACTATACTTACTGGTATCCCATGTAACCTTATAATTTCATCCAAATTACAACTTGACTAGTTTCTCCAAAGAGTACTTCATACTAATCGGCAGAAAATGAGCAGACTTGGTCAATCTATCTACTATCACCCAAATGGCGTTGTGACCTCTTTGTGTTCTTGGTAGTCCAGATCCAAAATCAAACGCCATTTAGAATCGCCATGTACATTCACATGTAGAATCGCCACTTTCACGGACATTCACATGAAAGCCTAGTTCGACGAATTGGATTCGACTACCAAAGAGGGCCCGCCAAACTCTTTCAATAACGAATCACTGGAAGGTGTCTCGAAGATAGTTCATTTCCACCATTTCCTTCCATGACCTACAATTACAATTAGAAGTTTAGACAAATCTAAATACTTAATACACTAGATCCTAATACTTCATACTATCACATATACTTTTCACAATATCAAGACTCCTAATTTGTCCAGACTAGTTCAAACCTAAACTCTGATATCACCTGTGACGACCCTACTTCTCCTTAGGGCGAAACCTAGGATTTCGGCGAGCCGCTTGCCTAGTTCTCATTAGGATTCACTACGGGCCAAATATATAATTTAGAACTACCCAACCAACCAGTTACTAATATATAGAAGAAGTCATTTCCTTCAAAATATCACTCATTAACTACACCATAATATTCCAAAATTACATCAAGTGTCCCAAATTACAACTGTCAAAAGATCAGTTAAATCATTTACATCCATAGTTAGACCAAAATACAGTCAAGGCCAGCGTCTTCAAAAATCTCTCCACTTCAAAATCCTGTTAAGAAAATCAAACTTAAAGGAGTGAGTTAACTCTCAGTAAGACCAAGAAAAACAGGCAAGTAA
The DNA here is from genome assembly GCA_023065735.1 of Coffea humblotiana. Classification (NCBI taxonomy): domain Eukaryota; kingdom Viridiplantae; phylum Streptophyta; class Magnoliopsida; order Gentianales; family Rubiaceae; genus Coffea; species Coffea humblotiana. The sequence goes on along the minus strand of CM041210.1, from coordinate 18,120,479 downwards.
ACAAGTACAACTAGCATTGATAAAGTGTAAATCAAAAAAGGCAGCAAGGATATTGACGTAAAAATTCACAAGAGAAACAAAAGCACTATCAATAAAGGATACAGAAACTCTCAGGAGCTAAATCCACAATTCATGCTACGCCGGTACCTTTGAACCACGATTTTTCAATGTTGACGCTCCCTCAACCAAGCAAGTAACAAGTCCGTAGAATTTATGTGACACGAATCTCCATCCACCGTTTCACCCTCTATTGGGCCCGCACGTTCACAAGGATTTTGGTGATATTCGAGTATGCCCATGCAAGAACAAGTATGGTCGATAAGATAAATCTCTAATCGACTTAATTAAGATAAAGGTATTGAGACGGGATGAGAAGCACCTCTCACTCGAATTGAGTATGGTACATGCTGCCGCTCAGTACTTACAAGTGAAGTACAAGCACAAGTACAGGTCAATCAAATTCAAGCAAGTACAAGATTATTCAAGAAATGGAGAACGAGTGTGATAAAATACACCCTTGCCTCATCAAACTCAATATTCAACACGTAATACGTGGTATCATTCAAATCAAGATATCAAGAAACATGCAGTTGACACTCACCACAACCAAAAGCAAACGAGAAAGCAAGTTCTTTGCGGTTCCGCGCTGGAATTCCCTTCGAAATTCTCTTGGACACCTGAAGCAATTTCAACCAGTAATCACCAAATGCAAACCATCTTTAGCCAAATCCCACCCCTTTTAAACCATCACTCACGTTACACCCTAAATTACTTAGCACACAAAGAGGAAAAATTCATTCACTTAATCATCTAAGGCAATACATCGAGAGAGGTCTAAATCTTCAAAAACCACCATTCAAAAGGAGGGGTTAAAGTCACAAGAGACCCTGTGTCCATCCATGAAATCAAACTTAAAACGGACTAACAATTTCAAAGGAAAGTTGGAAGTTCTTAAAAGAACATTTTTGGTTTGAAACCAGAAAATTCAGCTTTGCGCGACACTATTTGAAAAATCATATCTTGAGTTCCGTAAGTCCAAAAATCACAAAATTTATACAGTTGGAAACTAGATTCAAAGCACTACAATTGTCTCAAAACCACTTTTGTAAGATTCAATCTACATGTAGATCAAATTTTAGCTTCAAGTTACAGCTTTACCAAGTTTAAGAGCAAATCAGGTTTTGAATTTCAGTCAATTTTGTGAAATTTCTGGTGCTTGTAGAAATTGAGTAAAAATTTGAAACATACAAGGATGAAAGAAGTCTATGTCTAGCTTCAAACGCCATAAAAGAAACTCCATTTGGATTTTTCTACACCAAGATATCGAAATTTTTCTAAAACTGGTCAGCAAGACCTGCGAAAATTTTCCAAAAAAACAGGGCAGCAAGAACTCCTCTCTTTCGACTTCATAAGTCCAAAATTTTTGCTCAACCCACTCACACATTCATAGATTAACATCTAATAAAGATTATTGAGTTAGATTTTACCCTAAAAATTCAAAATCAGGACTGGAAACCAGCTGATCAAATCGGCCAGTACACAGGGAAAATTTTCAGAACTTTGTCCTCTAATAAATCACATCCAATATTCATCCAATGCATGAGATTTCCACAATAACACAAACCAACATATATCAAGTCTTATAGCATCAAAATCTACCATAACGTCTATCACAAAACATGAAAGATCCTCAAGTTATCTAGCCTAAAATTTTTGAGGGTTCAAGAAACCTTTTCATAGCAACCAACATCTACTACTAATTCTTGCATGGAATCAAAGATCAAGTAGAGTGGAGTTAATTATCTCTTCCAAACTTCTTCAACCCTAGTTAAGTCCAAGTTTTGCACTGCCAAATCCACCAAGAACCACCACAAGACAAGGCCTTTCTTCAAACTTGAACAACTTCCAAAGGTGAGTGAAGATTTGGGAGATTTTGGAGTAAGATGTTGTAGTTGGGAGAAGGAGTTTTTTCTTCCCCTCTTTTGCAACCTCAAGGTTCGGCCAAGGAGAGACAGAAGAGGGAAGATGAAGGTTTGGATGATGATTTGAAATGAAATGAAAGTTGGCACTTTAGTTGTTTAAGAAGTCAACTTGGAATAGTTGCAAATAGTGCCATGTACTCGCTAGTTTTTCCCTTGTTTCTTGCTCCTAAATACTAATCTCCAAAAGATAGTTTCTCTTACTCCACTAATACTCACTCTTACTAGTTCGAAATTAACTCCCCAAGTCACCAATTAATCGCGCCTGTGCGACTTTTGCAAAAAAAATTTATTTTTGACACATAACGATAAAGATATAAGTTAAGTAATGTTCATACTAAAATGATAAAATTTAAATGACATGCCAATGAAAATGATTTAAAATAAATGAAATTAAGAATAAAAGTACGAGTTTTCACATCCTCTCCCCCTTAAAAGGAATTTCGTCCACAAAATTCATACCTTGATTCGAAAATAGGTCTGGATATTTCTTTCGAATCTCTTCTTCTACCTCCCAAGTTGCTTCCTCTATTCCATGATTTTTTCCATAGGACTTTTACTCAAGTGATTTGTTTATTTCTCAGTTCTTTCAATTTTCGGTCCAGAAGCTCCACTGGTTTCTCCTCATAGGGTTAATGTCTCATCAATCTCAATATTCTCTGGTTGCAGTACATGGGATGGATCTGGATGGTATTTCTTGAGTATAGATACATGAAAAATATTATGAATTCGGGACAAACTTATTGGTAGCTCTAATCTATAGGTCACGTTCCCCACACGTTGGAAATTTTATAGGGTCCTACAAATCTTGGTTGTAATTTCTTTTCTCTTCTTGCCATCAAACTTGCTTTTAAGGGAGTGAGCTTAAGGAAAACTTGGTTTCCAACTGTAAATTTCAAATTTTTCTTTCGATTATCTGCGTAACTCTTTTGGCAGCTCTGAGCTGCTTGAATCCTTTGATGTATCAAGTTAACCTTTTCGTACGCCTTTTCAATCTATGGTACTGTATTTGGGTCTAAAATATTTCTTTTTCCTGTTTCATCCCAACAAATCGGAGATCGACACTTTCGGTTATAAAGAGTCTGATAAGGAGCCATTTGAATAGATGAGTGAATGTTATTGTTATAAGCAAACTCCACAATGTTAAGTACTGACTCCAACTTTCTCCAAAATTTAAAATACACGATCTTAGCATGTTCTCAAGAGTTTGAATTGTTCTCTCCGACTGTCCATCTGTCTGGGGGTGGTAGGTAGTATTAAAGCTCAGTTTAGTTCCTAACATCTCTTGCATCTTTCGCCAGAATCGAGATACAAATCAAGAATCTCGATTGAACACTATACTTACTGGTATCCCATGTAACCTTATAATTTCATCCAAATACAGTTTGGTTAACTTCTCCAAAGAGTACTTCATACTAATCGACAGAAAATGAGCAAACTCGGTCAATCTATCCACTATCATCGAAATGACGTCGTGACCTCTTTGTAATCTTGGTAGTCCAGATCCAAAATTCATGATGATATTTTTTCATTTCCACTCAGGTATCTCCAAAGGTTGGAATAGACTAGAGGGTTTCTGATGTTCAGGTTTAATTTGCTGGCAAATCAAACGAGTCTGGACAAATCGGGCAATTTCATTCTTCATATTCACCCACCAATAAAGACTATTCAAATCCTGGTATATTTTATTTCCTCCGGAATACACCATTTATTTGGAACGATGAGTTTCTTCTAAAATTTTCCCTTTTAGTCCTTCATCTTTTGTTACTACTATACGATTTCGGAATCTTAGTACTTCATTAGATCCCAAATTAAAATCCGACGTTTCCCCCTTGTGAACATTCACTAACCACTTTTGTACCTCAAGATCTTTTTTCTGTGCTTCCTTGATATGATCTAATAAGGTATATCTCACTACAGTGTTTCCAAAAATCACTTTTCTTTGTTCAAGACGAGGGTCACAAACACTACTTTCTTCTAACAGGTGCAATGTTTTTAATAAATCCAGCCACTTACACTTTACGACTTAAAGCATCAGCTAACACATTAACTTTACTCGGGTGGTAACTAATCGTACAGTCATAATCTTCTAAAAATTTCACCCATCAACGTTGTCACAAGTTCAACTTTTTTTAGAAAAAAAGTATTTAAGATTCTTGTGATCGGTAAAGACCTCAAATATCACCCCATATAGGTAAAGTCTCCACTTCTTCAACGAAAACACTACTACCACCAATTCCAAATCGTGAGTCGGATAATTTCTCTCATGAAATTTTACCTTTCGAGAGGCATACGAAATCACCTTTTCATTTTGCATTAACACATACCCAAGCCTTTTTTTGAAGCATCTGTATAAACCACAAAACTATTTTTTTCACTAGATAAGGCTAAAACAGGTGCTCTTGTCAATCGTCTCTTTAGTTCTTGAAAACTTTACTCACATTTAGAACTCCACATGAACTTTTCACTTTTTTAGTCAACTCGGTTAAGGGTCCCGCAATCTTAGAAAAATTCTTGATAGACCCACGGTAATATCTTTCTAACCCTAAGAAATTTTGAATTTTAGTAGGGTTTTTCGGTTGTTTCCACTTAGAAACTGCTTCTATTTTGGCCGGATCCACCTTAATTCCTTTCTTGGAGATTATATGACCTAGAAAAGTTACTTCTTTCAATCAGAACTCTCATTTGTTGAACTTAGCGTATAGTTGATATTTTCTCAAAGTTTGTAAGACAATCTTCAAATGTTTCTCATGATCTTTCAAAGTTTTAGAGTACACCAGTATATCATCAATGAACACCACCACAAATTGATCTAGATAAACTTTAAAGATTCGGTGCATTAAATCCATGAAAGCTACAGGAGCATTAGTTAACCCAAACGGCATCATGGTAAATGCAAAGTGCCCATATTTGAATTAAAGGCAATTTTATGTATATCCATTTCCAAAATCCTCAATTGATAAAAACCCTGCCTGAGATCCAATTTTGAAAATACTACCGCCCCTTGCAATTGGTTGAACAATTTATCAATGTGGGACAAAGAGTACTTGTTTTTAACGGTGACATCATTCAAGTCTCGGTAATCTATACACATTTTCAAGCTCTCATCTTTTTTCTTAACAAATAATACTGGAGCTCCCACGGAAAATGACTTTCTCTAATAAAGTCTCGCTCTAGTAAATCCTGCAATTGCAACTCAACTTTTTCAATTCAGTTGGAGCCATTCTATAAGGTGTTTTAGAGATAGGTGCTACCCTTGAAACCACATCAATTTTAAATGCTATATCCCTTTCAGGCAGCAATGACTCTAGTTTCTCGAAAAAAACGTCTGGGTATTCCTTTACCACTGGCATATCTTCCAACCTCACCTTATTTCCAGGAGTGTTTATAAGAAAGGTAAATATCCTTGACCTCCCTTACTCAACAACTTTCGAGTTCAAATTTCTGAAATAAGAGTAGACGAGGCTAGTCTACCTCTTGCCTCCAATTTTAGGATTGCCTCTCCCGAAATACGTAACTCTACCGTTTTCATCTTACAATTCATCTGAGCGTGGTAGCAAGCTAACCAATCCATACCTAGAATAACATCATACCTCTTAATGGATAGACCTATCAAATCGGCCAATAACTTTCGCTCTCTAACCCATACCTCATAATTTCTATATATCAAATTAGCAATCAAATTTTGATCTCCCATAGGCGTTTTCACTTCCAAATCATAGAATAATTTAATTGGTTTCACATCTACTCCACTCACGAATTTAGGGTTTACAAAAGAATGTGTCGCACCAGGGTCAATTAAGATCTTAGTTAGGCGATGGTAAATAGGAATCGTATCTTCAATGACCTCAGTGGAATCGGAAACCTGCTGATGGTCTTAGGCGAAAACCCTAGCCGGCACTCTCGGTCGATTTCTTCCTACACTAGATTGCTTGGATGTAGACTTGTTTGGCTGTTGAGTACTGCCTCCTTCCTTCGATATACTTGGACATTTCGAGATCTGATGCTCAGCGCTGCCACAATGCAAGCACTTTCCTGATTTTCTTCAGTACTCATTCTCTGTGTGATTTGGCTTACCACAATATCCACAAATAACTTGAGAAACTACAGTTTGACCACTTTGAGGTGTCTCTCTCGATTGACCTCGTCCACTGTAGGCTCCCCTGGATGGAGCTCCTCTTGGTGTCCCGAATATCTTTATTCCTCCTGCTCCTCTTTCCATTTTAAGAGGTGGGACATTCTTATCAATTTGTCTAAGAGGGTTATTAGGAGCGCCTCTCTTCCTTACACGAAAATCCCTAACTTACAGTTTTGCACTCTCAACCCGCTGTGCTTTCTCCAAAGCCTCAGTGAAAGTAGAAATTTGGGCTGCCGCTAAACTCTCTTGAATCTCCACATTTAGCCCTTGCACAAACCGCCTTATCCTTTTTCTTTCAGTGGCCACCAACTCCGGAGCAAACTTAGAAAGTTTAGTGAATCGCTCCTCATAATTAGTAACACTAGAAGTTTCCTGTCTTAATTTTATGAAATCATCCTCTCTCTTTTCTTGAATCATGGACGGGAGAAACTGTAAGGACCCAGAAAATTAGGTTGTATTTTATGTATTTTTTGAATGCATTTTCTTTACTTTAAATTATTGCCTTAATTTCCTCGATATTTTTTTATAAGTGAGTCAAGTTTTTAAACCATTTTTCCAGTATAAGTTAGTTCATGTGTCGTTCGTAGCGTATTATGGATGTAGGATCCGCTAGCGCGGTAAGTGCGATAAAATTTTGACGACTAGATGGAGTTTTGCATAAAGGGATGTTATTGTATAAGGTGCTAAGGGATAATTAGAGGTTAGTTAGATAGATTAACCATTGGAAGACAACAAGATGAGGATTAACCCTTGGATGCCATTTGTCCTTGAAGCATTGGACCTTGACTTTGATTTGGACTTGTCTTAACCTTTACTAAACCAATTTTGACCACAATTTTCTTCATTTTCTTACCTCTTGACCGAAATTCATGGAGAGGAAAAATAAGAGAGCAAAGTTCATCTTCAACTCCAACTTCATGCTTGAATCTTGAGTTTCAATCCACAAGCTTGCAAAATACTCCATAAAAGTGGTTCACTAAGGAAGATTAGGGGCTTAAGTGGAGGGATTTTTGGAGGAAAAGCACTAAGCTTCCATATTTCTTGTGGTTCTAAGGTAACTTGCCAAGAAATCTATCTTTGCTTCTAATAATTGTAATTAGTGGCTTATGGTTGTGATTTTTCGTAGTTTTATGCAATATTTCAAGGTTGGAAGTGGTGATATGAAAATTTTCAGTTTTATGGTGAATTTTCTGACCATATATGATGCTTGAGGGTTGTCCATGTTTTGATAGCTTTGTTATGTGAAATATTGAGATTTTATAGGCTAGTTTAACTTGCCAAAAGAAAATTCCAGCTTGTGAGTAGAAATTTCAGCTTAGGGTTTCATTTGCTAGCTTGAGTAGGTGATGGTTATATGCTTGATTTGGTGAGTTGTTGGGTTGATATGTATATGCTTGAGTTGAGGATGTTTTGTGGTAAGAATGAAGCCTTGAATTGGCTGGAAAAACTTAGTAAAAACAAAGGAGGTGCTACTGAAAATTTGTCTGCAGGAAACCTTGGGCAGTCTTAGGAAATCTACTATATCTTGTTGTAGAAAGGTCAGAATTGAGTTCTGTTTGTTGCATTTGAAAAAAGTCAAAGTGCTATCAACTGTGAAAATTTTAGCCTTTTTCTCAATTTCCTTGAATATCTGTGATTTTTCAAAGTTGACTGAAATTGCATACATGTTCTGTCTTTTACTGGATGAAGTAGCAATTTGAGGCTCGAATTTGACTAACTTGTGGACTGAATCTTACAAATGTGTCTTCTAAGAACTTGTAACCCTTTGAATCTATTTTCCACGGTATAAAGTTTATCAATTTTGGACTTAAGAAACGTAAGATATGGGTTTTCAAATAGTGTTGCGCAAAGCTGAGAAATTCTGTTCTCTTAGAACCATTTGTACTTTCATTTCCTACTTTAACTTTGGAGTTGGTCAATCATTTTGGGTATGGTTTATGAGTGGAAGTGAGGTTTAAATGAGAAGACATGAAGTCTTAGAAACCTTACTTTTTTCATGCATTTTGGTTTTGTATTGCTAGCCTTGTAATATAATATGTGACCACAGGACTCAAGAGAGTTCAAGAGGACGAACCAGGGTTAAAGTGAAGTGTTTCCATTGATTGGTGAGTGTACCACTCACATGACGACTTGTTATGACTTGTTGCTTAATTGATTTACTTGTACCTGCAATTTGTGACTTGAATGACTGTACCATCTGTTTATTCTGGACGAGACGAGGGTGTACTTTATCACACTCGTTTCTCTTGCCTGTTTACTGGTTCCTGTATCAATCTGAATCTGTTACTTGTGCCTGATATGATGTCGTTTGGAGGCTTGTATCCAATGACCTTCCTGTTAAATCTAAGCTCAACCTTATTGGAAGTTAATTGAATCGAGCCAACAAGGGGTTTGGTCGAGGAAAATTAACAAGCTATGGGGACCTGTTTCTTTGGAATCTTTGAGTATTGGAGACTCTGGATTCCTGGTATACTCGAGTATTACCACCTCTGTTCCTGTTGAGACGTTCGGACCCGATAAGGGGTATGTTTGGTGGACGGAATTTGGTGTAAAGCAGGTGGACGGAATTTGGTGTAAAGTGGTGCTCTACTGGACTGGTTACTTTACTTGAGAGTTGACGGAATGCCAACTACTACTTGATCAAGCTCTGGTGATGCAAAAGAGGAAATTGGCACTTGAGAGTCATCTGTATCCTTTTACTTCTAGTTTAACTGTGGGGTTCCTTCCTCTTTATTTGATATCTATATCTGATTGATTACATGCGTACTTTAGTGATATCTGACTGCTTGACCTGTTGGTACCTCATTTGGGCGAAAGCTCACCCCGTTATCTTTGTTTTCCTTACAGGGGACAAACTCTGAAACTATGATTTTGAAGATAAGAGTTGAGTTAGTTATAGATATTCTTTTGTTTACGCTCCTCTGTAACAGAAACCCTAATTGTACTTTGATAAATTGCGGATATTCTGACTTGTATTGCTAGTTGAACTGTTGAACCTTCCAATGTATATATATAAGTGTTTAACCCTGTATATTAAGTGTATTTGTTTGAGATGTTACGTTTCTATGGTTTGGTGAACTTTTCTTGTATTCGTTGGAATGATCGGGCGAGTGCGGAACTTGAACAAGGAAAGAAAAGGAATCTGGCTGGAACTACTGCAGGGAATCCGATCGTATATCCGGCCAGATACTTGGCCGGATTGACAGGGGAAGAAGAAAATTTTGTTTTGGCTCACTGCCTTGTATCCGGCCGCCAATCCGGCTGGATATCTGGCCAACTTTTGGCCGGATTCTGACGTGGCATTTGTTCTTTTCGTTCTTCGTTGGAGCGTTTAATCGAAGTTCTATTGCATCGTTTAGTTTAGCTAATTTAGTTTACGACAGTTCGTTTTCTCGAATTTCTTTTGCACGTTTTGTAGGGTTTACTGTGTATCGGCTTAGTAGTCCTGGCGAGAGTTAGGCAGGCGGTCCGCTAACCCTTAGGGTACGCCTAGAGGAAGGTGGGGCTGTCACAGGTGGTATTAGAGTTGTTTCGCGTGGTTTCTGCACGGAGTGAGCTTGGGCCAAGTGGTGTTATGGTCCCGATTATGTGAATAAATGTAAAGGATTAAGTGCTCTTCTTGAGTGTAAGTTGTGAATTATGATAGTGGTAAGCGTAAAATCTTTACCATGAGACTTGAGGTAGATAGATACGTACGTCAGGTAGGAATCTTAAACTGGTTGATTTGCACTTGGGAGCGTACGGCCTGAGTCGTAAATTCTCCTAGTTTTGGATTCTTGTGCTTGAGTACTAAATACTTTTCCTGAGGGAATACTTGTGAATTCGGAAGGAATATAGTCTAGTGTATTATGATGTGAATAGAAATCATAAGTGAATTTGAGATAAGTTATAATGGCAAAGGTCAGAGCACGGAGGATTCTTGTAGTGGACTGGAAATTTAACTGATTGAGGAGATTGGAACGATGAATGCTATCTTGACTAGTCCAATAAATGTTTGGCTAGGGTTTTGACAATTGTGGTGAGATTTGGACTTTAATAGTTGCTGTGAATGTTTAAAGTGTTAGCTTTGCAAACCTATTTCATTTTGGTAGTGTGGTTCACTAGTAAGTATGTATTAAATATAGTAGACATGAACGGATGTTATATACTAAGGAATATATGCCTAGAAGTGTTAAGAGTGAGTTAGAGGAGCATCATATAGATGAGTGATTAGAAACTAAGAAGAAAAGACTTTGCTTGTTTTCAAGGTGTTGGAAGGTATAATCATTAGAAGTTCCTTTTGTTCTTTAATCTTGCGATTAAGTTGTTGGATAACTTGATTTTGATTGATATTATGGAGATTCTTGCGATTTTAGGGTTGACATGATAAATGTCAGCTTTTGTTAAGTTGTAATTTTGATATAGGTTGTCCAATCATATTAGAAGGTGGTTGAGCTTTGATATGCACGTTTACAACTTCAATAAGTGATTTTCTTACTTGAATTTAGAAATTTCAGCTTTGATGTCTTTCAGTTAATCTCTATTTGAATAGACTAGAATACGGCTTGTAATATCTTATGACTTGTGGCTTTGATTGTGCTGGGATTGTTGTGGTTTACACCTTGATTTTCAAGGGGAAAACGACCGAAAATAGAGGGGTACTGCCGAAACTTTTGTATCTAGGGTTAAGTTAACAAGAGGTGGCGTAGTGACGTAATCTTGATTGGGTTTGAGTTGGGAGTTGAAACTTGGAAGAAAACTAGACGGTTTGGTGAATTTTAGTTCTGCCCTGTTTTTGGAATCAACTTGGGCCACGAATTTCTCCATGTTTTAGACTGAATCTGTGACGACCCCACCTTTCCCTAGGGCGTACCCCAGGGTTTGGCGGACCGCCTGCCCAACTCTCGCCAGGACTCGTTCACTCTCTTCAAATAAAATAAAGTACAACCTCAAGAATAAGTGAAATAACAGTTCCCAAACTTGGAACGTGTACTTACATTCATTTTTATCTCAAACATTCATACAATCCCAAATATAACAAAAGTTGTGAATCCAGATACATTCAACCCTAACCGAGCACCAGCGCGAGTACAATCACAAAAATTCAAAAAAACTAGACTACGCTAGTCTGTACCAGTCTCACGCTCTCGCTCGTATCCCCTGCAAGGAAACAAAACTAAAGGAATGAGCTAAAAGCCCAGTGAGGTTCCCAAACACAAATCAAGCAATTGAAACAAGGACATTAGTCATTTATAACAATCAATCGAGAAAACATTCACAATATAAAAGCAATGAAAACACACTCATTAAAAGGATACATGCTCACATGGAGCCATTCGTTCATTCATTCGCCAACCATTTTCCTTATCCCTCCAGTATTTGGAAAACCATTTGCAAGTGAAGACCCCTCCAGTGTTCTTGACATTCATTCATTGATTTCATTTCCCACCACTAGCCAATTCACTGGCTAGTTCTCCACCAACCTTCGTGGTCATACTCAAGTATACCAAACATTATCCCAGGGTCACCAATCGCCCGACCGAGTCCATTTCTGGCTCGAGTCGACTGGCACCGAAGGGCAAGGGCCCAGTTCAGCCAAAGGGCTTACATTCATGCACAAGTAGTATTCAATCATTGAAAATTCACTTTTTGGCTTGGGTCGAGTGTGATAAAGTACACACTCGTCCCTCGAAAATCCATTTAACAACCATTAGAAAGCATTTAACATTCAATCGAATATTCACAACAAGTACATAGTTATTTAATACACAAACATGCAAGAAACACTCACCCTAAACAAGTCACGTTTTATTAAAATTCAGTTCAGGGCTGGCACCTTGGCCACTCTCGAAATATACAGTCAAATATTGTCCACAAAGAGCCAATCATACACAAGTGCAAGCTGCATAACTTATATTTCTATATCAAAGGAAAAGGCATGAAAAGTATAGTAAGTCATTAGGCACGGTGTACGCATAATTTGTAAAAGAAAATGATCAAAACGATTAAGTTCAAAATCAATATGTGCAACTAAAAACCATGTTTTGAATACTTGTTTAGAATATTAGAAATCAGATTTAGAACACTTGAGAAGTACATGTTAAGTCGGACCAAGGAAACGGAAAACAAGAGAAAGGCAACGAGAAACAATGAAGATGGCAGCTATGCCATCCTTTGGTGTTTTGATCCCAACTGAAGCTACACTTATCGGATTGAGGCACATTTTATGGCGTTTCGAAGCTAAGACCTAGACCTACATTTCCTATGAAGACATCGACACCCAGTTCTCGCAATTTCAGAGTCAAAATATTGAAATCTCAGAGAAAATAGAAAGCTGTCGGTTTTACAGGGTATTTGGGCAGTCAGGGGTATTTTAGTCATTTCATAAGATACAGTACTTTGATTGAGCTGAAATGTTCTGGGTAGAAAGCTAACTCAACACCCTACAACTTTCATGTTTTGTCCAAAAGCTGATTCAGTCTAAAACATGGAGAAATTGGCAACCCAAAATGATTGCAAAAATAGGGAAGAACTGAAATTACACTTCTTAAGCTAAAATTTGCATATAACCATCAATACTCAAGCTAGAAAATGAAACCCTAAACTGAAATTCCTAATCACAAGCTGAAATTTTCTTTAGGCAAATCAAACTAGCATATAAAATTTAGATATTTTACTACCAAACTATAGCCAACACTTAAGTATCATATGTGGGCAGAAAATTCATCATAAAAACTGAATTTTTCCATAACATCACTTCAAACGATAATATTTCTCATAAAACTACCAAAACTACAACCTTAAGCCACTAATTTACACATATGTTAAGGAAAAAGGAAGTTTCTTGCCAAAGTAGCTTGTAACCTCAAGAAAGATGGTAGCTTAGTGCTTTTCCTTCCAAAATCACTCCACCAACACCTTGAAATCTACCTTAGTTAGCACTTTTATGGAGTAGTTTCCAAAACTAACGGTTGAAACTCAAGATTCAAGCTTGAAATTGAAGTTGAAGTTGAAGGTCTCTCTTTGATTTTTCTCTCAATATTTTCGGCCAAGAGGAGCAAGGAATGAAGAGATTTTTAGTCCAAAATTCCAAGATAAAAACCAAAGAAGTCTTGGTCAAAAGTTGCATAGATGTTCAACACTTGGCACCACCAAAATTTTTTCTTGTTTTTGGTTTCTTTTCCTCTTGTTTTTAGGTCAAATATTTCGGCTACTTTAAGGGTTAATTAGGGGCTGATTAGTTGAAATAAAACCAAGAGGATTAGGGCAAAAAAGTAGTGGTCAAGTGGGGTACTCGATCGGTAGCAAACGGTGCGCGTTGGTTCAAGACTATTTTCCTTAACTCTCTCGTACTTGCGTTTTAACTTGTGATTCACTAACTTATTATTATCACCTCTAATCACACACTTTCTCTTATCTAAAACTCACTCTTAACCACCAAATTTAGTACACACACCTCACCAATTAATCACACTACCAAAATATGCCAAAACCCTAATTTACTCTAAATTGAAAAGAAAAAGTAAAACTCTTGACTCAACTAATGAAATCACCATGAAATTTAGGGCTAGTAAATAGTTAAATAATCAAGTAAAGAAACATAGAAGGAAATATAAATTAATTTTTTCAAAAATGGGAGGAAATTCTAAAGAAATTTTCGAGTCCTCATAGAATCAGCTTTTGGACAAAACATGAAAGTTATAGGGATTTGAGTTAAATTTCTACCTGCAAAATTTCAGATCAATTGGATCATTTTAGCTTATGATTTGGCTAGAGCACTCCTGGCTGCGCAAAAACTCTAATTTTCCTGACCTGTTTTTCATGAGCTTCTGATTGTCCATTTTTAACCCTGAAAATGCGAGAATTGGGTGTCGATGTCCTAATAGGAAATGTAGGTTTCTGTTTTAGATTCGAAACGCCATACAATTTGCCTCAATCCGATAAGTGTAGCTTCAGTTGTGATCAAAACACCAAAGGATGGCAAAACTGCCATCTTCATTGTTTCTCGTTGCCTTTCTCTTGTTTTCCGTTTCCTTGGTCCGACATAACATGTACTTCTCAAGTGTTCTAAACTTGATTTCTAACAATCTAAACAAGTCTTCAAAACATGGTTTCTAGTTGCACAATTGGTTTTGAACTTAACCGTTCTGATCATTTTCTTTTACAAATTAAACGTGCACCTTGCCTATATGATTTACTATACTTTTCATGCCTTTTCCTTTGATATAGAAATATAAGTTATGCAGCTTGCACTCGTGTATGGTTGACTCTTTGTGGACAAATTTGACTGCAAATTTCGAGAGTGGCCAAGGTGCCGGCCCTGAACTGACTTTTGATAAAATGACACTTTTATGTTAGTGGTTAGTACTTTGATAAATGTGTAAGATTTTATATTACCTGAGACTGAGAATTGTGGATCACGTATGAAGATTCTGTGGAAAAAGAATTTGGTATAGGGATTTGGAGAATTTCGAGAACGAAATTCTGTTAAGGGGGAGAGAGTGTGAGAACCCAGAAAATTAGGTTGTATTTTATGTATTTTTTTGAATGCATTTTCTTTACTTTAAATTATTGTCTTAGTTTCCTCGATATTATTTTTATAAGTGAGTCAAACTTTTAAACCATTTTTCCAGTATAAGTTAGTTTATGTGTCATTCGTAGCGTATTATGGACGTGGGACCTGCTAGTGTGGTAAGTGCGATAAAATTTTGACGACTAGATGGAGTTTTGCATAAAGGGATGTTATTTTATAAGGTGCTAAGGGATAATTAGAGGTTAGCTAGATAGATTAACCATTGGAAGACAACAAGATGAGGATTAACCCTTGGACGCCATTTGTCCTTGAAGCATTGGACCTTGACTTTGACTTGGACTTGTCTTAACCTTTATTAAACCAATTTTGACCACAATTTTCTTCATTTTCTTACCTCTTGGCCGAAATTCATGGAGAGGAAAAACAAGAGAGCAAAGTTCATCTTCAACTCCAACTTCATGCTTGAATCTTGAGTTTCAATCCACAAGCTTGCAAAATACTCCATAAAAGTGGTTCACTAAGGGGCTTTGAGTGGAGGGATTTTTGGAGGAAAAGCACTAACCTTCCATTTTTCTTGTGGTTCTAAGGTAACTTGCCAAGAAAATCTCTCTTTGCTTCTAATAATTGTAATTAGTGGCTTATGGTTGTGATTTTGGTAGTTTTATGCAATATTTCATGGTTGGAAGTGGTGATATGGAAATTTTCAGTTTTATGGTGAATTTTCTGACCATATATGATGCTTGAAGGTTGTCCATGTTTTGATAGCTTTGCTATGTGAAATATTGAGGTTTTATAGGCTAGTTTAACTTGCCTAAAGAAAATTCCAGCTTGTGAGTAGAAATTTCAGCTTAGGGTTTCATTTGCTAGCTTGAGTAGGTGATGGTTATATGCTTGATTTGGTGAGTTATTGGCTTGATATGTATATGTTTGAGTTGAGACTGTTTTGTGGTAAGAATGAAGCCTTGAATTGGCTGGAAAAACTTAGTAAAAACAAAGGAGGTGCTGCTGAAAATTTGTCTGCAAGAAACCTTGGGCAGTCTTGGGAAATCTGCTATATCTTATTGTAGAAAGGTCAGAATTGAGTTCCGTTCATTGCGTTTGAAATTAGAGTCAGAGTAACTATCAACCGTGAAAATTTCAGCCTTTTTCTCAATTTTCTTGAATATCTATGAGTTTTAAAAATTGACTGAAATTGCATACCTGTTCTGTCTTTTACTGGATGAAGTAGCAACTTGAGACTCGAATTTAACTAACTTGTGGACTGAATCTTACAAATGTTCTTCTAAGAACTTGTAACTCTTTGAATCTATTTTCCGACGGTATAAATTTTATCAATTTTGGACTTAAGAAGCGTAAGATATGGGTTTTCAAATAGTGTTGCACAAAGCTGAGAAATTCTGTTTTCTTAGAACCATTTGTACTTTCATTTCCCACTTTAAGTTTGGAGTTGGTCAATCATTTTGGGTACGGTTTATGAGTGGAAGTGAGGCATAAATGAGAGGACATGAAGTCTTAGAAACCTTACTTTCTTCATGCATTTTGGCTTTGTATTTCTAGCCTTGTAATATAATATGTGATCACAGGACTCAAGAGAGTTTAAGAAGACGAACCAGGGTTAAAGTGAAGTGTTGCCATTGATTGGTGAGTGTACCACTCGCATGACTTGTTGCTTAATTGATTTACTTGTACCTGCAATTTGTGACTTGAATGACTGTATCATCTGTTTATTCTGGACGAGATGAGGGTGTACTTTATCACACTCGTTTCTCTTGCCTGTTTACTGGTTCCTGTATCAATCTGAATCTGTTACTTGTGCCTGATATGATGTCATTTGGAGGCTTGTATCCAACGACGTTCCTATTAAATCTGAACTCAACCCCATTGGAAGTTAATTGAATCGAGCCAGCAAGGGGCTTGGTCGAGGAAAATTAATAAGCCATGGGGGCCTGTTTCTTCGGAATCTTTGAGTATTGGAGACTCTGGATTCCTGGTATACTCGAGTATTACCACCTCTGTTCCTGTTGAGGCGTTCGGGCCCGGTAAGGGGTATGTTTGGTAGATGAAATTTGGTGTAAAGTGGTGCTCTACTAGACTGGTTACTTTACTTGAGAGTTGACGAAGTGTCAACTACTACTTGATCAAGCTATGGTGATGCAAAAGAGGAAATTGGCACTTGAGAGCCATCTGTATCCTTTTACTTCTGGTTTAACTGTGGTGTTCCTTGCTCTTTATTTGATATATATATCTGATTGATTACATGCGTACTTTCGTGATATCTGACTGCTTGACCTGTTGGTACCTCATTAGGCGAAAGCTCACCCCCGTTATCTTTGTTTTCCTTGTAGGGGACAAACTTTGAAACTATGATTTTGAAAATAAGAGTTGAGCTAGTTATAGACATTCTTTTGTTTACGCTCCTTTGTAACAGAAACCGTAATTGTACTTTGATAAATTGTGGATATTCTGACTTGTATTGCTAGTTGAACTGTTGAACCTTTCAATGTATATATATAAGTGTTTAACCCTGTATATTAAGTGTATTTGTTTGAGATGTTATGTTTCCTATGGTTTGGTGAACTTTTCTTGTATTCGTTGGAACGATCGGGCGAGTGCGAAACATGAACAAGGAAAGAAAAGGAATCTGGCGGGGAACTACTGCAGGAATCCGGCCGTATATCCGGCCAGATCTTGGCCGGATTGATAGGGGAAGAAGAAAAATTTTGTTTTGGCTCACTACCTTGAATCTGGCGCCAATCCGGCTGGATATCCGGCCAAATTTTGGCCGGATTTTGACGTGGCATTGTTCTTTTCATTCTTCGTTGGAGCGTTTAATCGAAATTCTATTGCATCGTTTAGTTTAGCTAATTTAGTTTACGATAGTTCATTTTCTCGAATTTCTTTTGCACGTTTTGTAGGGTTTACGTGTGTATCGGCTTAGTAGTCCTGGCAAGAGTTGGGCAGGCGGTCCGCTAATTCTTAGGGTACGCCCTAGGAAAAGATGGAGCTGTCACAGAAACTTCTCATTAAATTCCCTCATAAAATTTTTTCAGGTCCAAGGAATCTGTGCTCTTTCCCATTTCCCCCTAATCACGTTCCACCAAGCACGCCCCGTTCTCTCGAATCGGAAGGCAACGAAATTCACTCGTCTCTCCTCAGTATAGTCTAAAGCGGCAAAAATATTAATCATTCTCTCCAGCCAATTCTCCGCCGTCTCTAGGTCAAGTCCTCCAAGAAACTTCTTTAAGAATCACTCTAAGGCTCTATCCGTCCTTCTCTCCTGAGTCCCAAGTTGGTTAATAGGTTCTGGACCCTGACGATCGGCTAATTGCGCTAAAATATTGGTCATACGGTTAATAGCAGTAGTTATTTGATCTTCCCCTTTATTTCTCTGCCCTTGATTTGGTCCGGTTGCCGATCCCTGATCATCCCCATGAGTTTGGGGTTGTCTAACCCCGCGTCCTCGACCCCTTCCACATTTTCGATCGTCCATAATTTTAGTATACTTCTAAAAGCATGAAGGTAAGATAAATATGCATAAGCAAAATTTAAAGTGACAAATTAAATATGCAAGACGAAAAACAAATATGTAAGATGTAAAAATAATTACAAATATGCACAACCCATAACGTAGATTAAAAGTCATAGAATAACAAAGTCAAGCACATCATACATAGCATTCAAGTGCATCAAAAGATAAGTAGCATAGGTAAACAAAATACAATGGCCTTAGAACAAACACTATCCCAACTATCCTTGACAAAACTACGAAAGTAGAAAAACTACTACCTTAGTGGTTGGCAGAGCCAGAAGTCTCGACTACTTCAGTAGGTTCAAACTCGTCTTCAGCACTAGGGGTTGCGTTCTCCTGTCCCTTATCAAGTTTTTTGCTGTCCACTACTTGTTCAACCAAAGTCACACACTCAGCTATCATTCCATCAGTTCGGTCCCTTACTTCTTGCACTACCCTAACAAGTCGTCGATTAGTCTCTTGAAACTGCTCACAAAGGGCCTCTACTCTATTTCACTCTTCGAGTACATTCGTCTCTAGCTCATGAATCCTAACAGTCTGTGCGTCCACAGTCGCCCTCAACTCTCGATTATCCTCTTGAGCCATTCTATTCGCATTAGATAACTGCCTCCACTTATCGACTACCACTAGCACCACATAGTTAGGGTATGTGTAAGTCCTCCAACATTCACATGAAAGCCTAGGTCGACGAACTGGATTCCACTGCCAAAGAGGGCCCCTCGACCTCTCTCGATAACGAATCACTGGAAGGTGCCTCGGAAACGGCTCATTTCCACTATTTCCTTCCATGACCTACAATTACAATTAGAAGTTTAGACAAATCCAGATACACTTAATAAACTAGATCCTAATGCTTCATACTATCACATATACTTTTCGCAAAATCAAGACTCCTAATTTGTCCAGACTAGTTCAAATCTAGACTCTAATACCACCTGTGACGACCCCACTTCTCCTTAGGGCGAACCCTGGATTTCGGCGAGCCACTTGCTTAG
The DNA here is from genome assembly GCA_023065735.1 of Coffea humblotiana. Taxonomy (NCBI): domain Eukaryota; kingdom Viridiplantae; phylum Streptophyta; class Magnoliopsida; order Gentianales; family Rubiaceae; genus Coffea; species Coffea humblotiana. The sequence continues at coordinate 18,101,326 of CM041210.1, read as the reverse complement.
TTCTCGTTAGGACTCACTATGAGCCAAATATATAACTTAGAACTATCCAACTAACCAGTTACTAATATATAGAAGAAGTCACTTCTTTCAAAATGTCACTCATTAACTACACCATAATATTTCAAAATTACATCAAGCGTCCCAAATTACAACTATCAAAAGATCAGTTAAATCATTTACATCCATAGCTAGACCAAAATATAGTCAAGGCCAGCATCTTCAAAAATCTCCCAACTTCAAAATCCTGTTAAGAAAATCAAACTTAAAGGAATGAGCTAATGCTCAGTGAGGCTAAGAAAGACAGGCAAGCAAACAAGTGCAACTAGCATTGATATAGTGTAAATCAAGAAAGGCAGCAAGGATATTGATGTAAAAATTCACGAGAAACAAAAGCACTATCAATAAAGGATACAGAAACTCTCAGGAGCTAAATCCACAATTCATGCTACGCCGGTACCTTTGAAGCACGATTTTTCAATGTTGACACTCCGTCAACCAAGCAAGTAATAAGTCTATAGAATTCATTTGAAACGAATTCCCATCCACTGTTTCACTCTCTACCGGGCCCGCACGTCCACAAGAGTTTTGGTGATACTCAAGTATACCCACACAAGAACAAGTATGGTTGATGAGATAACTCTCCAATAGACTTAATCAAGATAAAGGTACTGAGACGGGATGAGAGGCACCTCCCACTCGAATTGAGTGTGGTATATGCTGCCGCTCAGCACTTACAAGTCAAGCACAAGCACAAGTACAGGTCACTCAAATTCAAGCAAGTACAAGATTATTCAAGAAAGGAAGAACGAGTGTGATAAAATACACTCTCGCCTCATCAATTTCAATATTCAACACATAACACGTGGTATCATTCAAATCAAGATATCAAGATACATGCACTTGGCATTCACCATAAGCAAAAGCAAACGAGCAAGCAAGTCCTTTACGGTTCCGCACCGGAATTCCCTTCGAAATCCTCTTGGACACCTGAAACAATTTCCACCAACAATCACCAAAATGCAAACCATCTTTAGCCAAATCCCTCCCATTTAAACCATCACTCACGTACACCCTAAGTTGCTTAGCACACAAGGAGGAAAAATTCATTTACTTAATCATCTAAGGCAATACATCAAGAGGGGTCTAAATCCTTCAAAAATCACCATTCAAAACGAGGGGTTAAAGTCACAAGAGACCCTGTATCCATCCATGAAATCAAACTTAAAATGGACTAATAATTTCAAAGGAAAGTTGGAAGTTCTTAAAAGAACATTTTTGTTTTAAACCAGAAAATTCAGCTTTGCGCAACGCTACTTGAAAAATCATATCTTGAGTTCCGTAAGTCCAAAAATCACAAACTTTATACTATTGGAAACTAGATTCAAAACACTACAATTGTCTTGAAACTTTTGTAAGATTCAATCCACAAGTAAGTCAAATTTTAGCCTCAAGTTACAGCTTTACCAAGTTTAAGAGCAAATCAGGTTTTGAATTTCAGTCATTTTTGTGAAATTTCTGGCGCTTGTAGAAATTGAGTAAAAATTTGAAACTTACAAGGATGAAATAATTCTATGTCTAGTTTCAAACGCCACAAACGGAACTCGATTTGGATTTTTCTACATCAAAATATCGAAATTTTTCTGAAGCTGGTCTGCAAGACCTGCGAAAATTTTCCAAAAAAACAGGGCAGCAAGAACTCCTCTCTTTCGACTTCTTAAGTCCAAAAGTTTTGCTCAACCCACTCACACATTCATGGATTAACATCTAACAAAGATTATTGAGTCAGATTTCACCCCAAAAATTCAAAATCAGGGCTGGAAACCAGCTTATCAAATCGGCCAGCACACAGGAAAAATTTTCAGAACTTTGTCCTCTAACAAATCACATCCAATATTCATCCAATGCATGGGATTTTCACAATAACACAAACCAACATATATCAAGTCTTATAGCATCAAAATCTACCATAACTTCTATCACAAAATATGAAAGATCCTCAAGTCATCTAGCCTAAAATTTTTGAGGGTTCAAGAGACCCTTTCATAACAACCAACATCTACTACTAATTCTTGTATGGAATCAAAGATCAAGTAGAGTGGAGTTAATTACCCCTTCCAAGTTTCTTCAACCCTAGTTAAGTCCATGCTTTGCATCACCAAATCCACCAAGAACCACCCTAGTTGAAGATGGAGTTTTTTCTTTCCCTCTTTTGCAGCCTCAAAGTTTGGCCAAGGAGAGAGAGAAGAAGGGAAGACGAAGGCTTGGATGATGATTTGAAATGAAATAAAAGTTGGCACTTGAATTGTTTAAGAAGTCAACTAGGAATAGTTGCAAATAGTGCTATGCACTCATTAGTTTTTCTCTTGTTTCTTGCTCTTAAATACTAATCTCCCAAGATAGTTTCTCTTACTCCACTAATACTCACTCTTACTATTCCGAAATTAACTCCCCAAGTCACCAATTAATTGCGCCGGTGTGACTTTTGCAAAAAAAAAAAAATTTTGACGCGTAAGCGATAAAGATATGAGTTAAGTAAAGTTCATACTAAAATGATAAAATTTAAATGACATGTCAATGTAAATGATTTAAAATATATGAAATTAAGAATAAAAGTGTGAGTTCTCACACTTATGATTAAGGAATGGCAATTACTAGAAAGGATTAGTGAGTGGAATCCTCAAATTGAGCATCAAAAAGTGATTTGTGGAAATACAGTTATAAGGTCTACTTTGTTGGAACGCATTAAGGAAACTCAAAAAGAAGACCCTGTGATTTATAAATGGAGTGAGAAAGTGCAAAAAGGAGAACTGCCAAATTTTTGCTTGGAATCCGATGGAGTTTTAAGGTTTAGAAATCAAGTAGTGGTGCCAAGGGATGGTGGAATAAAAAGAGAAATTTTAGAAGAAACTCACCGCTCAAAGTATTCAATACATGTTGGAAGTAATAAAATGTATAGAGACTTAAAGCAATTGTATTGGTGGGATAATCTAAAGGGGAAAATAGTACGGTTCATTCAGACCTGCCTTATTTGTCAGCAGGTGAAAGCAGAACACCAAAAACCCTCAAGATTACTGCAGCCGTTAGAAATACCTGTGTGAAAATAGGAGTACATTACCATGGATTTCGTGTCTGGGTTGCCAAGGACTCAGAAGGGTTATGATGCAATTTGGGTGATAGTTAATCGTTTAACTAAGACTGCTCATTTCTTGCCAATTAACATGAAGTATTCTTTGGAGAAATTATCTAAACTCTACTTGGATGAGATTGTAAGGTTACATGAGGTGCCAGTAAGTATAGTGTCAGATAGAGATCCCAAATTTTTGTCTTGGTTCTGGCAAAAGGTACAAGAAGTTTTGGGGACTAAGTTGAATTGTAGCACTACTTACCACTCTCAAACCGATGGACAATCGGAAAGGACTATTCAGACCTTTGAGGATATATTGAGAACTTGCGTTTTGGATTTTGGGGAAAGTTGGGGGCAATACCTAATTTTGGTAGAGTTTGCCTATAATAATAGTTATCACCCGACTATCCAAATGGTTCCATATGAGCCTCTTTATGAGAGGAAATGTCGTTCCCCAATTTATTGGGAAGAAGTAGGGGAAAGAAAAATTGTGGATCCAACAATTACTGTGGATTGAAGATACTTATGAGAAAGTAAAAATTATACGTCAAAGGATTCAAACAGCTCAGAGTCGACAGAAAAGCTATGTAGATAATCGGAGAAAAGACTTAGAGTTTGAAATTGGGGATAGGGTTTTCCTTAAGATTACATCATTGAAAACTAGTATCATGACAGGAAAAGGGAAGAAGTTCAAGCCGAGGTATGTGAGGTCGTTTAAGATTTTACAACGAGTGGGAAGCGTAACATATCGCTTGGAGTTGCCTTTAAGTTTTCCTAGAATCTATGATGTTTTCCATGTCTCCCTGCTTAAGAAGTACCACCCAAATCCAACTCATTATTCCAACCTGAAGATTTAGAGATTGATGAGTCATTGACTTATAAGGAACAACCAGTACAACTTTTGGATCGAGAAGTGAAAGAGTTAAGAAGGAAGAAAATCCCTTTGGTAAAAGTCCTGTGGAGAAACCATGGAATAGAAGAAATGACTTGGGAGATGGAGGAGGAAATGCGGAAAAAACTATCCAGATCTATTCGCTAAACCAGGTGAGAATTTCGAGAACGAAATTCTTTTAAGGGGGGAGAGGATGTGATGACCTAGAAAAATTATTTTCGCACTTCTCAACTATTTGCATTTCTATTTAAATTATATTTGTATAAAATTTGCATTCATTTAGTGATTTACTTGTTAAGTGATAAATGAGTTTCATTGCTTGCTTATTATAACTTTCGAGCGATTAATTTCTTTAAAATTGTTGATTTCATGACTTATTAGTGAATTTGACCAAAACCCTAGGAAAATATAAGTTGAGATATTAGTGAAATTAAGAAATATTTTGAGAGTTAAAAGAAGGTTAGAAAAACTAAGGATTGATAACAAGAAACTCAAGTGGAAGACACTATTTAGGACACTATTCATAGTTGACTTAAAAACCTTTCTTGTGGCTAGTATATTAACTCAAAAGCAACCAAAATTCCTTCATTTTCTCCTCTTGGTTGGCCGAAAATTTGAGAGAGGGAGAGAGAGAGAGAAACTTCACTCTTCTTGAAATTCTTGAAGATCCAAACTTCCCTTTCACCAATCCACTTGAACTTTTGGAAGATCTTGAGAAAAAAAGGCTCCTAGGAGTGGATCTTGCCATCTTTTTGGGTTAATTTTGCTAGAGTTTGGAGCTTTGAAGAGATAAGTAGCTAATCTACTTCATTCTTTTGCTTTTCAAGTAATTTTGAACTAGATCTTGGTAGATTTATGGTATTTATGGAAAACCTATGGTGGATTTGAAAGTTTTATGAAAATTTGATACTAGATGCTTTAATGATCTTGGTATGCTTAGATCTTGATATATTTGGCTAGAATTTGGTGGATTCTTGTCTCTTGATATCCTAGGATTAATGATTGATGAAACCCTTGAGGATTGAGTGTGATTTATGGTGGATTGTTGGTGAAAATTGGAGTATATATATGCTGAAATTTCTATTTAGATGGCCAATTATCATGGGCAAAATTTTAGGCTTTACCTTTCTTGAATTTGTGGCTTGTATGTACACTTGTACTAGAAAAATTTTAGGAAATTTGATGCTACTTGACTCTATGTATGTTGATTGAAGTATGTTGAAAAATTTGGAAGTAAATGAAGTGGTGATGTGGATTATCTTGTTGGAAAAAGTAAAGTTGCAAAAGCTAGAAAAATGGCCTAAGCTGGCCAAAATTGTGAGCTAAAACTCCAGCTTGAATTTTCTATTTTAAAAACTGTTTGGGTGGAATTTAACTCAAAAGGTTCTATTGGATTTTGATCTTGGAATGTATAATGATTTTGGATCAAAATTTTGAAGTTAAAAGGGGGGAAAGTAAGATTTCTTCCAAAGTTTAGTGGTTGACAACTTTATGGACTGATTTGACTTTGGATCCTTGTTTTCATGAAGTTTTGGTTGGTTTAATTCAAGAAACCTTATTTAACTTTGATCCTTGTTTGTAAGCTGATTTTGGGACAACAACTACAAATGTAAATAATTGAAAAGTGGACTTTTGCTATGATTTGCTTGCTAGAAAACTATTGGAGGATTGGAAAGCCTTGTCCAAACTTTTGAAATGCTTTTGCCCTAATGAAAGGTTGTATTCTTTTACCTGAATTGTCGATTTGAAAGCTTGAATGGATTGAAGTATCTTGGACACTAAAGTTGACTAATTTGAAAATAAAGTTTTCGTACTTAGTGAGTTGATTTGGTGAACACTAAAGATTCACTTATTTATTGTATTTGTCTGTCAAGGTTGCAAACTGAACATGTAGGCGATCCTTTTGTAGATGCTTAGGTGTTATTTGGTGAGTGTTTTAAGTGCGTGGTAGCACTATATATATGCTTGATATGTCAATGAGTTTGAGAAAAAAATATGACTATGAACTGTCATTTTGAACTTGTTTATGAACGGACGAGTGTGTACTTTATCGCACTCGACCCTACTGAATTATTATTGCTATAAGTGGATGTGATATGATATTATTGATATTATGGGGGCCCTAAAACCTAATGGCCAGTTATTCGAGGTTGAACTGGCAAGGGCTTGGTCAACTCAATTAGCGAATCTTGGGTAGTGTATATGTGTTGGATCCATACTGTACTGGGTATACTCGAGTAATACCAATAACTAAAATTTTGTTGGTATGCGGGTCCGACAGGGGGTGAAAGGTGGACGGAGTGATGTGAAGTGGCGATTCTACATGGACATGAAAATTGACGGAGTGTCAACATTTGAATTACTTGTTGATCGAGTGTTTGCCAGTGCTCAATATCCTTAATGATTGACATATCGATTTTTTTTATTGATGTGGCTTATATAATACCTCTTGTTTATGTTTCTTGTTGACTTAAATATGTGAAATAATTGCTTTCTTAAAATTGCATATCTTGCTTAGACCTCACTGGGCGCAAACTCATATCTTTCCTTTTGTTTTCCTTAGCAGGGTTGGTTCGTGATTCGGGGAATTTAGCACTAGCTTTTGTTTTAGTTAGACTAAGTGATTAGGGTACTATATTATTTTGAAGGTGAATTGTAAACTTAAACTCTCTTTTGTATTTTAAGTTGTTTCGACAGTATGTATTAGTTGTATTTAGCGTATTTTGTGGTAAGATTGGATATTGAGTTTGATTTTGTGGTTTGTTAACGAGTCCTGGTGAGAGTTGGGCAGGCGGCCTGCTGATACCTTAGGGTATGCTCTTGGTAGAGATGGGTCGTCATAGTATGCTCTGACTTACCAAATGGATTTTGCAATAGGAAGAAACACTTAGTGGAATTACCATATGAAAAAGATTTTTTAGAAAAAGATATTTCTACTAAAGCAAGATCTATTCAAATGAATTTTGAATTATTAGAATTTTGTAAAAAAGAAATACAAATCTTATTAGACAAAGGTTCAATTATTCATTCAAGTTCACCGTGGAGTTGTTCTGCATTTTATGTAATGAATCAAGTCGAAAAAGAGAGGAGAGTTCCAAGACTAGCAACAAATTATAAACCGTTAAATAAAGTATTAAAATGGATAAGATATTCTATTCCTAATAAAAGAGATTTATTAAATAGACTATTTAAAGCAAAAACATATTCAAAATTTGACCTAAAGTCGGGGATATTGGTAAATAATAATTGTAGAATAAGATAGATACAAAACAGTTTTTACTACTGTTTTTGGATATTATGAATGGAAAGTAATGCCCTCTAGCCTAAAAAATACTTTTATGGTAGAAGGTAGAAGGAAAACTTATTTAGTAGTTCTAAAAGCTAAAATTGCCCTCTCTTAGTTGATACACAAGCATCTATTTATATTAGTTTAGCATTAGTTTATTTGAAATTTCATTTACATTTCATCTTCATGTCGATAGCATTTGAATGTGCATTTCATCTTCATCCTGACACTTTCTTTTGAATTAGTTGGCATCTTTATGTCACTTGACTTTTATTGTGGCCGACAACCTTTTGAATCATTAATGTGCCCTCTTGGAATTTATCTATCATTTGGATCTTGTGTACATGGTCTACCAAATATGTCATATTCTGTAGTAGATTCTGAAGAATTTGTAATCTCCTTTAACTTTTCTTGTTTTACTCTTGAGGTAGTCCATATACTATTTGAACATTTTTGGATCTTCTATCACTTTTGTAAATAAGAAATCATGAGCAGATCCTGATAGTCCTTCATCTTGAATCTTTTTTTCTTTCTTTTCTTTTTTCTTTTGAATCTCCTTGGATATTGAATTAATTAGCCATAGGAGTTTTTGCCTTGTTTAGAGAAATCTCTGAACATTTTCCTGTGAACAATAATCCAGAGTAAAACCTATCCACTATTTGATTTTGAATTCTTTGATCAAAGACATCGGATAGGGCTTTGGCAATTGTTGAGTGATTTTGTAACTCCAACAAAATATCCATGGAACTTTGATTTCTAAATGAAAAAGGATTGATTTTGCATAATCTTTTCCTAGGGCTTTTCTTTAGTATAATTGGAATCCCATTTTTGCTTCTGGTGGCAATATCTCAATTTGCGGACCAAAATAAGTCCACCAATGATAGAACCATATGGGAAACTCTCGATTCCAATTTATGGAACGTAAAAAACCATGAGTGATTGAATGGACACAAAAGAAAGGCCCTATAGCAGGCCATCCTGTAGTCTTGATATGTATAACCATCTGGAATGTGTTTAACTGAAAAAAAATGCTAAGTATATTGGGGTGTCTACTCCTAGATGGACTAAGGATTTTACGGCTACTTGAATTAATCCGAAATGTATGTACCTATATCCTTTTGAAATATATCTTTGTAAGGACATTTGCTTTAATGAAGGAATAGATTGAAATTCTTCTTGAATTGAAATGGTCTCTTCATGTGTTTTAATTGAAGGTGCAATTTTAAAATCAAACATTTCTATTTATATATTTCTTCAATATATTTTTCTAGGATAGACCAATTAGTTGCAACACTAGAATAAAAACTATATGCAAAACTACATGTAAACAGATAAAATGAAAGTAGGAAATAGAATAATACTATTCTGGTTCTGATACCAGAACCAGCCCAGGACATAATTAAAAGAATTTGGAATGAAAACTTACTTGATAGTAGACGAAATTGTGAATCAAACTTATGAAGAAATCTTTGAAACTGAATGAAATTCTCCAAAATAACTTATATTTAAATTGATTACAGTAGAAGGTAGAAGAAAAGCTTTTCTAGTAGTTTTGCATACACAGCAATGAAATGCATATGCCTAGGCATGTCAATGGGTCGGATTTTACCCAAACCCAACCCAGACCCAATATATTTGGGTAGGGTTTGGATTTAATTTCTCAAATCTAGACCCTACCCAGACCCAGACCCTATGAGAGAGTCGTGGGTCTGGGTAGGGTATGGTTTTCTAGAATCCATATCCAAATCCAGATCCATACCAGACCTTATCCAAACCCATATATATTTAATTAAATAATATATATTAGTAAATTTATAAAATAATATAATATTTTATGGCTATTGGATCGAACACAGTAAGATTTTATGGCATCAGAATCTGCATTTAGTGTTGGTGGTTAGGTGATTAATGAAACTCGTGCCAAATTGCTTCTAGATATGGTTGAAACATTAGTGATTACTGATGATTGGATTGAATCAAAAAAAAAGTGTGTGTTTATAAATTTTTTTATTCTATTATTTATTTGCCATCGGTCCTTAGTCAAATGACTTTATCTCATTCACTATTTTAGTGTTGGATTGCGAGACATTTACCAACATTGAGGTTTAAATAAGAAAAAAGGTACAAAATTACATTTCTTTAATAAGACTAAATATTTATATATGTTATGGTTGTTTTCTTTTTTAAAAACTAATCTTAGTTGTCATTGTAATTGGTACAAACTTTTTCAAGAAAAGGAGAAAAGGTAAAGGCAAACAAATGAAATATTGGATGTGGATGCAGTTGAATCTTTGAAAATATATAGAAGTAGTCAATAATAATTCTTTCTTTGAGTTCACAATATTGCATTCAACTTGTTGAATGTTAATTTTATTATTTGAAAACAAAATTGGATGGTATTTATATTATTTATGAACTCTATATATTTTAAATACATTTTTACTTTAGTATGTTCAGAAAATACCCATGGATACCCATTGGATACCCAGATCCATAAGGGTTTGGGTATGAACTTACTTTTTCAGACCCAAAGGGGTCTGGGTTTGGGTCTAACTAAATTAAATGGGTTTAGATCTGGATCAAAGAGATCCAACCCAGACCCTACCCATTGACATGCCTACATATGCCCATTAATATTGCTAATTGGTCTATCCCATAAAAGATATTGAAGAAATATATAAAATAAGGATAGACCAATTAGCAATATTAATGGGCATATGCATTTCATTACTGTGTACTACATTAGAACACTTTGGATGAGACCCTAACAACATTTTTCTAAGTCTTGCTGCCATCTTATATGTTCAACAACTTAGTTCTTCATAAAATTAATTATTCTACTTGGAACACTGAAGTGCTATATCGGGAACACTTAGACTCATAACAGGCTTGCCAGCGGACTAACAAGAATTTCAAAATATAATGAACGATATTTTTAACCCCTATAGTTCTTTCATAATAATATATATTGATGATGTATTGATATTTTCATAATCAATAGATCAACTTTTTAAACATCTAAATATTTTTCTAAAAATTATAAAGATAAATGGTTTAGTGGTCTTAGCACCCAAAATGAAATTATTTTAAACAAAAATAAGATTTTTAGGTCATGACGTTCATAAAGGAACTATAAAACCTATTAATACAGATTTAGAATTTACAAATAAATTTCCAAATGAGATTAAGGATAAAACTCAATTACAAAGATTTCTAAGATGTTTGAACTCTATAGCGGATTTCTTTCCAAATTTAAGAAAAGAATGTTCAATACTATATGGAAGACTCAAAAAGAATCCACCAATCTGGACAGATAAACATACTAATAAGGTTAGATATTTTAAAGAAAAAATTAAGTTATTACTATGTCTTGCCGTTCTTCACCCTCATGCATTTATGATAGTAGAAATAGATGCCTTTCAATTAGGGTATGGGGGAATATTATGCAAAATTAGGAGATCATTCAGAACAATTAGTTAGATATCATTCAGGAACATGGACTAGACCTAAAAAGAAAACTATTCCACTATTAAAAAAGAAATTTTGTCCATAGTACTTTGTATTTGAAAATTTCAAGATGATTTGTATAATAAAAAGTTTCTTTTAAGAATCGATTGTAAATCAGTAAAAGAAGTTTTACAAAGGACATTGAAAATATAGTTTCAAAACAAATATTTGCTAGATGGCAAGCTATATTTTCAGTATTTGATTTCGAAGTAAAAATTATAAAAGGTGAAAACAACTCCTTACATAATTTTTTAACAAGAGAATTTTATCAAAAATGCGAGTTTATTAAACATATAGGAAAGCACCATTATTCCCAAACCAATGAGAGAAAAGAAGCCCTTTATCGATATAGAAAAGTTGTTCACTACATCAAACAAAATGGAGAGGTCAAAACTATTCCACCTTATGATATTTTTAAACATGACCAAGTACATCTTCGACCATCAAGAGTAGTTCAAACCTTGAAAGAGAGATGTTTTCTAAAAAGAAGAAATATATAGAGATACAAGATGAATGAATATTGGCTCAATCAACACGCGAGTGATGCTTCTCATTACAAAGAATGGATATGACAAAAACTTCTAGAATTGAATTCTATCATTTGCTGATACTTTGCAGGAAAATGAGCATAGGAAGTCCATCAAAAAAGAACATTCAAAGCTCGATGGATCTGGTCCACACAAAATACAGAAAAACAAGGAGGTAGTAGAATTGAATGATTATCCTCAAACACTAATTCGTTTGTTCCTTTATTGATGCGGTTGAGCAAGAGGCCCTTGGTGTTCAAGTAGACCCTGTGAAGGTGCCCCAAGACCCAGTGACACGAGCACGAGCTAAGAGATTCAAGGAGTCGCTTCAAGCCTTAGTTTATGTCGTCCAAGCCCATGAGAAACCGCTCATTGAAGGAATCAACATGGAAGATCCTTGCAAGACTACCAAGATATTGCTTACAATTGAAGGTGCAAGTGATCAAGCCTCAAAGGGAGGATTGGGCCTCGATTAAGTAGCTCTTGTTGAGCTTAGCTTCGGCCATGTGGGCCTTAGGTCCAATAGTACTTTAGTTAGTCATTAAGTTAGTTAATTAGTAGGTTAGCTTTCGGCCAAGAGAGACCCAATGGGCTGGCCGATTTTCCCTTAATGTTTTCCAAGCTTTATTAGGTTTAGTCAAGGCTATAAATAGCTCTAAAGCTGATGTTACATTTAGTTTTTTCGAGATTATACAAAAATTCCAGAATTTCGTCTTCCATTGAAGCAAATACCTTTAGCTTGTGAAAACTAGTTTGAACTTCCTAGAGTTGATCCTAGGTTGTTTCTTGACTTATCAATCAAGCAAACGCACTTGATTGTGGGTCTCTACCGTTGAATTCGTTCTTGAGTGGTCCAAGTTTGGGTTCAACTTCGTCAATTCCGCAACGTGTCCTCTAAGATCCTAAGTTTTGCTTCCGCGCTCATATCATCTGGTATCAGAGCTAGATAGACGTATCACGTATATCCCTTTTTCTTGTTTTTGAGTCTTGAAATCGTTGAGAGTCAAAAAAAAAAACGGTACTGTTCATCAGACTGTTCACCGATATTCGTACTGTTCACGTCACGCACTGTTCACGACTGTTCATCCGTGGTACTGTTCATCGAACACAAAAATCTATTTGTGTGTTACCTTTTTGTGTTTTGTGTCTTCAATAAAAAAAAAATTTCTGGTCGCTAATTTTTGTTCTTGAAAGCCAAAATCAAAGTAGGGTTTCTTGACAAAGGGGTGTTGGGAATTTGTGTGTCTTGCACTAAACAAGACTGTTTACCTTTGTTCTTGATAATTTCTTGAATTTTCTGGAAATTCTTGGGTGAATCTTGAAGTATTGGGTTGGTATTCTTGGGTTCTTGAATTCTAGAAGTCAAAATTACCAAATTTGAACAAACCAAACCCTAGTTCTTGTTTCTTGAAGTTGGGGCTGACCTTGTGCAAAAATCAAAACGAAACTCTTGTTTCTTGTTGAGATGCAAATTGAAAAAGAAGAAAAAGAAATCTGATTGTGTTACAAAAAAAAAAAACAATTGCGGCAATTAGGGTTTCTTGTCGCACCTTGCGTTAGTTTTCCTTGTGTAGTAATCTGTCCAGAAATTTTCTTTGTTGATTGTTGCTAGTTTTTGTCTAGTTCGTGGTCTAATTCTGGTTGGAGTCTTGTGTCGTGTGGGGTTGCAAAACAGCCCATCAAAAGTAAAAAAAAAAAGTGTTACATACCTTATTATTCTTGTGTCGTTGCTGGAATTTGCTTTGGGTGTGGCTGCCGAACCTGTTTTGTTCTTGAACCTTGAATATTTGCGTTAATTCTTGCCAATCTTGGATACCAAAACCTAACTTGGGTAGTTCTTGAGCTTCTTGATCGAAAATCTTGAAGTTCTTGGATCAACCAAGACTGATTTGGTAATTCTTGATCATACATCAAGGGTTCTTGAAAACTTGGGAAGAAACTTCTATTTTTCTTGGCAACCTTGAGGCTTGAGCCGAAACTCCAAATTGTGGGACTGAAAATCTGAGTTCTTGAAAAAAAAAAGACTAGAGAGCCGCAAAAAGAAAGAAAGAAACGAAAAAGAGAAAAAAAAAAGGAAAGGAAGTCGGCTCTTAGTGTTTACTTGGAAAGACAAGTCCTTTCTTGATACACTTCTAATCCTAAAGCTATTGGGATTGTGGTCAGCCAAGAAAATCAAGAAACCAAATCCAAACCTTCCAAATCCTTAACCGACCCAAAACAGCCCACCCACTACACCATCCAGTTTCCAAAAAAAAAAAATCAAATGCCAACCGCTACACTTTGGAGCGCCAAACCAGCCCGCAAGTTAAGTCGGTTGAGTGTCACTTTGTGGTCCGATTGGGCTGCAATTTGAGGGTTGCCCTATACACCAAAACAGCAACCAAAATACCCCAAAAACCCTGACCAAAAGGCCACGAAACAGCAGCTCCACAAATTCCAGAAAATTTGGTCTTCGGGTAGAGTTTTCTAGGATTTTCAAAATTTCAGCCTTGAGGTCATTTGTCTTGCTTTCTTTTTGAGTCGTTAGTTGTTGTTAGTCATAATCTGAGTTTTAGGTCACGTCTAGGTCTTCATTCACCTCCATTCATTGCTACTATCTTGTGTCACTTGTTGACTAGTCAAGAACGAACCTTGCGGTGACGCCTAGCTTGTTCAACCCGAGCAACTAGCAAGCCTAAGGAATTGTTTGGTGAGATTATTAGAGAGTGATACACTTGAGTGAAACACGAGTGTGAGTGACCTATATATTGTAAAAAAAAAAAGAGAGAGAGGTAGTTGTTTTGTTTGTTTTGCAGGTATACCTAAGCATGTCAAGTGGAATTGGAGACCAAACCATGGACCTAAAACTACACATGGAGGCCATGATGGAAGAATTCAAGCAGAGTTTGGATGAAGCTTTCGAGCCTCTTCATAGACGCCTTGCCCGAATGGTGAATAAGGATGTCAAGAGGAGGGGTTCTCCACAATTTCACCCCAACGTCCAACCTACCTCTTCAAAGTCAGTATATTCAAGGAGAAGGGAGGAGGTTCATTCGACAACAAAGCATGCCAATACATTATCCATAGATGAAGGAGTTAGTAGAGTGTGGGAGACATATCAACAACTCTCCAACAAAAACTTGAAAAAGAGCGAGTTGAGTGTGGTGGTGAGCGTGCACTTAAGGTAAAAGTTGAGGAAAGTGTCAAAGAGAGAGAGAATGAACATTTAAAAGAGTTGAGTGTGGAAAATTTCATGCACGATTCTGCCATAGTGGAAAAACAAGAGAGAAAGCCGACATCTATTGTACAATCTAAGGATGTGAAGAGAACTTCTTATTGTACTAACCATCTTAACTTTGCATTGTCCAGTGTTTCTTGTTTTGTGCAGGTTAAGCAAAGTGCAATCGCCTTGGTCTTAAAATGCTCCATTCCTACATCCTTTAGAGAATTGAAGAGCTTTCATGGAGTTTGTGCTTTAAGTGTGGTATCTCTTTGTTATCAACAAGTGACCAATCTCTCACCTAGAGTTGATTTGTTTGTTGGTGATCCGAATGAAGTTTCAAAGGGAGTTTCTACACTTGAAACTTGTTATAAACTTCCTTCTTATTCCGTTGGTGATAATTCTTTCCTCATTGTTCCAAATTCTGATTCCTTACAACCTGATTTTATTCTTCAATTTGAAGGTACAAAAGTTACCTATCTCGATCTTGCTCCATTTGTGCAAGATAGGCCATACCAACAACAACTTGCAATGTATTTCGTAACTTTGCACAATCATATTCGAGACTTTTCTAACCTGATTGAGCATCACTATGAAGATCCTTATCTTGTGAATGTGAATGGTAAGCTGTCAAGTGATTTTATACCTACAAATGCTAATTGTGTGATTTATTGTGTAGGTCCAAATTCGACCATTCATGACAAAAGGCTGATTAGAGAGCTTTGGAGTGGAACCTGGAATTTTCACAAGCTTTATACAAGATGTTTCTTGTCTTGGAGAATGTCGTTGTTCGAAAGCATCATAAGGCTGTCCAAGCGACATGTGACATGGCTGGTGCTCATTCATCTAGTCCCCACATTGCTATCTTATAAGCGCACCAACATGGAGTTCCATTTGCGTATCTACTTTGGTTTTCGATCTAGGAGGGAGATGTGCGATGTTCTTCCTATCATTAACATTTTCCC